>CM053517.1:273268-485244 GCA_028627145.1 Eidolon dupreanum
CGAGTCCCAGCCCGCGGTCGGCGACGCGTGTGTGCCGGCGTCAGGATGGCCGAGCGGTCTAAGGCGCTGCGTTCAGGTCGCAGTCTCCCCTGGAGGCGTGGGTTCGAATCCCACTCCTGACAAAAGTCCGACTGTCTTTTTGCTCCCGCCGCTAAAGCACGAGGCTCGGCCGGACCGCGGTCGTCGCATCCGTTCCCCGCCTTACAGGACCCCCCTAGAGACCCCCTGCCTTTGTCCGCTGTGGAATGCGCAGGGTTAATCCTGCCGCCCCTCCGCGGCGCCCGGCATTGGGTCACGCAAGCGGAGCGTCGCGTCTCCCATCTGCAGCACACGAGTTGGGGGGAAAGAAACGCTTTCCCTGCGGGTTGCGAACAAGGGCGCCCGCCGGCCTCGCCCCGGTGGTGGCATCTCCTGTGGGTAGACGGCCCGCCCGGGCGCGGAGTCCACGCGGGGACGAAGGACCGGGGAGACCAACGAACTTGGGGGCCTGCGTAAGACCCGCCTCAGCCCCGACCGCCGAGGACAGTGGGTGCGGTCCCCGCTGTGGGTCCGGGCTCGCGGCCGGCTGGCGCTCGGGCCGGCTCCAACGCGCCGCTCTCGCGACCGTCCCCAGTCGCCGACGCTCCTTCGCCTGTTCGCGCCACACCGCGCTCTCCTGGGACTTTTGCCGGAATAGGGCTCCTGCGGCCGTCGCCCACTCGTTGCTGTCGTCCAACTACAGGTTCCAGTTCACTTTGCCTGGGTGACTCCTCACCCTTCTCTTCTAAGCTTCCTGACGCCTGTCTCACGATTCATCCCCAAACTGTCTCCAACTCCTCACCTCCCAGATGATTTCACCGCCACACCACTGAGAAGGGGAGATCATTTGACCTCGGCTGCCACTTTACACAAGGTATCGGGCTCCTAAGTGCCACCCACAGTGGCTTCCTGCAGCCCTCCAGGCACACCCTCTTCTGCAGCCCCTGCAGCCTAGGTCTCCACCGTCCTTCCCACTTCCTCGGATTACCTGGTGCAGTCCCATCAAACCAGATAGACCCGACACCATCAGCGTGGCGGCCCCTTCCTCCACGCCAGCTGGGTGTTCGGTCTCAAGCAAGTCAAATTTACTTAGCTCAGTCTCTTCCATCTTTACACATTTTAAAACATCTTTAATACATTTTAATAAAGATTTAAATATGTATTTACATTAGTATCCAGAACAGGCTTCAAGCTCCTGTGTACTGAGAAATACTGAAACAATTTTTAACAGCTATATTAGGCATAACTGATATATAATAAATTGGACATATTTAAGATGTACGAGTTGTTAAGTTTTGACACATGTACAGACCTGTGAAACCACCCTCGAACAGAGAGCTGACTTGCCCATTAGGTACAGTAGGCATACTCCTACGGAAATGCTCTAATTTATTTTAAATTTGAAATGCTTTGGCTTTTAAAAAATCTGTGAAATTCAAAGAAAATAAACGTTTATATTAAAGAAAATATTTTAGTAATGTTAATACATTCCTTTGTATACCGATGCAGCTGTAAAATTTTTGTATCAACTATTTTTAAAAATTATTATTATGGCAGAAGCGACCCATGAAGATCACATTGCCTAGGGCCAATGCAAGTCCTAACGCAGCCCTGCTGCAATTTAGACAGGAACATACCCATCACCTCCCCAAACGTCTGCCCTGGGCCGCTTTCTGCCCTTATCACTTGCCGTTCTTTCCCCTTCCCAAGCCAACTCTGATCTGCTCTCTGTCGTCATAGCTTCCACCTGCTGGAACTCAGATGGAGTCGTCATGCCCTCTCTGGGTTGGGCTTCTTGCACTCAGCATAACTACCCTGAGATTCGTGTGCGCGCCAGCAGCTCGTGCCTTTTCTGAGCGGTATCCCAGTGAACGGACACACCACCCTTTGTCTGCACCCGCTGGCTGGCGTTTGGGTGGCTTCCAGCTCTGGCGGCGACAAAGCCGCGGTGAACGCGGGCGCGGGCGCTCTGCCTTCTCCCGGTGAGTCTGGGAGCGGAGTGGTGTCCCTGCTGTCGCTGACCTTTAACAAATGGCGGAGCGGTCTCGGCAGTGGTCGCCCCGCGCGGTCGCCGGGTGGACCCGGGAAGCACGGAGAAGGCGGGGTGGCGGCTGCGGCCCCGACCCGCGCTCCGCGGGACCCGTCCCCTGGACCGTGACGTGGGCGGGACGCCGCTGCGAATTCCTGGGACAGGGCCCGTCAGTCCCGGTCCCACAGCCGCCCGCCTCCCGAGACGCGGCGCGAACCGGAGCTCGGGCCTCGGGTCAGGTCGGAACCGACGACCGTGCGCGGGGCGGCCCGGAAAACACGGCCGGCGACGAACGGGCCGCCGCCCGTGCAGGACTCCGACTCAGCGCCGAGAAAAGAAAAGCCGCGCTGCTGTTTCCGCCCGGTTTCGAACCGGGGACCTTTCGCGTGTGAGGCGAACGTGATAACCACTACACTACGGAAACGGCCGACAGCCACTGCCGCCACGGCGCCCTTGAGGCGAGCGGCGCGTCCCCGCGTCCCCGCCAGTGACAAGGCCCCCGCCCGCCCGGCGCCGCCTCCCCTTCTCCGCGCCCCTCGAAGCCTGCGGCGGTGTTGCGGGAGTCGCGGCCCGCGACCCCGGCGAGGCAGCCGCGGGCACGTGGCGCCCCCGCCCGGGACTGCAGAGAAGTAGCACCGACTACAGGCAGGAGACCTGGGGACTTAGCCAAGGCAGGGACCCTGCTCACGCCTGAATCAACAAAAGTCCACCCTGCCTTTGCCAGCACTTAATTTAGGGGGCACGGAGAGGAAAAACGAGGTTCGCTCTTTCCTGCGTCTTTGCTTCCTGAGTGTCCTTGACCGCTCACACCAACACTTCACCGGTCACCAAGCGTGTGTTGGTTCCAGCCCCTGCGGTTAACCGTAGGACAGACACCCCGCTTGTGTTCCAGAGGTTTGCTTCCCGTGGGGGGGGGGCACCTGCGCACACCGGGCAGCAGGAGTGAAGCGCTGCGTGGGAGCGAAGAGACGGGGAGAGGAATCCGACAGCGGGGAGAGCCGAGGCCCCCCCTTTCCCGCACCTGCGCACACTCCGCACTCGCACTGTTTGCCTCGCGCCGCTTCCGCTCAGCGCTGTGACTCTGCGCCCCACCATACGCCTGTGCCCATGTCGTCCTTTCTTTCTAAATGCTGCAAATTATTTCATCGTGGGCACCCATTTCACTTTTCTTTCCCCAGCATGAATACAACCTGTCACCCACTCCCTGCAATAACAGACAATGCCATCATACATGCTTTCATAAACAGATACTTACAGAATGCCTACTGTGTGCCCCCAAAATAAGAAAATGCTGGTCACATGCGTTTGGGGCCTGAGAGCAGTGGTCTGCACGTCTGGGTAGGCCCGGGGGATCTCCCGCCCACACTAAAGCAACCTGGGCTTTCCCGGAGGCTGCTGCACAGGCCAGTCACGCTGCTCAGGCTAGGGACTTCAGCCAAGAGCCCCACACACTGTTGGGAAAACTGGCTCCATCTGGCTGAGGCAGGAGCCAGGCGGCACCTGCCCAACCACAGAATGACAGCTATTGATCCCTTTCTTCTTGCACACCATCTCACTTCAGGACTCATTCGAAGTCTCCAAGACATGTTGTTACTCGGAAAAGACTTGGGTGCAGACCAGTGCGTATACTGCGTGGGTAGTCGGATATGGAAAAAAGGAGGAAATGTGTGCACGTGTAAAGATACGTCATGTGTAGGTTGCCTGTGAAGGCCCCCAGAAGCTGGTCACCCAGTTGCTTCTGGAAAGGGAACAGGGAACAGTAGAGCTGGAAAAGAGACTGACTTTTCCTTGCGAAAACTTCCTTAATGTTCGCATTTATTTCTATTACATCCAGATATCACCTATCTAAAAATGCCAAATGTTTTTTAAAAGGAAAAAAAACTGGTAAGACTAAATAGAAACAGAAAGTGTATATAACCTAACTCCAAGAAAACGTCAGTGCAACACAGACTTCGAGCCTGGTAAAAAGACATGCAGTACCACAAGAAAAGACAAGTCTGGTTAGGTAAATGTGAGCTTTTGAGTAACTTGTCATTACAAAGATGAGACAGGGACAGGTTAACATGCATTTCCTCAAAATGAATTCATCGCATGGTGACTTCGCCTGTGTACTCCTGGGGGCGTCCATGCTGCGCCTAAACCCCTTCCTCCTTTCCCTGTTCCCCCCCCACGCCCACTCGTGCAGCCTGAACCCCTCCCTGTAAGGGGCCAGCCAGGACCAGAGGTGGGGAAGGGCTGATCTCCAGACACCTAGACAGGGCGACACGGTGCCGGCAGCACGCAGCTGGGAGGAGAGTGGGCCAGAGCCCCGGGTGGGTGAAGGGGCACATCCACACACGTGCCCTGGGGCAGGGGTGGCCTCACAGGCCTAGGTAGCTCCAGTCCCCCTACTCTTTCTGCACCCTGAGCCTCTCAGCTACCCGTGAGCTACCAGAAAGGGTACTGAGGATGAACAAATGGGAAAATGCTGGTGCAACAGAGTTCTGCAGTTCTCAAATGAAATGGCCTTCAGAGTCTTTAATTTGCTAATATCCGCTTTCTAATCACAATGACTAACATCTATTTTACATTACTTTGTACCAAGTTAAGTACTTTACAATGTTATTTAATTCTTTTAATAATCATGAAATATCACTGTAAAAATGTTACAGATGAACAAAGAAAGTTGAAAAGAGACACACCTGAGGTCCCACGGCAGTGAGGGAGCTAGAGCCAAGTCTGGGTCACTTACACTCATTTTTCTTGACAAAGCCCTTTCCAAATTGCAGCGTCACTTGAGACCAGTCCCACAAAAACAGGCGCTTTGCCTTGGAGTCCTTGGAGGGGTAGCTGTGGGGCCCAAGTCAAAAAGGGAATATGAGCCCCCACCACCACCACCACGGAAGAGGCGGGGTTCCTGCCTTCTGACCACAACGTGAGGCAAGAGAAACAACTCGGGGTTGGGGTGCCAGCAGTACTTCCTGCTGCACTAACAAGCACAGTGGCTGCTCCCCACACCCCTTGCAGGACACACCCAAATATTCCAATCAACCCTGAGGCCAGTGAGGGAAGGAATCTGAGCCTCCCGCTCCCAAGAGAGCAGATAAAAACCCTCAGAGTAGGAGGCAAGAACTTCACCCAGCTGTCTGTCTAATCCAGCCGCACTGGGAGCTGTTGGCAAACTAGAAAGAGGAATGGATTCTCAATAAACTTAACTCCCCTCTCCTTCCAAAGCAGACACGTGGACAAAAGCAAAAACCGACAGGTGAGACATCAACCTAAAAGGCTTCTCATGGCAAAGGAAACCACTGATGAATGAAAAGGCAGCCTATGTAAAGAACCCATACAAATCAATAGCGCAAAAAAAAAAAAAAAAAAAAAAAAGGGCCAGGGATCTGAATAGATATTTTTCCAAAGAGGGCATACAAATGGCCAACAGGTATATAAAAGATGCTCAACATCACTAATTATCAGGGAAGTGTAAATCAAAACCACAATGAGAATGGCTATTATCAAAAAGACAAGAAATAAGTGTAGGTGAGGATGTGGAGAGAAGGGAACCCTTGTGCACTGTTGGTAGGAATGTAAATGGGTACAGCTACTGTGGGGACCAGTATGGGGGTTTCTCAAAAATAGAGCTACCATCCAGCTATTCCACTTCTGGGTATTCATCCAATGAAAACATTCAAAAAGATGTCTGCACGCCCATGTTCATTGCAGTATTATTTACAATAACCACGACACAGAAATGACCCAAGGGCCCATCAGCAGGTGAATGCATAAGGATGTGGTACACATACATACACGCACAGAGAGGAATACTATTCAGCCATCAAAAAGAAGAGACTCTTGCCATTCGCCACAGCATGGGTGGATCTCCAGGACGTTAGGCTAAGTGAAAGAAGTCAGAGAAAGACAAATACCATATGATCTCACTAGATAAGGAGTTAGGTTTTATAGGACCAGAAAAGGAACTTGGGAAACTAGACTGTTTTTAGTGTTTATTTCTTCTTGCAAAGTGTAACAGATTAGAGGCACACGCTGAGGTTCTCCGCGGAGGGCCAGAGCAGTGGGCGGGATGGGGAAGAACCGCGCACCGAGGTGGCTCGCCCTCAGGCCTTCCTGCTGCGGGAGTTTCCCACTCCTGAGGTCAGCCGAGACCCAGTGTGGCAGTCGGACCCTGCCTGGCCATTTCCTGCTCGAACAAGTTCGTCCCTGACTGCCCCCACTTCCAAGGGCTCTCGGCTGACGTCAGTTTTCTCATAGCTTGCCGACCAATCACTGCTCTCCCCCACCTCTGTACCTGTGTGGGAATGCGGAAGTACAAGACCGCATGGAACTGCCGGTTCCGCCAGAAGCCGGCCTCAGGCTTCGGATGAGAACCCGTGAGCCGGTGCTGGTGCCGGCATCAGCAGCCGCTGCTTCCTGCTCATAGCCTCGGTGTCGCGTCTCTCCGCTCCAGAATCCCGCAACAGCAGGGTAGCCCAGGACACAAGGACCCTGCCATCATTCCCTTCCGAGGACAGAAGACTGTCCCCCTGCCCTTCCCCAGCTGACCTCGGTGGTCAGCAACACCCTGGAAGAGGCCTGCGGGGCAGGAGGGACGCCTGGATTCACCCCCGTCAACCTCGTCCTGCCCTGGGGGACCCCTCTTTGTGCCCACTCAGCACGACTCGTCACCAGGGTTTCTCCCTAAGGCGGCGCCTTGTGCGGGCCAGGGCCCTCCGACGCGGACAGGCACGTTTGTCGCCTCCTTCTGGCCAGAGGTGGCAGGAGCCCTCCACCGAGGGGCGCTGAACTTCCTCCCCGGCCCGCAGTCCAAGGACCCAGATCCTCTTGGTTCCGAGGGCCTCTCGTGTCTCCACCGCCCCTTTCTTCTGACACCTGACTGTCCCCGACTCCCTGCTGTCCATTGCTCGTCACTTCCTCCTCGAGACTCGAACACCTGCTAAGGGAAGGACGCGGCGCCCACAACCGCAGACTCCTCCCTGCGCGGGGCGGGGTGCGCGCGACAAGGCCTGGAGCTCGTCTCCGCCAGAGGGCGACGTCGCGCGCGACAGCGGGACGGACCAGTGCTGCCGAGAGCCCGTGGGCGTGCCGACTGTTTATACCCGGCTCTCTCTTTTAAAAAAACAACTCTGTGTTGTGAAAATAATGAGGATTCTTTCTTTTTTTAATGTCAGGAATTGCTTTTGCTCTTAATTTTATAATTATGTAAAATATTTACATGGTTCTAAAACCAACTCTGCAAAGCAAGGTGTATGCAGAGTTTACCTTCTGCCCCTGCTCGGGATGAGGAAAGACCACCACCGAAACCACCTGGAACCTCTTAGGCCCCCTGTCGCTCTTCCCCAGCACCCACGGAGGCGAAGCCTTTTTTCCTAGTTAATACCAGCTTACTCTGCTTCTCACATACTCTCCCTAATCGGTCCTTGTTGAGAGCTGTACTATATTTACAGGGTTGCCAAAAAATCTGCCAATATAAATGAATATATAGTAACAGTTTGTTGATGTATTTCAATACACGTTAAAATAATAGCACCTATTTCCAGACTTTATAGCCACCCTGGGTACCATCAAAGAGCACAGCTATGACATGCTACACTGTTTCCGTGATCGCCACCGTTTATTCTCGGTCAAGCACGTTAAACGCGTTACTCCTCACCACTAGGTAGAGATGTGGGTGTCTCTTCAGTCACCTTGGTTGTCTACAGCTGTTCTCCAGACTCCTCAGGAAGGGTCCTCATCAAGGGTATCCTCCCGTCGTGCTGTGAGCGGGAGGGTCATAGCAGCTTCCAACAGGGTTGGCTGTGGCGCCGTCACAGCAGACACCGAGCTCAGAACTCGTGCCGGGCTCGTGCGCCTGGGCTGGGTGCGTCCTGGCGCCACGGAGCTCTCCAGCCGAGGGCTCTCGGCGTCCGGTTCGGGGTCCCAGCACCAGCTCCTCATTCGGCTCCTCCAGCCAACACCAAGCACCTGTGGTTCTAGAGTGATGGCTGCAACAGGAGGCACGAAAGGACCAAGGACAAGACACGCCCCTCTGGGGACAACCCCGAGTGGGTCGCTTTGTGAAATACCATTCCTGTTATTCTGCCTGAGGATGAAGTAGTAGACCCCGAAACGGGGCCTCCCCGGTGTCGAGCACCCACTGGGCTGATGTCACCTAAACGCTGCTCAGTCACCTCGCTCACCGGTCAGGCGGGCACGGCCCCCCGTGCGCGGGGGTCCGCAGAGGCGTCCCGGAGGGAGGCCAATGCCGGCTGCCGCCAGCTCCTACGTCCCGACGGTAAGGACCGCACCCCAGGGTCCGGCTCAGGTCTGCGGCGCACTGCGACACGCTGCCCGGTGAGCACGGCCGCTGGGGCCACACTGTCCGGCACAGTGGCGGACGGCCGGTCACAGACGGCCTGGGGGTTCTCGGCAGGGTTAAGTCGTGCTAGAAGAGAGACAGGGCCGCTGTTCGGCTGACTCACTGCCCCTCACATCTCAAAATGAAAATAAACCTAAACTTCCGGGTACAAGGCTGGGAGAACTGTCCTCCAAGAAAGTGCCTCACGAGAGGCCGCGGGCTAATTGGGAGGTGCTCAGCAGGTCCAGCCTCCTGCGGTTGCCAGGCAACAAAGGTAAACAGCAGGAAGCGGCAGGATCATGGCCACTAACTACAGTGCCAACCAGGTAAGTTCTTGTTCCATCTCTCTAACGTTTAACTTTGCCTCCAGAGCCTACCTTTGGACTGACGCCTCCCACAGGGTTCTGATCACTGAACAGACAGTTGAGAGTGGGGTGAAGTATTTTTGACCTCCTCAGCTCCTTGGGACAGGGAGGGCCCCGGACAAGCAAAACATGTCTCTGGGTTGTTTGCAGGGTCTAAACCAGGCGTCAGCAGGTTTTCTCTGTACAGGGCCAGAGACTAAATATTTTAGGTTTTGTGGAGAAAGTGACAAAAATCAGAAATATAAGTATTTGCATAAAGAGAAAACATTTTTCATGAAGTTTTAACAAAATTCAAAACCTAACAATTGAGTGCAACATTTTATACTACTATTGAAAAGAATGCCTTTCTTTTGGGAAGAGAAACATTTGGCCTAATTGGGATACAAAGTTAGTGTTCCCTTATTTCAAGTCAATTGCGAATGTTGGTCTTCGAAAACCATTCTCAGCTTTCTCCGGCCATCCCCAGACAGGAGGATGGGTCTGCTCACCACTGGTCTAGACCAGTGCTGTCTAATAAAAAGATAATGAGACTCATGAATGTAATTTAAATTTTTCTGATAGTTACATTAAAAAATTAAAAATAAGTTAATTTTAATTTAGTTAATAAATTCAAAATATTTCAACATTTAATATTTTAAAAGTTATAGTCAGATATTTTACATTCCCTTTTGTCCTGAATCTTCAAAACCCCATGTATTTTGCACTTACAAAGTACCTCTATTTGGACCCGTCGCACTTCAACTGCTCAACAGCCGCACGTGGCTCCGCGTGGGACAGCACCACTGAGACCAAATGGCACCCCATCTAAAGCCTAGCAGTGGTTCAGGCTCCGCCCCTCAGATGTAGGGACCATGGCTGGCTTCACGCATCTTCACCCCTGGCCTGGGGCTGCTGGGCCTCAGAGGGGCTCTCGCCTTTCTCTCCACAGTACGAAAGCGCTTTCTCACCCAAGTACCTGCAGAACTGGTGTCCCCCCAAGCCAACCAAAGAGGTACCGCACCCAGGACGCCCACACGGCCGCGTTCTGCTTCTTCGCATCGCGCTCTGGGACTCTCTGGGATTCTTGGCACCTCACTCCTGTTTCAGTTCCCGTACCCTCCCACCCCAGCCCTGAAGACCCTTCCTCCCCGCTCCCACGCCCCCCTCCCCAGCGCGTCTCTCCCCACCTCCACCGCAGGGCATTTCTTCCCACGAAGGCTACACTCAGATTATCGCCAACGACCGTGGTCACCTTCTGCCTTCGGTGCCCCGTTCCAAGGTGAGATGCTCATCCCCACTATGCAGAGGGTGAAGGACTGGAGACTGTGTGCGCCTCCAAACTTCTGGCCAGTTTATCCGACGGGACAGGGTCATATTTAGCGCCCACAACTCCTTAGGCTGCTAAGTGGTCCGTATGAAACGGCGGCCTTCCGGTGTTGATACTTACCCCGTGGGTATTCCTCCAAACTTAGCCTAAGGGTGCAGGCTTAGCTAGTGGAGGCCAGGGGATGAAAACCTTGGGGTGACCTAAATGAGAGGGGAACAAGCGACCCCATTTTGGACCTGTGGCTTCCTCTTTTAACACATACGTAGTGCGTACTAAAGGCACTTGCTCTGTCTCGCCTTACCACCCACACTGCCGAAGGTGGAGGACGAAACAGGCCGAGCACAGGCCCGGCCAGCAGGTCCGCCCCCGGTCTCAGCCCTGATCTCAGCCCTGGGGCGCGCAGTGTGAGGAACCCTGTCTTTTCCCTTTCAGGCAAGTCCTTGGGGTTCCTTCATGGGCACGTGGCAGATGCCTCTGAAGGTGCCTCCTGCTCGGGTGACCCTGACCTCCCGCACAGCTGCTGGTGCTGCCTCCCTCACCAAATGGATACAGAAAAATCCGGATCTGCTCAAGGCCTCCAACGGGCTGCGTCCAGAAATCTCAGGCAAGGTATCTGTTCCTCTCCCCTAAGCTCAAAACCCATGGCTGCCATTTCTTTCCAACCTCAGAAACGTCCATTGCTATACCACTGCGACCCAGCAGGGGGACCCTCCAACCGGCTCTGCCTGAGCCTGTCCCTTCCTAAGCACCTTCTCGGGTCTGAGGGATCAGCTAAGGACATCTCATCCTCCAGCACAAAATGATCTGATCTCAGGGGGAGGTCGGCGGAATCAAAACTGACTCTTCTTATTTGAAGCCTGACCTTTTGTCCGCGGTATGGGGAGAAAGAAATCTAGAGATCTGAGCTGGGCCGGGAATGCCCAGGCCTGACCAGACTGGCGCCCCTCTTCTACCCAACAGCCCCGTGAGGCAGAGGCAGACGGTCAGAAGCAACCCAGGACGCCTACGCAGCGAGCACCAAGTGCAGCCGTGATTCAGTGCTCCCCAACCTCAAGTCTCTCCGTCCCAGATCAACTCCAAAGCTCACACCCCTCTGCGGGTCACACTCCAGGTCCCCAAAGCCGAGCCGGCTCTCCCAAGGGCCCCTGGAAGCCCATGCACGCCAGGACACTGGGCAGGTCCTAATCTAGCTGAGGTCAGGAAATGCAAACCTGGACCCCAGGGGACCAGAGGAGCACACGAGACCTCCATCTAGAGGCTGAGTCGAGTACACGACACCCCCTCAGGGAAATTATGGGGTGGGAACAAAGGCAAATTGGGAAAATAAACATCATTTGTTGAATCGTTTACTGATTTGGACTTTCTCCTTCCTGCTGTGGCTGCCTCTTGTAACCTATAACTAGGAGGAGGGGGTTGGGGAAGCAGAGAAGAGACCAGGACAGAGGCTTTGGGGTGGGGGGTGACCGACACATCTTTATAAGGGTTCGGTTTTACTCCAGGAATGACCAAAAGGAAGTTGATCTGAATGACAGCAAAAACCTCACTCCCACCCCCTCATTGTTCTCACCCCACCCCCACCACTCCTTCACCTTGAACATGCACAACTACAAGTTCAAGGTCAGAAGCAGTCCTTTAGTAGAGCATGTGTATATGTTTGGAGAAAGTGGGGAAACAGAGCAGAAGCCACCACCGTTGTCTAAGGGTGACAGTAGACAGGGAAAAAGAGATACAAAAGCAAAAGTACAAATACAGTCTGAAAACTGAAGCGATCAGAAGGAAGAGATGAAAAAGTGAGAAGGTAAATAGAAATCAGGACAGAATACAAGCATGATGACCACTCTGCCATTCCCCAACCCAATCACCTGAATGAGAAGAAGCCACCAAAAAGGCCAAGTCGCCTATCCATTTCCCATCCTCTGACTTTTGTTTGATTTATTTTTAGGTGAGATAACCCTTGGTTGACCTCACAGACTGCAAGGACCTTGTCGGCTTACAATCTCTTATTTTTTTTATTTTTTATGCCTATAGCACTGGTCTTCCCAGGCGGTCTCCCACCCAAGTACTAACCAGGCCCGACCCTGCTTAGCTTCTGAGACCAGACAGGACCGGGCTTGTTCAAGGTGGCATGGCCACAGACCTCTGACTTCTGTCTAGCATTGTCCCGTTCTGCATCATCCTGGCACTGCCCTTGCCCAACACTCCCCAGCCCCAATGCCAGGGTGTTCCCTCAGGAATACGGGGCCCTCGCTCCAAGGACAAGGACAGAGAACATGTGCCTTAAGCTGGAGGGAGCCTACTTTGTTTAATCCCCACTCTCCTCTCTCCAAGTGTACATACCCAGCTGTCACCTGAACGGTCCTCCACGCCTCTCCTGGGATCACAACTTGCTGACCTGCACCACAGGGCTACAACCTGCTCTCTGGGGGAGTTCGGAGCTGGCGAAGGCCCACAAGCTCACCACACGCTTAGCTGCCACTCTCTGAGGCTCCCGTGTGACATTAAACCTCTGCTACTGGCGTCTGAGTCCCTGAACACTTTCCCAGGTGCAGAGTTCACTGTCCCCCTCTCGAGAAGGGTCTGATGGGGACGGGCTCCGCCCCAGCCACCACTCTCTGGGTTGCTCTAGATTTCAAGAAGAGTCAAAGTCAAAATGAGCATTTTAATTCAGTTTCAGAAAATGATGTCACATGAATTAGGATTAGAACGCATGACGGTAAGAAGCTTGTTCTGGAAATGCAAGGGAAAGAAATAACCCTCAGCAGCATCAAAAGCTGTATCTCTTCCCCCAAAACGCCTGCTCCAAAAGCCAACTCGCCCTCCTCACCTCCCTCTGACTGGGACGGCCTAACTCCCCTCCACCCAAGCCCTCTTCTTCCAGTCACACTGTGTGGGTGCTCAAGACCCTGGGCGCTGACCAGTGAACAGACCTGCCCTTTAAGCCAGCAACCCACGGGCAGCGGCACCCAAAGCTCCGCCCCCAGGCCCCACGGCAGAGGCCACAGAGTGGGCATTGTTTCCACCACCTCAGGGAGGAACCAAAAGCTGACCCTCAGCACAAATCAAGACCAGTATGGAGAGAGAGCGAAGGCGCAGAGCAGGCGCACGCTGGGCAGGAGAAGGGAGGGTCCGCCATCATTCCGTTCTCAAAACCAGACGAGACCTCCGCCCCGGCTGGGGTCAGAGCCACCAACAAGGAGATGGGCCGGCGTGGTGACGTGGAGCAGCGACGCGGGAAGCTGCAGCTGCTCACATGGCTGCCAGCCCCACAGAGCTCAGCGCCGTGAGAACCAAGACAGCCACACCAGACTGGTACAGCTGGGGGATCTTCAGGCCCTTCCCCAGGTCCCACATCTGTAGAAAAAAGAAAAAGAAAGAATTTCAGCCATCAGGGCCCAGGGGACCCTCACAGCTCCTCCACTTGTGGCCCCCTTCGCCCTCCCCAACGCCACTCACTCGCCCCAGCGACAGGAGAGGCACCCTTGCTCTACACGCAAGCGCTTCCAGACCGAGCAGAAAAAACGGCCTTCATGATGACACACCAGATCAATGTCTCCCCAGGTCACACAAACTCGGCAAACGCTCAACTGCAAGACTGCTCGCACAATGTCTTGATACGCGCTGTCGGTCTCCAAATCGGGGTACGACACACACAACTTCCTAGACACGGCCACGCGGTCTGTCCGCCAGAGCACAGGCCCGGTTGTGAAAGAATACTCTGGATCTAGAACTCGACTGCTCAGTTTTGTTCTGACTGGGACCTCCCTAAGAACTACCTTTTCAATTAGTACCCAGTATGTGCATGTTAAAAGAGAAAACCACAGGTCCAAAATGGGGTCATTGTGCTGAAGCCCATGAACCAAGCCTAGATTTAATACCCAATCTAACTGCGGTTCCACTGTCTCCCCAAAACACAATCTTAACCGGTCTGGGATTTTCTGGCGAAGCCCTAGTCAGGTGATCTGTCACGTGGGCCCTCCCCATTCCACAGAAAGGAGTGGGGTTCTGCATGATGAAAACGCTTCCTTCTCTTCTCTTCACCCAAAGAATACATGTCCTGGCTCAAAAATGATCTTTTCTTTTGCCAGTGGCTCCCTTGCCCCGCCTCCCTCCTGTAAAAACTTTCCATTTCTGCACGACCCCTCCGAGCCCTTCTGGGTGCTGGGTGGGCTGCTGCCTGGTTCACGAATTACTTAATAAAGTCAATTAGCTCTTCCATTTTACTTGGCTGAATTTTGTTTTTTAACATACGTATAGCAAATGTTCATGAACAATAAACAATATTACCCTTACTATGTGTGCTACATTCCATATGGTGTATTCTATTTATATTTCTTTTTTTGTTGGTAGCAACCCACTAAATTAATTTTCTACTCGTGTCAAAAGCCGCAATTTTTAAAAATTAAATTTATTGTGGTGACATTGATTAACAAAATTATATAGGTTTCAAAAAAAAAAAAAAAACCCACAATTTTAAAAACACTGATCTGGACTCTGGTGCCCCAAGGGGATTAACATGCTGTACTCTAATTGCCGAGGGAGCCCCTATGTTAACGGTCCAGTCTCCTGGATCCACACTTTCCACTCGACTGTCCCCCCCAACACACCCACACTCTGAACGTGAAACTGACAAAACAGTACTTCAGAGAAATGTCAGAGCGAGCCCAGAAGAAAAATCAAGATGAGACGATGTCCCACCTCAGCCCCCAAGTAGCTTCTATCCAGACCAGATTAGGGGGTCAAGCAGATTCCACAAAAAGCTGCTTTGCTTGTACAGACACAGTGTTTTATGAAGCACTGAGTCCCGCTGGGTGGTGGTGATGGCGGCTAGGGGGGACACACGTTCTCTACATCGCCAGAGAGCCTAACGCATCTCCACTCCCCCACTGCATCTTCTGGCAAGCCACTACGAGGTCAGAGGCCAAGAGCTATGCCCTGTCAGAAAACAGATAAGACTCTGTTCCACACTCAGAGCCAGTTCTTGCTAAAAGAAAAATATAAAAGCAGATTTAAAGGCTTAAAAGAAGCTTTGACTTAGTTCTGAGGTTCTGTAAAACCTCTTGCTTCTCCCTCCCCCATACAGAGACAAAAACAAGAGCGTGGCGAGGTGCCCCCTGCCCCCCCTGAGCTAGGAGGTGACAGAGGGAGCTGAGGGCTGGTTTTCCTGACAGAGCTTTGTTGGTGGCACTTGAAGTCAATAAGGGAAGTACCCCGCCCTGACCCTCCCCTTCTGGGAAATAAAGTCATTTGGATCAAACTGAAAGTTGCCCCAGGGAACAGCTGACAGACACACTTAATTTAATGGGTCATTTATATCACTCTTCAGATTCCATTAAACTAAGTCTATTAGACCAGATTGAAATTCAGAAAGTGCTTGTATCTAGGCCCCAATGTGGAAGTTATAAAAGGTCAAATTAAGGCAAAAGCATCCCTGTGAGAGATGGCTCGGGTGGAGAAGCAACGGAAACCCAGAGCCACCAGGACTGCACTTGTCTTCCCCAGAAAGGGAGCAGAGCAGGGGGAGGGCGACACAGAACAGGACATTCTCTGTGCTGGAGGAGGGCTGGTCTCCTTCACAGGGCGGAGGAGACACTGGTCTGAACTGACCTCAAGGTTAGTAGGAGGCAACACGACAGTCCTCAAGCCACCAAAAGACCATAAATCCAATCGTTAAAATCAGGGATCCTAGGCCCCCAGTTTCTGTTAAACTTGGCCCCGTATTCTCCAACAGCTCAAAACAAACCAAAACAGTTACGGCAACCCAACGTCAAGACAGAAGAGGTTAGTATGTTGGACTCAAGCCTAATGTGTCTCTGGGTTGGCAGCGATCGTGCTTCTCTAGCCCGTAACTGGACACCCTGTGTCCAGAACAGTGCCTGGCACAACAGGAACCAATTACCTGTCTGACAAATATGCCTCCTACGCGGACGTGAGACCTGGCCCAGGGCTCTGCTTTAGAACCTCCCTCGAAACCTGGAGCGTTCGCCCCGAGAGCCCGCAGCACCTGCCAGGCCCACGCCAGGGCCCAGCCTCGCCCGCGGCACCGGAGCCCAGTTCGGCCGTCCCACAGAGGCTCCTGAGCGAAGGCCCAGCATTCCCTACTTTCAGAACAGCAGAGAAGGCGAGAACACAGCCTCTCCTCCCCCTCCCCTGGAAAATGTCCAAGCTCACATCACTTACCAAGTGTCGGATGCCATTCCAGGTGTGATACATGAGAGGGAAGACGAGGGCAAACTTGGCCGTGTAGATCAATGCTGGTCCCAGACACAGGGACTTCACGAGTTCCAAATGAGACTCAAAGTTCCCCGGGAGCAAAAGGGCAGACAGGCCAAAAAGAGAGACCCCTGAGGAGACAACCAAGTAAGCCCATGACAGCTGCCCACCAGCGACAAGTGACGTAACATGAAATGGGCTCTGTGACGGCCCGGGACGTTCAGCACCATCCTCGCGCGCAGTCAACAGCACGATTCACCCGCAGTCGCATTCCTCTCGACAGCTGTTGTCTGGCGCCGTACTTTCTGTTTCTGACCACCCTCTCCAGCTTCAGGTACCTGCCGTTCTCGAGGAATTTACCTAAGCCCACCTGTCACTGTGAAAACTCACGAGTATTTTAATCCCTGCAAAACCTAAGCAATGGAAGGGTGTTACAATCCATCACTTTCCATCTGTTAAAGGACTGCTTCTCAAGTTCTTTTTCAATAATACTATTTTAAAGTCAAACCGGTGTCATCACGCTTTTTAAGTTCAACATGCTTTTTAGATTTCTCTACTGGCCACAAAACCCCTATGATCATCGCGATTCGCCAAGGCCAGCCTGTCCTGTTACTAGAATGAGAATGTGACTCTTTTGACCTCCATGGTCTACAGGATGGAGCTCCACCTGCTCACCTGGCTATCAGCCCTCCGCCGTACACGCCCCCTCGCCAGACACCACTCTCAAACCACAGGCCCAGTCACCACGCCCTGTGATCTTGGGTGTCTCTGCCCCTGTACCTGTGCAGGAGGCCCTTCTCTGTCTGGGAGGCCTTCCCCACCCCTTTCATGAACTTCTGACTTATCCTTCCCTCAAGGTCTTCAACCCCAGCTGGTCTCTCTCTGGGATCTCTTATCTCTGTTAAAAAGTTACCAGAGTGCATTATTTTACGTGTCTTACCCTTACACTCCTCCGCCCTTGTGGGCAGAGGCTATCAGGATCACTACCAATGTCAGGTTCATCACAGATTAACTAGCAGGGAGGAGGAATGAACAGTTCTTTCTGAAATGACCACCATGAGCGAAAGGATCCACATGGGCGTATTCACTTAGCAGGCAAAGACTTCGTATGCACCTCTGAGTGCTAGAGGGTGTGCGTGGTAAGAAAGATGCAGCCCTCACTCTCTGGAGTATACAGTCTAATAAAAGATTTAGAAAAACCAACCCAACAAAATAATTACAGTTATCCAATAAAAACAATGGAAGACACAACCAGTGAATAAGAACTATGAAGGAATAGTGCTATGAAATAGAAAATTAACAAGAAAATTAAGAGCAGAACTAGAAATAGAAGCTACTACCTTAGATATGGCGGCAAGCAAAGTCCTCTTAAGCTGACAATTTAGTTGACCTCTAAAGGACGAGGAGGAGTGAACGTGCACAGCACGGGGTGGGGGTGGACCCTGTAGATCTGGGGAGACTCGTGCAATGGCTGTGCCAAGGAATGTGAAGCCCAGTGTGGCCAGAGCAGAGCGGGCAAGGGGAGGGAGGGCAGGGATGAGTTAGGCAAGGGCCAGACCAGGCAGGGCGTTTTAGGCCATGGTGGAGATCAGAATTTTAACCTAAGTGCAAAGGCAACAGTAATAGGAAGATTCTAAGTGTGACATGATTTGACTTATTTTCAAAAGATTTTTTATTTTTCTTGCTGTGTGTGAAAAACAGATCGGAGGAAAGCCACAAGAATGCAAAGATCACAGGTGCTGGGACCGACGTCACTGCAGGCCCAACGACCCAACTCTCCCCTCCATGTGGTCCAGCGCACATCACCTTCTAAGATGCTGTGTGTGTGTGTTTACGTGTACATAAAAACACACATACATACCTGCACTCAAGGCAATACCAGTGCCACGGTGGCAAATGGACATCGCCATGGGAAGAGACCAACTGCAAAGAAACACACAAAGGCAATTTAGAAAAGGAAAAGATGACACCACAGTCAAGAGCAGTCCACTGTGGCAAAGAGAATTAAACTACTTTGGAAACAGGCACTATTTAAATACAACAAACAGCTTCTGCATTCCTGTTTCCGCTTTCTAGTCTGAAAACAAGAAAACTGATTAACTTAAGAAGCCTCCTTCCCCTTTACCAGACTGTGCCACTGAGAGAGCTGAACAGAGAAACTGATTATAATTCAAACTCTTTTCATAAGTAGAAACAACACAGGTCAAAGACACCAGTTAAAGCTGCATACAGTTGGAAGACAATCACGAGAATACGCTGCCCTGGGCCCTCCGTTTCCCCAGCCATAAAACTGAAACAGAAGAAAACCTAAATGAGCTTATCCATCGTTTCACATGACATACGTCCATCCTCCAACTCTCTTTTCATCTTGTTGTTGTCTTTAGTCACACTCAATTACAGGTGGTACAACGTAGTGATGACATTTTTATAACCTACCAAGTGATCACCCCGATTAGTCTAGCACCCACCTGGCACCATACATAGTTATGACAATATTACTCTGTCCCCTGTGCCGTACGTATTTTCTATCCCCGTGACTATTTTTATAACTGGCAGTTCGTACTTCTCAACCCCTTCACCCTTCTCTCCTACCCCGTAACCCTCCCTACTATCTGGTGCCCATCAGTTTGTTCTCTCTGTACCCATGAAACTCTCTTATTATACACCCCAAACTACCCAAATGAAGCATACCATTCATTCCTTAACCTATTCCAAATTTTTAAACCACATTTTGCTGGATTTGGTATATGTTTCTTAATCCACAGTAGTTTTGAAATGACTTGTCATCAAACCACCTTCTAAATCATGTCCTGAACAGCCAATCTGCCAAAGCGTTTCCACAGGACGACCAACACTGCTGACCTGGATGCAGTTCTCAGGCTCACGGGGGTTGGTCAGTGAGACGGGAGGAACAGGAGTCTTTCCATCCTGGAAAGTCAGCTTAGACAAGGAAGGCTGAGCATAACTGGACCACAGTCAACACTCAACGGAAGCAACTCAAGTGGTTAAAAAAATCCCCAGAGGATAGTCTAACTATGTAATGAAAACGGTCACAGGAAGAAAGGAGTACTATCCAAAGAAACCAACTCTGATTAACTCAGATTTATAAATATAAAAGGCAGAAGAGGAGACACATAACAAAGGACAAGCAGAGAACAATGGCGTAATTTGATTAGAAAAGTCGGGAGACTAAAATCCAGAATGAGCTGAGGCTTGCAAAAAATGTCAAAAACAACAAAAAGCTTTTAAAATTGTACTCAG
Organism: Eidolon dupreanum; assembly: GCA_028627145.1. Taxonomy (NCBI): domain Eukaryota; kingdom Metazoa; phylum Chordata; class Mammalia; order Chiroptera; family Pteropodidae; genus Eidolon; species Eidolon dupreanum. The sequence goes on from CM053517.1 coordinate 292,786, forward strand.
GGAAAGAAAGCCTAGCTGGGATGGACAGTTTATGTTAACAGATGACAGTACAAAGCAGACTGCTCAACTGTTTTATTTGTCAAGGAGAATGATCGGCTTCAAACCCGGTCCCCATCACAACAAATCTGTGTTCCCCAGCATTAATGCAATAAACTCATCTGCACTTCACTCATCAACCGATAGATGAAATTTCAATTTTTTTTTTAAAAAGTAAACATGACTCAATTTAAAAATGAGCATAGAACTTGAATATACATATTTTTCCAAAGATATATAAATGGCCAAAAAACACATGAAAAGATATTCAAAATCAATAAACGCCTGTGAGAAAAAACTGGGCTTCGAACTATTTTATGCAGTCCAAGGGAGAACTAGAACCACTGGACAGAAGACACATGTTGCGGTAAGGTCAATAATATATGGCTCTTTCTGCTAAGAGAAATTCCCAAATTGGAAAAGGGTGACAGTGAGCTCCTTGTCACTGGAGGTGTGCAAGTACAGGCAGAAAACCACTTATGAAAATATTGCAGAGGAAATTCACTCATTAGGTAGGTACAAGGGTGGCTTTTAAACATTTTTTTTTTTTTTTTTTGAACAGCACCCTTTCTTCAAATGCAAAAACCCCATATGTAAAACAGATCAGCATAAAGCTGCTTTCGTTGCCTGGGCTGTGCCTACAGGGCAATCTGCAGCTGGCCAGGCCCACAAGACCATCCGCAGAAGCTCAGCAGGTTACCCAAGGTCCCAAGTCATACTCTTAAAATCAATGAGGCTGATGATCACATTAAAATTTAAGAACACTTTCCAATGCTTAAGTGTTTAAAATTGTTTTCTAACACCCTTTTGAAAGAACCTTGTTCTCTTGATACTTAATCCCTATATAAACTTCTGCTTTTATAAATCAACTCCATTTATTAAGAGATAAAAGGTGCTTCAGAAGAATAAATAACCATTATTTCCATGCCTCCTCCAAAAAGCTCTAAAAGTTAGTCATAGAAACTATGATTCCAGACATCTCAGACATCTTCCTGGACATGTCACCTTGGCAACAGCCCCATGTTCCCTGTCATTTCTTTTTTTTCCACGACTATGTCTAGAGTTTCAAAACTGTAGTGAAAGGCTCGCCTCCCCAGCATGCTACCATTTGTTCCATGGCCTGTGAAAGAAGGCCAGGACTTTAAGCGTAGATTCAGGATGCCCTGAAAAGTTCTTCATCGTTCTAACGCTACCCCAAATTTTGTATCTCTTAAGAAAAAGTAGCAAGGATTGAGATCACTTAGAATCCTTCTGTTTTCGTAGAATGCCCAGTTTCTGCAATCAGAATTATTTCTGGAATCTAGCTTGGAAAAAAACTGAAGGGTTGTGGTATTTGTGGAGGTGGTTAAAAAATGGCCAGCCTCCCTAGCAGGAACCCAAGAGGGTAGCAGAGCTTGACATGCTTCACTGGGTCACTAGAGAGAAGTGGATCTAGTGGGTGTTTGGCGGAAGACACCAGCATAACAGCTATCAACGCTACTTCTGAGGACAACAGATAACAGGTGAACACACACGCGTGTGCCTGTGTGTGTCTGCGTACACGTACATCCGAGCTCTGCCTACTGAAAGGGCTTCTAGAAGCAATGACATCCTGCGGCAGTGAGCACATTCAGCACCCAGACCTTGATTTCACAGGAGCCATCTAGAAGAACTCCCACAGGCCGAGTCTGCGACTCTCCGAAGATCAGAAGAGATGAGGGTTATACAGTGTAACCCTTTGGACAAAATAATAAAAAATCTAATTACCTCCACCTCTCTTTCTGGTTCTGGTTCCTGACACAGAGCTCCTAAACCCATCTCATCTCCAGAGTGATAAGGGTGCTAGGAGCATTTTTTGTTCTCATATTCGGTCTTTGACCCTGGTTCCTGACACACAGTTCCTAAATCCACAGGAACTGCCAGGGTGGTAAGAGCGTCCTATGATCTAATGAGGTGACGCTGGATGGGAGCTGGCCACCAGAAAAACCAAACCATGATTAGAAGCTTGGAACTTTCAGCCCCACTGACTTGCTTCCAGGGAGGGGAGAGGGGCTAATAACTGATCATCCCCATGTGATGAAGCCTCCATAAGAGTCCCTCAAGTACAGGGTCCCGAGTGCTTCCAGGTTGGTAAACACATCCGCATGCCAGGAGGGTGGTGCACGCCACTGCCACCTGAAGTGAGGGGAAGTCCTGGGGAACCGAGCCCTTCACCTGTGGGGTCTGCACTACCTTCACGTAGTTACTGTCAGAACCAAACTGAAGGGGACCAGTTGGTGTCTGGAGCTGGAAAAGGGGTTGGTGTGGGAAAAACCCCTACACATCTGGTGTCAGAAGTACTGAGGAAAGAGAAAACCCTGAGTTGGTATCATAAGAATAGAGGGGAAATAAGTTTTCTCCTTTTAAGAATCCTTGAGTTTGTACTGATAAAGCTCATCCTACAGTAATAAATAAATCTAGAGGGTATGATGGAATTAGGAAAATCACAATTTGGCAACAATCACAGTAACAGCTGTCTAAGGCAAGCACCATCAACAGATGCTGGTGGATAAGTGTGATGAGAAATAGAACATTTATAGTCTCGGAGTACCTCCCCACAGTGTATTGATAAACACCGACCCAGCAGACACATCTTAACCCGTGATAAAGCTTAACACCAGCAGTAACAGGGTAAATCGTCATGTCCCCCCAGACTCCATGAAGAGAGCACAGCATCACTTCAGGGGGGATCCTGTCGAAAATGCCCAAACCACAAAGGAACGTGAGACAAACCCAAACTGAGCAACATTCCAAAGAAGTCAAGGTCAGAAAAGAGAGGGAAAGACTGAAAAGCTGTCCTGTGCTGAAGGAGACGAGAGAGACACTAAATGCAGCACATGATCCTGGGGCGTCTTGGACCCATCAAGGACATTACTGGGACAGCTGGCAAAATCTGACTGGGATCTGAGGATGAGAAGGTAACACTGGATCAATGTTAATATTCTGATTGTGACAGCTGTAGTAAGGCGAGTCCTTCGATTTAGGAAACACACACTCGGGTATGAAGGGATTGTGGTGGGAAAGATAACGACCGCCCTAAAGATGAGCACATTTTAATCCCGGGAGCCTGGGAGTTTCTACCTCACTGGGGAAGGAGAGATGAAGGGGAGGTTGCTAACAACTGTATCTTAAGATAAGGTGATCCCCCTGGATTATCTGGATGGGTCCAATGTAATTACAGGGGCCCTTCAAAGTAGAAGAGGCTGGCAGAACAGGAGAGTCAGAAAAGAAATGTGACAATGGGTCAAAGCGATGGGATGGAGACGAACTTGAGCCATCGGTGCTGTTTCTGAAGATGGAGGAAGGAGGCCACCTGCCAAGGAATTCAGAGCAGCCTCTCGAAGCTGGCAAAGACAAGGAAGCTGACTCTCTGCTAGCGTCCCCAGGTGGGAACGCAGCCCAGTGAGACCGCGTCGGACTGCCGACCCACAGGACTGGGAGATGAAAAAATGTGTGGTTTTAAGCCGCAAGTGTGTGATCACTTGTCACAGACACAGCAGAAAGCTAACTCGGGAGCAATGGGCCTCATCACTTCTGACCCGTTGTCAGTTATTCTGACACGGTAACAGGTGGGAATCTGCATGAACGTGCACAGAAGCTCTGTGCACTATTCTGCAGCATTTGTGCAGATCTGAAATTGTTTCAAAATGATGTTTTAAAATTAATAGCATTTTGACTTACCAGAATTTTCCCAATGGTAACTCTGGGAAAATTTAAGGCCAGAAGACAGAATTTAGTCTCATACAAGGGGGCCTGAGGCAAACGACCAGGGAGGCTACGGGCCAATTTCCAGGCGTCTCAGCCGCCACTGCTAGGTTCCCTGGTCCCAGAGCCCTTACCTGTAGATGGTGATATGGGGGGACAAAGGGCGGTTTGAACCTGTGTTCTTATTCCAGAACCTCTCCATCTCTTCCTTGGCTGTGGTTCCCAGAGGAACAGCACTAAAATAAACCAGAAAGTTTTACAATGATTAAAAGTAAACTTGTTTTTATACAACAAAAAGTTAAAATAAGAAAACGTAAGCCGTGCTGGATGAACACGCTGTATAAGGAAAACATGGTCACCACGCCCCTTGGCTTTCTGCTCAGTCTGATTCAGCTATTTATAATCTCAATCAACAAATGAGGTCACAGCAGAGGGTAACTCTTCCTTCCAATCCCCCAAGCACAGGTCCACCAACGGAAGCTCACCTTTTCTCTTGGTGGACATCACTGCAAGTACAATGTCTCAAAACCATTTCCATGAATGGAGTCCCCTTTTCACAGGCCATACGTGCCACCTCATACATTGCCACCTGCTCTCGTCTGCTCATCAAGACTCTTTCAGGTTCTCAAAAATCAAGAACTGGATTCAGCTCAGTACCTCTGAATAGTTTCTTGGTTTCCCTTGTCACTGGACTAGGCTGAATTTATTATGCACTCCTCAAAAACATATCTCCCCACAGGTTACTTATCAATTCCAAGAGGAGAAAAAAGTAACTTCATAATGAAAAAAAAACAAAAAAACAGACATTTCCTTCTTGAGATGATCAAAGTTAAAATCATTGATAATGGGACAAATGGCATCATATGCCCCTCACACGATGTACATGAGTGTATGCCAACTCACATATTACTCCTGCCAAAAATGGATGACCTGAATCTAATCAGTGGCAAATAATCGGACAAACCCAACTCAAGAGACACTCTCAAACAACTGGCCAGTATTCTCCAAAAATATCAATGTCATAAAAGATGAACAAAGGTCAAGACACAGTTCCAGGTGGAAAGACACTAAAGAAATATGACAACTAAATGCAATATGTGAGCCTAATCGAATGCTGGATGGGGAACACGTGGACCTTATTTCTATAAAGTACATTATTTGAGACACATAGGAAATCTGAAAATTGCTTATATATCAGATAAAAGAATGTCAATGTTACATTTCCTGACTCTGATAACTGCATTTGTATAATTATACTGTTTTATAAGATAATGTTCTTGTTCTTAGGAGTATTTATTTAGAAGTAAAGCGTCATGATGTCTGCAACTTAATCTCAAAGAATTCACACTGAACCACAGTATTAGACTAGTCTAGACCTACCAAAAAAACCAATTTCATATGGCACAATCTAAAATATATAGAGTGATAAGTAAACAAAGTAAAATATTAATTGATGAATCTAGGTGAAAGGTGTACATAACTTCATTGTATTGTTCTTCCAACTTTCCTCAAAATATAAATATTTCCAAAATTAAAAGTTTAAAAAAATAACACAGAGTCTGTGGCCATGTCACCCTGAACACATCCGATTCCATCTCATCTCTGAAGCTAAGCAGGGTCGGGCCTAGGGTTAGTACTAGGAAGACCAGGTGCTATAGTCATAAAAAAAAATAAGTAACACAGAGGCAACTGTTGAAGTCAATAGACTAGAAATGACTACGGCAGTAAGGAATATGAAGACTAATTGCTAAGAGCTGCCCTAAATTAAAAGTGACAAGAAAAAAAGCATTAAAGGAAGAAAGACTAAACAGAAAAAAAAGAAGGAAACTAGATTTTAAGAAAGGAATCAAGAACTGGAGTAAATCAATGAAGTAAACAAAATATAGCAGAGAGGCTGAGAGTGAGGAGAAATTTAAAAAAGAGCAAAGAAATATTACTCTTTCCTCTTCCACTACCAGATAAGAAAAAAGGTGATCGCAATCATTACCTTTTCAGCCGACTGTCTACAACTACTCATTTTCATGCATAGCCCCAAAATCTAAACCAACAACCTACTGCTCTTCCCTGAGGGAAAAAAAGGTCAATGATTACCTCCACAGATTTAGAGACTTACTTCCTGACAGAGAGCCGAGGACTAAGGTGGGCACGCAGGCACTGACGGCCGACATGTCTGCAAAACAAGAGAACCGAGAGTCAGTACACATTTAGACACCAGCTCTCTATTTCTGCACTGTATTAGACTTGGGGATGGGGATTTAGAATAAGATGGAAACAATGACACTTCTCTTAAGGCTGTTTTCTAGTTGGAAGGCCACATCTTTAAATAACTTGAGGATAATCACAAATACTACCTACAAATGCAAAATAAGGTTTTGGCTGAACACAAGTAGTACACGGTTAAGAACAGTCAGAGCGGGCCTACGGGCAGCGCCAGCCCCACAAGAACACGCAGCTCGCCTCCTTCACCCTCCCCAGAGGACGAGGGGACGAAGCGCCAGAGGGTGCGCCTGGGGCAGAGCCCCAGTTCCTACTTCGTGCATGTGAAACGCCCAGGGGGCTACAAAGCCGCCACTGGCTTCAGCCACGCATAAATGGTCGTTTTGCATGTTGGGGGGTTCCACTGTCCTGTCAGCCCACAGGCGGGAAAGCAAGGCTCACGGAAGGACACGCCTTCAGAAGGAAGCGGCACTAAAAGTGCCCTAAATCAAGGTGAGTGAGAAATCATCCAATAAACACATCCTGGATTAAAAAAAAAAAGAATCAGAGTTAGTAATGTTCAACAGAGAAATAAAAAAAGTGACTTTTGAAAGCCAGTCCTTAAAGGAGGTGATAGTTAAAAAACACGAGTTAAAGAAAAAGAAAACAAAACAGAAAATGCCACTGGCAACTCCAAGTGTACAGCTTGGCTTCAGCAGACACCTGCTGCAAATGGTGGAGTTCAAAGGTTGAAGAACAGGGGTCTGTGGAGGGAGGGTCCTGAATATGAAGCTCCCACCTTAGGAAGGACCATCAAGTTCCAGACAACCTGGATGAACGCAAATAAAATGTCTCTCATATGACAGTGCAAGAAATAGGGGTCTACAAAGAGTTCTTTGCTACCCACAGTTTTGAAAGGTACTTGAAGAAGACACACAAGTCTTCTGAACAGTTGCTGTTTTTGAGACGTATACGCCAGTACCAGAGCTGCTTTTCAAGTCTAAAACTCAGATGTGCCCAGACATTCCATCCAAAGAGAACTGAACTGACCTAGTTTGCCCAGTATTATGACATACTCCCCTTACTCACATTGAGATATCCAATCTTCCCGAAAGTATTTGAGAAAGTCATCAGAGTGAAGCTCTGGGACCGAAAGTTCAAATGCACGGATTCTACAAAAGGTTACTGTGTTTTCACCGTGCACGGGGCCCTGCAGGGACGCAGAGTCTCACTAAGACCCACGACCATGATGTCCCTCATGCCACGGACATCAGATGTGTAAGCACTGCAAGAACCTGTGTTTTACAGTCGGACACTAGAAGGGCCCACAATGTGAAGGCGAATCATCCAACCAACACTTCCGTCAGCTCTTCCCTTTCTAGCTCGGGAGGCAAGAGGTGAACACAGACATTGTGTACCCCAGGCTCCCAGAAAGAAAGAAGTGGGAGCAAACCTCTCTAAATCAACTGAAGGAATCGTGACTCTGAAGCTGCAGGCGCGCACTCCCCGCGCCGGGCTGGGTCCTGCCACTCGGCTCCCTGGCGGGGCCCGGGAGCCCGCAGATGTGGGCTGGAATCTACAGCACTCTGCCATTGTTTCCCAGGCAAACACCAACGTAGACGTTCCACAAGGGCCCAACGGAAACTAGCTGTGCAGACGCCATAAGCTTATCAGAAATACAACAAAAGTCAGTATCTAAACTTTCCTTTGACTCAAAAAAAAAAAGTATCTCTCTTTGCCTTTCATGTGAAACCAGGAACTCTGAAGAGATTTCTTTTCCCACCCAGGAAAAGTGCTTTATATATTATAGCTAGAAAATAGCACTTTGTCTTATTTTTAACAAGCCAGAACTTGCAATTTCTGGTGAGTGCTGTCCCCTTGTAAATGCATTACACGCGTCTCCCCGACAATGCAATCCCAGCTCACACTGTTCTGAAACTCGTCTCTGGACTGGGGCAACAATGGTAACGTCCACAGAACAGCAAAGTCACAAGGCCAGACGAGTTCTAGATCCGCAGAATCCGAAGCCATGCGACTCAGCGAGTCCCGAGCTCCAGCCCTTCCGCTATAAAGTGAGGTCGGTCTTATCCACCTCACTGTTTGCTGAGAGGGTTACATGAAAACGTGCAAGGAAAGCATCCTCTAAACTGCAACAGACCACATATATGTGTGAGATGTTAATACTTCATTGGTCACCCCAAGGTCTTTAGAATTCGCATCACATTGTTTTTAAAACCCTCAGTGGTGATAAAAAATATTCACCTGCTCAAATAGGTTTGACTTTTTGGGGAAAAAAAAAAAGTTATTCAAAGCCAAGTCTATGTGATCAAATTGAATAAAACTATTTTGGGTCCAAAATAAGATGTGACCGTAACATGGAGTTTCTCTTATATGACCTCTACACTTCATCCGATGGTATGCCAAAAAGTTTCATAAACATCTGGGATAATAGCAACACTAAAATAGATGCTAGGCGTGAAGCACGTGGTGAGGAACAATCATTTCTATATAAAAGTTCTGATTAATGGTTGTTAGCTCCCAACTCACTCCCCAGCTACAACATAAGTCAGTCTTGGTTTCTTCTTTTCTCCCCATACATGCAAGGCATCTCCCGATGCTACCAAGAGGATCTAGAAACTCCAGCCTTGTTTTAGTCCATCTTCTCTGCATTTGCCACTAGGAGTCGTCACAGGAGTTCCTGAACTCATCCCTCAGGCACCAATCTCTTCTCTTAGCCCATCATTCAATATAACTAGAGCTAACTCACTAAAAATTAAAGTTGATTTCATTTCGCTTCTGCCTAAAAGCCTTTGACCATTCCCATTGCTTATAGTTTAAGGTTCATACCACGGCCACACAAGGCCCTTCTCCACACAGCCCAACCTAACTCTCTGGGCCTGTTTCCAACGGTTCCTTTCAGCCCCCACACTCCAGCACGCTGGGTGCTACGCTACACCCAGACGGCACAGGCCTCTCGTGACCACATGCCTCTGCGCATGCTGCTGACAGCCTGATATCCCCGTCCTTCAACACCCGACGTCTCCCGGACGGCAACGTCACCAGTTCTTTAGCCTTACTTCTGCGCCTGCCAGGATGTCACATCACTTGTTCATGTCTCTGTATCAACACTTATTACTCTGCTTAATAGTTAATCTACTTATCTCCTCTGCTAGACTTTGACTCAAGGATAGGACTGGAATACTTTGCATCAAAAGCACCTATAATAATGTCTGACACATAGAAGAGGCTCAAGAAAATGGTCTGTGAATGAGTACGCTTATTTTAAAAAGCAGTCTTACAAATGTAGACTTGAAACTTATTTTTGGAGGTGTTTCACATATAGCATTTAATATGATGAACAATGTCCAGAGATTAATGACTCTTAGTAACTCTGTGCTTAAGCGGCATGAACACTGTCAGGTAGAAACCTAGCCGTTCTTGGCTCAGTTCTTTATCTCTGCCTTGGCCAGTCGTCCCGAGGACCAATGGAGTTTGCATTACTCAGCTTATTTGTCACTGGCTAGTCCATGAAATCTTACGGAGTAAACAAAATACAGAGCACTATTCGTACAGTACTGTGATAACTAATAATTTTTAGTTAGCAAGGTATTAAAAATGTTTAACCAATATTTCTCTTAAGTGGGCCTGTTTTCATTCACAAATGAGGAATCCACAATCATGGAAACAATAACCTCATCTTGTTCAAAATAAATGGAATTAGTGACACTATGAGAACCAGCTCCTAGAATTTCGTAGAAGGTACTTTCCTTTGAGGGTTAATCAGCACATGAAAAACAGTTCCAAGACCCTCAGTGAAATGAATCAGACCTGGAAATTCATCGGGAAGAAGAAGAAGGCTTCCCCTAAAAGCTCTTGTGAGAAATCAACAGAGCGGTGCCCTTGCCACGAGAGCTTCGGATTACCACTGATGAGTCCCATCCAACACAGAGTGATACTGTCTAAAGACACTTAATAGGTATAATGATCCTCAGCTTCTAAACACTAATCCTGAATCTCCTAAAACCAACTGTTTAGAACCTATATGATCATTTCATGCTAAATGTTAATTCCACCAAAAGCCCTTGACCACTACCAAAATAGGACAGATAAAAAAATCCAAAAGCATTCAATTATGGCCAAGCTAACTGGAATAAAGGAGGCAGTTCTGGCAAGACTGGCCCATGGCACACCTTAGAAAAAAGGATACATTTGGAAACGAGAGGCAGGGAGAAAAACGAAGGGTTAAGATAACCCATTCCTGATATCAACTCCTAAAGGAATCATTCTGTCACAGGAAAAAAAAAAAAACTAAATAAAGTCCCTCTATTTTTATACTGGTGACTTAAGTGGAAAGAGAAATACGAAGATATTTAGGGAAATAAGGAATTAAATCTCAACCACATTAAAGCTAACTTTCCATAACAAATAGTTTCCAAAAATAGGGCTCGTGCAAAACTATGCTGGGATTTGTACTAGGAGTGTGTGAAGTCACTAAAATCGCTAAGCTAGAAAAGCTCTGGGCAGAGAATGAAACCTAGAGAGTGGGCAGTTCAGAATGGAAGGAAATCTAGAGTATTCTCTGGACAATGAATTGACACTGCAGAGAATAACTGGGACATCTACTCCTCTGCCACCAGCCCGAACCCCTCAAATAAAAAGAAACTAAAACCGAATTCCCTGGACTGCTGCTGGGAGGCGGCAGAGCAACAGCTCAGGGCGCTACTGCTAATGGCCAGCGCGGTAAGGTCCAGGCCTGCACCCCAAACAGGGCGTTAGGAACTAAGACAGGGCCCACTCGTGGCCAGCAGCTGGCGTTTGCGGGCACTGGAAGCAAAGGCAACGTCCATTAAGTTCTCCCCCAACCAGGCCCGATCCCTAAAGATCTCGAAATGGCAGAATCTATGGTCATAGGCATACCTCGTTTTATTGCGCCTCGCTTGTTGCGCTCCACAGATGTTGCCTTTTTTTTTTTTTTTTTTTTTTTTAAAGCAAATTAAAGGCAAGACCCTCCACCAGCAAAATTATTACTGGCTTTGCTGCGACACCCGACAGTCGCTTACTGCGGCGGTCTGAAACAACGCGCAATAACTCCGAGGTGGGCCTGTGTTTCTTTTCTCGGAGCTTGGCCCTGGGCGCAGAGGACAGTGATCTGGGGAAGTTTCGGGTGGGGACGCAGAAAGGGAGGCGAGCCGCGCGACCCCTCGGCAGCGGGTAAGGGGGAAATAACGGGCCAGTGACCGCGAGCGCCGCGGCGCGGCGGGGGCGGGGGGTCGTTCGGAGTTGAGGCGCGGTCTCCGCACCCACGGGCCCTTTCCCTGCCCAGGCACAGGGTACACAGCCGTCTGCAGGACGTCAGGGGCCACCACGGGTCTCCCGCGGGCCGCCAGCCCCGACTCCCGGCCCCACGAGAAAGTCACCTCAACAGGAGCGCAGCCATCTTGAGTTCCGGCCGGGACGGAAGTGACGCGCGGTCCCGCCCCTCCGGCGGCGGGGGCGGGGCCTCCGTCACGTGACAGCGGGCCTCGCTTAAAGGTTCGGGAGACTCCCACCCTGCGAGCGCGGGCTGTGTCGGTTCGGTCCGGTTCGGTCGTCCCCGCCCCGCCTCCCTCCGCTGACTCCTGGCGGCATCTGCCGGGGTTTCGGCAGAAATGCCGCGGGCTCAAACGGTGCCGGGTTCCACCCTCCCGCGTCCATATATGTCTTGATTCGAACCGCGGCACTGAGCGCTGTCAGTCTACACCCGCCCCCACCCCCACCGCCCAGTCCCTGAAAACGTGTTGTTAGGCCGGCTGACACTCCGCGTTCTAACGTGAAGTTCCGCCAGTACGGAGACACACGACTGAGACCCGAGTTGGGAGTGTGGAAATGGGCCGCGGGGTGCAGAAGCTCGCGGACCACCGTTCCCACAGTCCTGGGGCTTGAGCTGCTGCGTGAGCCAGACGCCCACCAACCAAAGACAACGCTCCCTTGTTCGTGTTTCGGGGCGATGTGGGTGACACCCACAGCCAGAAGAACCTGGCTGGGGGTGGGGAGAACGCGCTTTGATTTGTACATGCGTATATGAACACTTTGACGAACCCAAGCACAGCCATCACTTCCAGAGCACTTACAGTTTAAGGGAGAAAACAAGTGAGAGAGGAACAGGAGTGCGAAAGCTCTTGAGTCTTTGGGGGCGAGGATGAGGGAGGGAGACTGCCCAGAACAACTCCTTTCTACAATAAAACATGTTTATTACGTTAATATTCAAATCTTATTTATATGTAGCACTCCTGTACTATTCATTTTAGGATTTAAATAGCACATATTCAGTTATTCTGCACCAAGCGAAAACGCTATTTTGCATCTCTATAACAATACTAATCACGGAAAGCACCAAGATCATCATGTAAGGAGACGCTGGGGAGATCCCAGGAGCTGTGGCTTTACAGGTGAGGCTGCAGTGCTCCTGCAGCAGGAACAACGGTGACCTCTCCCTCAGATTAACCTCTAGAGCCTGTCGTTGATGGAAATGAATCACATTGAAATTCCAACCAAATATTAAGTCAAGCCCCTTATCACCAGGACTCATCTTAAAATGAGCTGAAAAAAGAAGAAGCAGGATCTAGCCAATGCTTGGGGTGAGAGAAAGGAAGTGGAAGAGCATAAGGAAAACATTCCAGATGGGGCTATGAGAGGTTCTGTGACAAGCAAAATCATTCCAGATGATCCCCAGGAGGGAAGGGAAAGAGACAGCAATCAGGAGAGCTCTGATCTAAGTGATTTTCCAGTCGGATTTGCCCTAAAATTCAGTTCTGACCATGGAGACACTCCCATCTTTAACTTCAAACACGACCCCAGGAAGTTCTTATGATGTAAGTTAAATCCACCCTCTTTAGTACATATTTTAAGGCCGGTCAAGTCAAAACTGGCCTCAACTTTCCTGTAGTGACTCTCTTCCTATGATGCCCCTTCAAGTTCCTCCAAATCGAGTCAGTGTGGATGACACCAGATCTGCCTGTAATATGCCCCGTACTTCACAGACCTACCCAACACACACGCACACACGCACACACACACATACACACATGCACGCACACACACACTTACCTCTTTGTTTCTGCTTTTGCTGTTCCACCTGCCTAGACACCTTCACTACCCATCTCTCCTTTTCAAAATGGCACATACCCTTCAAAGTTGGTCCACAGCCAATGTTACCTTCAAGACATGACTTTCCTCTGAATTTCATTTATTAGGTGAAATTTATTTTTGGTTTTAATCTCTGTTACATGACTCAATTCCCCTGACGTTGCAACTGTATGTGCCCTCCTTGGCACTCCCAGCACTGTTCATCCTTCCTCTATAGCAAGCGTCATGATTCATTCTAGTTGGTCGTTGATGGGTTTGTTCTCTGAGCCTCCCCTCTCTGCCTCCCCAAACTAGACTTTGAATTCCTTGAAGGAGAGACTTAATTTTTGTTTCTCTATTGCCCGTATACCCACACTTTACATGTAGCTGACACTCAGTACAGGTTTGTTGACTTGCTCTAAACTGAAATGGGCTTAAACTGCACTATGGGCATCACATGACAGGGAAAGCTTAGGGGATTCTTCCCCGGGCATTTTCCAATGGCAAAAAGCTGCTATGTGGGAAGAATCCCCCAGGATGCAGGGAGGTGGTGGGGAAAAAACGGCTCCCAAAGGACCTGGTCATCTCAAGAAGCCCAGCCTATGGTAGTCAGGGTCACAGTGGACATTCTGTCTCCACTGTTCTCTAGGGGAACCTTCCTCCAGTTCGCAGGGCTCTGGGGAAGCCATCTCAGGCGAGGAGGCCGGGGAGGAATCCCTTCGCACGGCCTTAGGCTTCAGGTCCCCCTGCCCATCTGTCCCTCAGAGAAGCGTGTTTGTGTCCCTCTTTCTGTCCTCCCTCACCACCCCCCAACATTCCAGCCCAGGGCAGGGGGAGGCCAACAGACACAGAGCCCTCTGTGTAGGGGTGGCATGTGTCCCCCACCCTCCACCCGGAGGACACAATGCCCCTTCTGCTCCCTGTGTTCCCCCCTCCCCACCACCTCTCAACTGCACATGCCAGGCTGCAATTGGTTACTTGCTCAGGACAGCCCCCTCATACCAAGGCCCCGGGGGATTTTAAGCAGGTTCCAGGAACCCCCGCTCAGCTCTTTGTCCCCCACTCTCCCAGCCCCGCAGCCGGCCTGGGCCCTTGCCTGCCCCAGCTATGGCTCCTGGGGCCCCCTCACCCAGCCCCAGCCCAGTCCTGGCTGCTCTGCTCTTCTCTTCTGTGGGTAAGTGGGGTCGCCCAACCTGGGGTCCGGCTCCGGTCGTCCTCAGCAGCCCTCCCGTGCCACCACGGAGAGAGCAGGAGCCCGAAGGCGATCTTATATTCAGAGAAAAACACAGAGTTTGGAGGGGGCAGTAACAGTTCTGTGAAGGGAGGTGGAAGGCCATTAGCGAGCTTCTAGGAGGGGCCGACTGGACCAGGCTGGGAACCAGTACCACGCCCCAGGGTCACGCTAGGGCCTGCCGGAAGCACTGTCACTGAGGTGGGACCAGGACCAGGCACCTGGGTTCTGGTCCCTGCTGGTCCCCTAGGAGTGCAGGAGGCACCTAACCTTGGTCTTCCTGGAGACTCAGGGACTATGGTCTGAAAAAAGGGCCCTGGGTTGTGGCCCCAGCTTTTCGGATTCTTTGTCTCCTGGTGCCTCAGTTTCTCTGCGTGGGTTGAATTTTATGTGGGTGAAAAGCATAGGCGGGAGGGTCTATAAGATCCTAGGGTTCTGTCCATCTAAAGCTATCTCCCTTCACAAGGTGACCAACCCCTTCCTCGTCCCGTGGCAGATGTCAGTGAGCAAGAGACGGTCCCAGCAAGGTTACTGGGCTGGCTCTTCCCCTCCTCCGAACTGTCCCCAAGCAGCAGGCACGTGGGGGCGGGCGCTTCAGTCTGCAGGGTGTTCTCTGCTACCAGTTTCCTGAGTCCTAGATCCCAACCTCGACTCTTCTGGGCTGTGCTGGACTATTCTGGGTCCCCTGAGAAAGTGTTAGGGATGGGGGTTTGGAGAAGGACGTGGCGAGGGAAATGGGGGGACCTGGGAGCATGGGGGAGGGTTCTGTCCCAGCACCTGTCTGCTCACAGGATGGTTGGGCAGAACTGGAGGGCAGCAGCTGGGGGCACAGAAGGCAGACGCAGGGAGTAAGCTTCCTCGTGACACTGGGATTCCCTAGAAGCCCTAAGGCTGAGGTCCCAGCAGCGAGCCCATGGCATTGCACGCTGAGGTGGGAGATTCAGGGAGGGGCAGCATGAGCCCCCAATACGCTCAGACAATGGGTCTCTGTTAGGTTGCTCGTTCCCCCTCTGTAGAACAAAAGGGTCTACAGTCACCCCACCCAGGGCCAGCCCACGCACATAATCTCCCTGGAATGGGCTTCCTTGTGTGGGTGAGTCTTGGGAGTGGCATTGGGCCAGAATGACCGAGATGGGGGTGTGGAAGGTGACCCCAGAAGGCCCCTTGCACAGTCGTTGAGCTCTTGCTCGGCACCGGCTCCCCTTGTGTGTTGTATGAGGTCCTTCCATCCCTGACCCCCAGTGGAGTGCAAGCTGTACGGCCACCAGGGATTCAGTGGTGAGGACAGCTGGGCCAGGGGAGAAGACTTACCTTCTCTAGTTATCTTCATTTTTTTTTCTGCAAGAAATTTGAGTTTGCTGGACTGTGAAATACTGTGCAGGTGCTGAAAACAAGCTCGATCTCTATGAATCAACACGAAAAGCTCCTCCAGGCACATGTATTCTTAAGCCAAAAAGAAAGAGCAGAATAGAAGCGATGTGTACCAAAAAAGAACGCTCCAGAAAACAAAGCCATTTCTCCTGAGCACCTGCATATAAGTTCACACTGAGTTTGATTCACAGCAAGAGACTGCACATGAAACTGGTGACAGTGGTTCTAGCTGACAGGAAAGGAACCAGATGGGGAGATGTCGAGAGGCTTTAACTTTCTCTCTCTGTTGCTTGAATAGTTTAAGAGGAGAATGCGATATGTATTAGCCGTACGAGTTACACTAAATTTAAACATCGTAAAGCCTGCACCTAATGGATAGCCGAAGAGTTAGATACTGACTCAAAGGGAAAGTGAGGCTTGGAGACAAGCGGCAGCTTCTGGAAGCCCTCCAGAGACTGCCCCGGCGGATCCGGCGTCCCCTGTTGAACGCCGACGCGCTGGGAGCAGCGCCTTCTGCTCAGCTCTTCCCTCAGTCGGGAGAGACTCGGGCCTCCGCGCTGACCGCTCCCGCCTGGGGCTTTGCGTTGCCTGCCTCGCCCCGACCCCCGCCGGCCTCTGCCCCGCGGCCGCTGGGCCCACGGGCGGGTCTGACCCCTCTGTGCTTGCAGTGCTGTCCCCGGCCCAGGCCATCGTGGTGTACACGGACAGGGAGGTCCACGGCGCGGTGGGCTCCCGAGTGACTCTGCACTGCTCGTTCTGGTCCAGTGAGTGGGTCTCCGACGACATCTCCTTCACCTGGCGCTACCAGCCCGAGGGGGGCCGCGATGCCATCTCGGTGAGCGCCTGGGGGCCTGGGGCTGGGGCGTGAATAGGGCGCTTCGGAGAACCTCCCAGAAGAGAACCTGGGCCAAGGCCCGGGACCCCTTCTGAGCCACGGCCCCAGCGCTGGCGAAGTGAGTGACGATCTCTGCCACCCCGGCTAGGGCCCATCTCCTCGGGGCCCCCTCCCCAGCACCCCCCTCTCCAGCGCAGGACCCCCATGAGCTGCGACCTCCCTCCTTCCTCACAGATCTTCCACTACGCCAAGGGGCAGCCCTACATCGACGAGGTGGGGACCTTCAAAGAGCGCATCCAGTGGGTAGGGGACCCTCGCTGGAAGGACGGCTCCATCGTCATACACAACTTGGACTACAGTGACAACGGCACTTTCACCTGCGACGTCAAAAACCCCCCGGACATAGTGGGCAAGACCTCTCAGGTCACGCTCTACGTCTTTGAGAAAGGTGAGGCGCGCGGGCGCGGCGGGCGGCGCGGCGGCTGCGGGCGGGTGCGCGCGGCCGCTCACCGCCTCGGCTCCCGCGCAGTGCCCACGCGGCCCGGGCTGGTGCTGGGCGCCGTCATCGGGGGCGTCCTGGGCGCGGCGCTGCTGCTCCTGCTGCTCGTCTACCTGATCCGCTACTGCTGGCGGCGCCGGCAGGCGGCCCTGCAGCGGAGGCTCAGGTAAGGCGCGGCCCCGCGAGCCCTCGGCCGGCCGGGCGCGGCCGCCCCGGCGGGGGGGGGGGTCCCGGGGAAGGGGAGGCTGCGTCGCCCTGCCAGGGGCCCAGGCCACGGCACCCGTCTCCCTGCAGCGCCATGGAGAAGGGGAAACTGCACAAGCTCGGGAAGGACTCGTCCAAGCGCGGCCGGCAGGTGAGCGGGACTCGGGGCCCGGACGGCCGCGGAGGGGACCCCTGGGAGCCGCCGGGCAGAGCGAGGGCAGGGACGCGTGACTGACGTGCGCGCCCCTCCCCCAGACGCCGGTGCTGTATGCCATGCTGGACCACAGCAGAAGCACCAAAGCGGCCAGTGAGAAGAAGTCCAAGGGGCTGGGGGAGTCTCGCAAGGATAAGAAATAGCGGTTAGCGGGCCGGGCGGGGGCTCGGGCGCCAGGGGCGGAGCCCTCCAAGGGCGCTCAGGTGGTGGTCATCGAGATGGAGCTGCGCAAGGACGAGCAGAGCGCCGAGCTCCGGCCTGCTGCCAAGTCCCCCAGCAGAAGCAGCCTCAAGAACGCCTTCAAGAACATGATGGGCCTGGACTCGGACAAGTGACCGCCGCAGCCCTGCCGAGCAGGGGCACCTAGGCTGCTCTCACCCGTCTAGGTGCTTCTGCCTTAGCTCCCTGCCCTGCCCCCTCGGAGATGTAAGTTTCATTCCAAAATTCGTTCCCCAGGCACTTCACATCTTCCCCCGCCTCCACCCCCTGGCTTTCTGGGAGCCCAGGGCCTGATCCTACCGGCCCCAAGGACTGTGTGTTTGGTGCCCGTTCCTGCGGCACCGAGAAGAAAGGGACCTTGATACCCCGCGCTTGGACTCCGGGCCACCTGCACCCCCGCCCCAGCCTCCTCCCTCTCTGACCCGCCCCCCCTCTTCTCGTGGTCCAGCTCCCTGCCCTGTCCTCCCAGCTAACACCCGGGCCATTCAGCTCAGACTCTCCTTCAGGGTTTATTTAGGTGGGTATTTTTTATTTTTTAATCCATTCTTGTTTGTTCGTTTACCTGCGCCCTTGCTCTGCCCTCCCCCCATGACTGAGTACCAATGACGTCATGTGGTTTTTGCAGCTCCCCACCCCATTAAATCCTTAATGGGGAGCTGCCCAAGCAGAGGGGCCCCTGACCCTCAATCCTCAGGTACAGGACTGGTGCCCCTGACTGCTCTGGAGCACTGTTCTGGGGCTCAAGGTCACGGGGACGGGGAGACAGACAACCGACCCTCACAGGTCAGGGGTTGAGGAGGGGGCAAATGAGCCTTAAGAAATGGCAGAACGGAGGAACAACAAATGGGAAGTCGGGGGAAAGGGAAGAGGCTGTCCTCCCACCCACAGGAGATTCCTAGGGTTTTTCTACATTCTGTATATTTCCTCTCAAACCCCTGAATGTCCTTAAATGTTTAATAAACACTGACATTTCCAGAAGCTGCGGCCTCCATCTCCAATTGCCTCATTTTTCTAGGAATAACCCCTCCCCTACCCCACTCTACCCATCAGCTGGTTTCAGTTGTTAAGAATTTGGTTTTATGGTACAGGCTTATACAGAATAATGGCAAAAACTCTACAACAGGCTCACAAGACACATTCGAACATTCAGCTGGTGTCCAGTGGGCTTGTGCTGTGGGCTGAAGTGTGTCAGGCTCTGCATCTACCTTTGAGAGAAGGTGAAGGACAGGAAGACAGCGATTCCCATGAGGACTGGCTCTCGGGAGTCCAGCAGGAACGAGGGAGCTGCCAGGAGCCGCTCCCACCCCAAACAACTCCAGAAATGGAGGAAACGTGCAAGAACAAGAGGGGCAGAGACAGGTGGGGGAGCAGGAAGGGCAGCTCCCCACGGACATCAGGGCAGGGTAAGTGCAATAGTCAGAGATGGAAAGGCCCAGGTGGCAAAGCTGGCTCTACACTGGGGCAAGATCAAGGAGAGGTCAATCAAGAACACCAAGTCCCTGGTGGTAGGTTGTCAGGTAAGCGGGATCCTGTCCCTTTAGCTGCCTGAATTTCTCCCAAGATCTTCATTCCCCAGTTTGGGCTCTGGGAACACATTCTGAGGTACCCCGCTCACATCTCCAGACCTCTCCACTTCTGCCAGGACTGCAGTCCCAGCTCTGAAAAAGCACCAAGAGAGCGATCGGCGATACGGGTGTGACGACTGCATTCGCTCTCTTCCGCGACTGTTTCTAACGCCCGTCTCTTCTGCTCAACCAATCCCCCAAAGGCTTGCAGTTTTTGCTCACAGAACAGACACTCAAGCCATTCCTTGCTGATCAGTATTCAGGATCACGTCCCCAGCAATAGGAACTAGGACAGGGGAGAGAAACAGGGTTCTAGGGCCCCAGGAGGCGTTGCAGGCATGCCGAGAGGAGGCTCCGCTCGAGTGCCTAGTGGAAGTGAGCAGCCAGGCAGAGACCAGCTCACCGCCCTCGCTGAGCACGACCTTCGGTTCTGCAGGAGATGCCTAGGCCTTTCTTTCCAGTGAGGACTGTCCTTCCCAAAGCGACAGCCTGTGTTTGCTACCATGCCCATGCCCTTCTGGAGCAAGAAATGGTAAAAATCATTTCAGCACCACACTCCAGATCACTGTGGCAGAAAACAAATCAGCAGACACCATCCAAGCAGCCGAGCCTGCGGGAGCAGGCCGGGGACAGAGAGCCCACCAAAGCCACGTCACCAAGGACAGGGGCACTGCTTTACCTCAGTGTGCACGGACAGTCTAAAGTTCAGCAGAGTGTACCCACGTTGTGTCCACGGGACCAGGGGACAGGGAATGCTCGTGTTTTGCCAGGTCACGCTGGACTCAAACCAGGTGTGGCAATGAGGCTATCCTTTGATTTGCCCATGAGGCCAGGACTAAAAGCCACTATCAGTACTGCACTCAGAACAGGTTCCAAATGTAAAGCGTCCTTCTTTTGCCTGGCATTGGGAGAAGGCCCTTCCTGTGTCATATAGCCTTCCTGTGACTTACCGTTCCACCCTCCCGACACCCTAGAGCCATGGGCTTGCTAGGCACGGGTCAGCTTTGGGACACAGGCTCCCTGCCAGGAACATGGTCCCTGGCTTCCTACGCACAGCTGCCACACGGTGTCAACCGCTGTATTCCTGAATCGAGACGAAGGTGGGTACGAAGAAGTGAGGAAAGTGGGGGAGACAGGGCGCTTCTTGCTTGGTCTTCAAGCATTTGGTTCTGGTTTCAACACCATTTCTCAGCGATGAAAACCGCTGGCAAGCTGTCATTTTAATTCATGGTTTAAAGTCTCCAGTGTGACCCCGTCTTCTCCCTCCCCTAAGTCTGATAAACAGGTGTGTGGGGGGGGCAGCAGGGAACGCTGGGACAGTCATTTGGGGACAGGGAGCAGGGAGGACTGTGCTTGTTCTGAGGGATACACGCTGAGCGTGCCCTCAGCTGGAAGGGGAAGGCAAGGGAGCCAGCCCCAGCAGCTGCGCCGGGGGTGGCGACAGGCAGATGGAAGACAGTGTGGGCGGTGAACCAAGGTGAGGGCAAGGTCGGGAGGGCGAGGAAGGAGGGCTCCGCTGCGAAAGCGCTCAGGCAGCGCTGTCCCCGTGCCACCACGCGGTCCCTGTGGCCGCTCCACCGCCCTCCCCAAGGCCAGTCCAGGCTGACACATTCACTCCCCGCCCATGAAGAAACAGAAGTAGAGCTTCAGTGGCCCCACTCGAGGGGTTAATATATATATGAAACATGCTAAAATTACAGAGTGGCTGCTCCGCTTGTGTCCTGAGTGCACAGGGGCAGGTGGGAGCTACGGGGTCCGTGCGGCCTCTGTGGGGTTAGAGGCGCACGGGCTGGCAAAGCCCCAGGAACCCTTCACAGAGCACACCTGCGCCGGCAGTGACTTGTGTCTTTAGAGGTCTCCCCTCCTTCACGCTTCTCCCCTCCCCAAATCTACCAGAGCCCCTTTTCCGTGCCTGTGGCCCCTTCCCCCTCTTCTGCCTCTGCCCCTCCTGGTCCGAGCCTGGGTGAGGAAGGCGAGTTCCCGTTGCCTCTACCGGCCCCAGCCCCCTTCCTTGACTAACCTACTCGGCATGCACTAACATGGAAGCTACTCGACTTAGGTGACTTAGGTCTGCCCGGGGCGGGGGTATCTAGCCCCCACTGTGGCTCTGCCCAGAGGACGGAAGGTGGAGGACGTGCAGGGGGACAGTCCCCTAGAGTGTGACTGTTGTGAGCAGTGAGTGGGCAGACAGTGCGTATGCCCCGTCCTCGGGCACCCTATCCGGAAGGTGTCACCTCCCTCCTCCCTGTCAGAGGTCCGCCTCTCAGCCCCGAAGCCTCCTGCTCTTCAGCCTCGTGGGGCAGCGAAGGTATTGGCCAGGGAGGCCCACCCCGAGGAAACGCCACCGGCAAGCGGCCACCAGCCGAATTCTTCATCTCCCCTGTGCTCCCGGTGCCTCTACAGCGGCGATGGCTTAGGGGGGCCACGGAAAATAATATGCAAGGGTCAAAGGAGTGTTAACGAGAGGCTAAGGGGCAGAGACGCAGATGCGTGGGACTCGGAGCTGTGGAGAGGAGCGAGGGAGCGGGCGGGAGGGCAAGGCTGGTTACTCAGGGGCTCGGCTCCTTTTTCCTCTTCTGGAACCTCCGGAACTTGCCCTGAATGGCAAGCGCGGCCTTCTCCGTCTCGGGCGCCGTCAGGTCGATGTCGATCTCCTCCTCCTCCTCCGCCTTCTTGGCAACCCCGGCTTTCCCTGTGGGCAGTTCGAGATCCACGAGCGGGTGAGCCTGACCTCCAGCCCTCTCTCCACGCCCCAGTGCAGTGGTTAGAGCCCGCTGTCTGCTGCACCGCGAGCCCCCAGCCTTTGCTGGGGCCGAGAAGCCCCGACAACTCTGCTAAAGGTCGGGCCAGCGGACCCGGGTCGAGCATCGGCCGCTGTCACCTGGGAGCTTCGCTGCCCTTGGACCAAGATGGCGAATGTCCTCCCTCACCACTCACACCCGAGTCCCACCGGAGCCCCAGAGCACATGCACCCGCCCCACTTTCCCTCGGCGTCAGACCGAGACAGGGGCTGGGATTATCTGAGGAGTGCCTTCCTATCACTGTGCCTGTTTCCAGAGCCAGTTTCTAAAATCGAAGAGTAACTACTGGCGGGTGTGCGTCTTAGGAAAAACGGAAGGAGGCCGACAGCCATCCTAACCAGTGCCGCATCTCCTAGGACGCCTGACTTTGGGAGCTTCCAAACTTACAGCCCACTTGTCTCCAAGTCCAGGCGTCATTCACCTGCTCTACAAACCGCTCAGCCCAAGCCCACTCACCCTTTTCCTCCGGGCCAGGTGCCTGGTTGGTCGCTGGGGATGTTTTGGTGTTAAGCTGGAAGAAAAACGAGAACGTTAGATATTCATGGAAGCACTGAGGTGCCATCCCGGTAGACTCGCCGCCACCACTTTCAAACCCCTGTGACCAGGCGGCATTTCTTAGTCTTTTGAAGAAGTGGGTCTTGAGATCAGAGAGAGGGAGAAAAGTCATCGAAATGGATTCACCACGTATTCGGACTAGGGAAAGTGTGCAGGACAGAGGACACAAGCCTGCCCTCGTGGGGTTTCCATCCCAGCACACAGGCAAACGCACAGGTAGGTTAAGGCGGGGGAGAGGGGGGGGTGGGGGCCGGGGCGGGGAAACAGCTTCGCGCAGCGCGGTCAGGTCAGGAAAAGGCTCTCTGAAGCCTGGCGTTTGAGCAAGGGCTGAAGGCGACGGGGCAGTCAGGGCCGTGGGTGTGCAGGTGAGAGCTTTCGCGGGCCTGCGGTGGGCGGGGCCCACGTGAACACGCGGCGCAGGTGAATGAGGAAGGAGGGGGACAGAGGGAGGTGAGATCGGAGGCGACTGGGGTGGGGCAGGCGACCAGGGCCTTGGGATCTTAAGGAGTCGACTTTCACCGCAAGTGAGATGGGAAGCCAGGGAGACCTTCGATTTGCATAATGGGCAGGAGGGAGGATTCAGAAAAACCAGTTAGGAAGTTATTGCAGAGAACTGGGCAAGAGATGCCGGTAGCCAGGCTCAGCACAGAGGCAGTGAGGGGGGCGAGAAGTGGCCTGATTCTGGGTGCAGTGAGTTCCCGAGAGGAAGCGGGGAGGGCTGGGTGCAGCTCACAGGAGGAGTTCCAAAGAAATGAGACGAGCAGTGTGGCTGGAGGGGGACATGGGTGACAAGAAGGTTTTATGTAACATGGCAGAAATCACAGAGTGTTTGTGGTCTTATGGAGACGACCCAGGGCAGAAGGAGAGTCTGTGGACGAGAGGAAGGACCATTGCTGGGGCAGGGCATGGGGATGGGATCCCGAGCGGGGCTGGAGCCGAGAATACATCACCCACAGCCCTGGAGGGGGGCGTGGGGTGGGCCCCGCTGAAGGCAGTTGGGGACATTTGCAAAGTCTCCTCTAATTGCTTCTGTTTTGAAGTAAAATAGGTAACAAGGTCACTTACCTGTGTTCAGCCCTGTTCTATGCACTAAAGGGGTACAGAAGAAACCCAAGATTCACTCATTCAACAAATATCAGTGCCTAATATATGCCAATAATTGTTCTAGACATTGAGGATATAGCAGTGAGAAAAATAAAGTCTCTGAACTCATTAAGCAATTATGTCAGTTAGTGACAAGTGTCAAAAAGGAGAATAAAACAGAGTAGTCTAGGAGGCCTCTCCGATGGGTGGCATCTGGGGTTTGAATGTAAGAGCAAGGCTCATGAGTGTCTGGAAAGAGCCTTCCAGGCGGACGAAGCATCAAGGGGAACATCCATGGGCATGTTTTGCGCCTGGCATGTTCAAGGACGGACAGGACAGCCAGCCTAGCTGAGCTGAGTGTGGAGGGACAGAGCACGGAGGCGAAGCCGGTGGGCGGCAAGGACAGGCACGTCTTTGGACCAGGGCAGAGACTTTGGATTCTTTTCTGGGTTGATGGCATCACAAGGTCTGAGGCAGAGGGAAACAAGGGCCGACATGTTTGACGGCTGGGTGGAGAATAAACTATAGCAAGGCAAGAGAGGAAGCTGGGGAAACAATCCTAAGGGACTTGTGGTCGTACAGGCCAGATCACGGGGTGATGGGGACGGAGGAGACAGAAGCATGTAGACTTGAGACAATTTTCATAGTAGAATAAGTCGGATTTTTGAAGGATGTGTGAGTCAAAATAGCTCTTTTGAAGAGCTTTGCTTTAAGGAGAAGCAGACGAACAGGCAATAGCGGAGGAAGAGTGTGGGGTCACGGGGACGATACAGCAGCGAAGGAGAAACGGAAGGCACACGAAAGCGGGCACCGTTACTGGAGTGAAACCCGGCATAGGCCGGAGACGAATCCAGTGCCCAAGTCGGGTCTGGCCTTAGAAATACGATCCGTTCATCTGCAGTAGAGTGAAGGCCTGGAACACGGGCACAGATGCCAGCCAGGTGGCAGAAGCAACGGGAGCAAATGAAAGTCCTCTTCCGATCGCTTCCGTTTTCTTGGTGGAAGCAGCAAGGTTGTCAGCTAAGCGTGAACTACAGCTGTCCCCTCACTCATGGGAGATTTCTCCCAAGACCCCCAGGGGATGCCTGAAACGGAAGACAGTACTGCCCCCGGTGTGGGCTGCATGCCACGGAGGGGGTTTTCGGGGGTAACAGTCAACGGTCCAGACCAGAGGGTCACGGATCAAGGGCAACACTCACAGCCCCACGGTCTGACTTCAAACCCTACTTTCTCTCTTGCCAGCAAAGCCCTGGCTCTGACCGTGCTCCGTCCACGACCGCTCTGTCTGCCCCTCGGCCTGTTCCCTTAAGGCGTCAGTGTTCTCACCCGAGTGCCTCCCCCGCGGAGGAAACTCTGGACCCCAATCCTAGCTATCTCCCCTCAGGGGCCGTCTCTTCCTCCACTTCCCTTCTCAGGTCAGCTAACTCGGAGAACCTCCGAGCAGCAGGAAGTGTGAGGATGGACCGCACGGCTGCCCCTCTCCCGCTGCCCTGTCGGCTCTGCCCGGGCAGTGTCTCCCTGGAATGACTGACCCTGGACAGGGGCATGGCCCGGCCGCCGTCTGGCCCCTCGGGCGTGCCCCGCTCCATGCGGCTTACATGCACGAGAGGTCCCTGGGGAGCCTGGAGAAGGGTGCTTTAATGAGAAGAGAGCTCCTATTACTCACGGTGCCCCTGGAAGTCCCCCTTGTACCTTCTGCTGGGACGTCGTACCCTGGGCTCTGCCTCCTGAGGCACCTGTCTAGACAGCTGCCAACCCACCTGGACCTGGGATTGCTGGCTTCAGTTGTTTGTGATCTGCTGAGGTTGGGGGTAGATCACTAGCTGTTAGCTCGCGCCCTCTACACCATTGGTCCCCGACCTTGTTGGCACCAGGGGCCGGGGCTCCTATGAGAATCTAATCCCTGAGGATCTGAGGTGGAGCTGAGGCGGTGATGCTAGCGCTGGGGAGCAGCTGCAAATGCAGATGAGGCCTTGCTCACTGGCCCACCGCTCACCTCCTGCTGCGCGGCCTGGTTCCTGGGGGTTGAGGACCCCCACTCTACACAGTACTCAGCCCTTTACTGGTCCCTGGTCTCCACCCCAATGCTCCAGTTTGTCTCCCAGAAACTCAGTGATTTTCAAAGACTCAAGGTCCTCTGGTACATCCACCTGCACGCCATCAGACCAAGCAACCAAACTTTGGGTAAACCAGGGAGGCATGGCGGTCTGCTCTGAGTGAACCAGACACCGCACGCTCTGCGAGGGCGCCTGTTACAGAAACCCACACCTCCAGAGGGCTGACCCGGACACCCAAGGGCGGTGGCAGCAACAGCCCCAGCCGCCCATCCCGGCCACGTCTGGATCCAGACTCTCAGGGCTCATCCACCCTCTAAGCACTGAGCTCCTTTGGCCGGAAATCACAACAGTGAACTGGTTTAGCCAGGCCTTCCTTTTCCTTATAAGACCCAGCCAGGGGAACTGGAAGAAATCAAGGGCTTTGGAACGCCACCTCACCTTATCTTATTAATGATCGCAGAGGTGACACCACGTTCCGGAGCACGTTATCAACATTAGCACACTGAATCGTATAGCAGCTCTGTAAGACAGGTCTCGTTACTGTCCTCATCTTACCCATCAGGACACTGGGGTCGAGAGCCAACTTGCCTAAGGTCATACAGCTAAGAAGTAGCA
The DNA here is from genome assembly GCA_028627145.1 of Eidolon dupreanum. Taxonomy (NCBI): domain Eukaryota; kingdom Metazoa; phylum Chordata; class Mammalia; order Chiroptera; family Pteropodidae; genus Eidolon; species Eidolon dupreanum. The sequence goes on from CM053517.1 coordinate 319,094, forward strand.
AGGCCAGGATTTGAACCAAGACAGGCTGACTCCAGAGTCCATGCTCGTGAATACTATGCACGGGCACAGGTGTGTCCATACGTGCGCGTGCGTGTCTACCCGTGTGTGCCCACGTGCCCACCCGTGTGCGCGTGCACTCGCGAGGATGTCCAGTGTGCGACTGAGTTACCAGACAAGTCCTCTGACCCAGCGGAGCCCCGGGTGGAAGGAAAGGCCTAGGGACCGCCTCCTTCCTCCTTCCATTCCTGCAGTTAGGCAGCTGTATTTGAAGACCAGTCCCTCAATCCGTGGTCCCCAAGACTTTCTTCATACGCACTCTACAGGGACCATGGGCACCAGGCCCCGTCCTCCCATGATGAGGAAATCTTACATGTTATTTGAGCACCTGACCCAGGACTGTGCCTGCTGACTCAGATTCCTGCCCTGCCAGTTGACCTAACCACCCCAATTTTGGCTTTCACCTTGATACTTGCTCACTGGGCCTCCTGACACACACCAGCTGACCTCTGGCGGGTAGCCACAGCCTATGGTGTGTTCTTCACTCACAGGGCCAGATGCTAGCAGAGAGGGGTATGACGTGGCAACATCCCCCTTCCCCATCGGATTCTGTGAATCCCTGTGCAAGATCATCCCGCTGGCTTCTGTGTCAAAGGGCAAACTCGTGTACATTCAAGCCCATTGTTCCGAGTCCCTACTGAGCTCAGAGTGTGGTCCAGTCAGCTTCGATGCCCACATAGGACTGAATGCTTCTCGCTTCTCAACACACACTCAGCACTAATTAGCAACTGTGAGGCCCATGGCTCCTGCCTTCCCCAGAGGGCCTCGGCTGCTTCCTGCCTACCTTCCCGCAGGCCTCCCCAGCCCGCCTCCAGGCCTGCGGCGCCTGTGGAATGGAGCCTGTGTTCCATTCCGTCACCTCATCCCGTCATCTCATCTCTCATCTCATCTCGGTGGAATCAGCAAGCTCCCCATGAGTCCTTTTGTTTCCTCTGTGCTTCAAAGTCGTAGACCCTCCCTCCCCATGGGAGAGGGGGACAGGGAGAGGCCTGCTGGCTTAGGGGTCTGTTGTCTTCAGGCTTGGAGACTACAGAGAGACATGCTTTCTCCTTCTCCACTGAAATGACTCTTCTTGAGAGAGCCAAGGCTTCCTAAGATACCAAACCGAAAGCAGAAGTTTCCGCTGCACTTGACCTCCTGAAGCATTCGACACTGAATCATTTCACTTCTCTGTGGCTCCAGGGACATCATGGTTTTTCCTGGGTTTTCTCCTATCTTTCGGAACGCTTCTGCCCAGCATTTAATTTTGCAGGCTCTCAGGGTCTGGGCTGGGCTCTCATCTGTTCTCTCTTCCTAGGTGACCTTATTTGTACCTAGGACTCCGGTTATCATTTATTGTCAGCACTGCCCAATAGAACAGGGGTGGGCTAAGTACAGCCACTGCCAAATCTGGTCTAGCCTGTTTGTGCAAATAGATCTTGCCAGAACACAGCCATACCCGCTGCTTACATGTTGTCTGTGGCTGCTTTGGCACTACAGCAGCGGAGCTGGGTAGCTGCAGCAGAGACCACGTGGCTCACAAAGCCAAAAATATCTACTATCTGGCCCATTGCAAAAAAAAAGTTGGCAGACCCCTGCAATAGATCTTTCTGCAATGACAAGTGTTTTATACCTGTGCTATCCAATGTACGGGATCCACTAAATACACGTGGCTATTGAGTACTCTGAAACGTGGCTAGTGCAACTGAAGAATAACTTATTTATTTATTTTCTATTTTTTATTTTTTTAGGCATGGCAACCCTTGATTGACTCACAGATTGCAAGGACCTTGTCAGCTTACAATCCCTTAGTTTTTATTTTTTACGCCTACAGCACCTGGTCTTCCTAGGTAGTCTCCCATACAAGTACTAACCAGGCCCGACCCTGTTTAGCTTTCGAGATCAGATGGGATCGGGCTTGTTTGGGGTGGCATGGCCGCACACTTATGTTTTTATTTAATTTTAATTAATAAGCTGATAAATTAATTACTAAGGTAAATAGCTACATGTGATTAGTGGACGCCACACCGAACAGCGCAGAATGTCATCGAGGATTGAGATGTACATCTCTACGCCGGCCTCTCCTCTGAGCCGAAAATACCTTCACACGGATGCTTTGCAGAAATCTGAGAGGCTATGTGCCTCAAACCGAATTCAGAGTCCCACCTACCCAACCTAATCCTGCCAGAGTTCTCTATCTCATCTAGCTGAACAAGCCAGAAACCTAGAAACTCTTCTCTACCCCTTTCTCTCCTTCACATCGCAATCCAACTCGACATTAAGTTCCCGTTAACTTTCTCTCCCAAATCTGTCTTAACCCATTCACTCCTCCACACTGCTACCGACCCAGCACGGCGCAGCCGTCGGGATGGTTACCAGTGCTCCGAGGATAAAGAACAACTCATCACGTGGTCTAGGGCGCCTTCTGAGACGCAGCCTGACTACTCAGCAACGTCGCCTCTGGAATCCTCCATGCTCCGGACGTGGCTCGTGGCTCTCTTCTCCCCGCCCTCCTGCTGCCTACTTCATTTCTGCTCATCCTCCAGAGCTCTCCTTGAGGGCTCCTTCCTCCAGGAAGCTCTTCGGAGCTCCCCAGACTAGGCCGGCACCCTTATTTTGAGTTTTCGCAGCACTCAGTATTTCTCCTTGGTAGCACTTACAATGTCATTAAATAATAATTTTGTGATTAGATACTGAACGCCTGCCTCCTCCATTTCTGAGTGAGTTCCAGTGGGGGGGGGGCGGTGCCTAGCTTACTGCCACATCCTGGGGTCCGCACATGCCTCTGCACGGGACACACGCCCGGCGTTTGTCGACTGAATGAAGGGCACTCCTGCCCTCCTTTACTGGCCACCTCATCCAGATTCCCGAAACGAACTTGTTTCAGACAGCTGGGGGGCTCCGTTGTCAGGCCAGTTCAGAGACTGTGAAAGGGTGTCAGAAGCCGGTTGTCGCTCTTCCTCGCATCGGGACAAGCGCCGGAAGAAGAGCGGAGGCTGAAGGGGAAGAACCAGTCTGGAAGCGCGTTTCATATAATCCGCGTTACGGTGATGGCGGCCTGTCTTACCTCCCCTCCCCCAGACTCCATTTCCCTGAAGGCACAGTCCCTAGCTCCCATTTGTTCGTGCCACACTCATGGGACCTGCGACCTATACGTTGCACATAGTAGGTACTCAATCAATATTTTTTAACATGAACTGAAATGTTCGCGGGCCTCGCGCCTGCCTGGGCGGCACACACACTAATGTCGCAGCGACACAGAGATCGGCATGGCTGCTGCGCAAGGGCGACACGCGCAAACCCACGAACATGCCACGTTTTCACACGCAGAATCTAAGGAACAAAAAGAACAAGCAAATCGAAAACTGACTCACAAATATGGAGGATGATCCGGTGACAGCCAGAGCGGGGTTGGGGGGCTGGAGAAAGGGGTGAAAGGTTAAGGAAGTAGTTGTCAGATGGTCACGGGGATGGGGAGCACGAGGATGGGGATGCAGCCCGTAGTAGTGCAATGGTTGCGTGCAGAGGCGGAGGGCTGACAGAGTAATGGGGGGGTCGCTTGTCAGACTGTCCGGGCCACATCTAGAGGCGGTCAGAGCAGCAGCAGCAGCAGACACTGTCTCCCCGTTGCCACTGCTGGGGAGCAGAACCCTGTGGCTCCCAGACCCACCCACCCTGCCCCCACCTCTAGCTGCATTTCTTACTTTCTTTGTCTCTTTCATCTTTAATGATGTTGCCGCAGCAACCACTGTCACCAGAAGAGGTAAGATAGTGTCACCCCTCTGCCCCAAGCAGCAAGTTAGCACTACCCTTGGGAAAGGTAAACCGCTCAGCTCTCCCTGCCCCCTCCCTCGCCCACGGGCTCTGGAAGGGGCTCAAGATTATTAACAGGCAGCCACGGCAGGAACAAAGGAGCTCGCAGCCGGGCACATACAGCCCTCACTGGCGCAGCCAGCCCGGCGCTGAGCAGCCAGAACGCACCATAAACGTGTCACAGGGGCACTGCTGGGACCCCTGCCTGAGAGGAACAGGCGCAGGTACTCAGAACCCTGTTCCACAGTCCAGGGCAGCGAAACTGAACCCTAAAAATCCTAAACGTGATCCCCAAAAGGCCCCTTTCTTGCCTCTGTTTTGCCATAAATCCTAGGCTTTGCAAGCTCCCTGTTTGCGTTAGAGGCACAGAAGGCACGGGAGGCAGGAGCCATTGCATCTGCTGCCAGGTGCAGACAAGAGGCCCCGCCCCCCAGGCCCTGCTGACTATTCCTCCCCGTGTCAAGAGATGGTCCCTGACAAAGGACCTGGGGGAGGTCTCTGCCACTCCCCAGCATCCCTGACAGCCCCTAGATGCTGTTTTTGGAGCACGGTTGGAACCAGTTCAATTCTTTCAGTGCAGCAACCAGCTGCAGTCCTCAAACAGCTTCAGAAAGACTTGCTCAAGGTCACCCTCAAGATAATAGCAACAGAACTAGGAATCCTCACTCCACGTTCCACGCACACCTCCTCCTCCCAATACATGGAATAGCACTCAAATACCTAAGAGGAATAGAGCTCCTGAGCCCCCTGGTCGGCCCCTCTCCCCTCAGCCACCTCGCCCCTGTTTCCTGGAATAGCAGTACCCCCACTGGAGTCAAAGGCAGAATTCCTTGGCCATGCCAGCTCACGGTATGCAGTGAGTCAACAGCGCCGGCCCGGCCCCCCAGCACGGGCTGCCACAGTTTAATGAGTGGTTATTAGCAGTGCTCTGCACACGGCTGCGCCTTCACCCCACACCGAGGAAGGGGGGAGTAGCGCCGAAGCATCATTTATTACTATAATCTTCAACATGCATCCCACCCATGGTGTTAATGTCCCAAAATAAATGTATTAATCCCTGCATAGCCTACAAAGCAAACACTCAGCCGGAGGGCCTTGTGTGGGAGGGAGGCTGCACCAAGGGCAGCAGAATATAAATGGCACCTCTCTTCCCTGGGTGGGGGGGTTGGGTCATCCAGGTGTACACACCTTCAGGAGTCATCCTGGAATGAAGCAATAACCAGGCTTCAGGCAGGAGAACGTGACGAGGCCTAGGTTTTCCAGCACGTGTTTATAGGAACCTTCAGGAATGCAGATATCTTGGAAAAAGTGGTTTTGGACCTGCTTCCGACCTGCTTCCTCTTGCAGGTGAGAAAACTCCGGAGCAACCTGAGCCACTTTGAGCAGCTGGCCTGGAGGATGGATTTGGAAGATCGTACACCGAGGAGTCCGGAATCCCAGGAGGCTTGCACCCCTTACTTCGCCAGTCTGATACACTCTTCTTTCTCCCTTCCTATGTGCCCTGTCCCAAAGCCTTTGTACCCTCCTGGGAAGTCAAGGAGCCAAACAGGACTACACGTCCGGTGCCTATTCAGCCACCGGGCACACCAGTTTTACCTAGACACCTGCTTTCTTGCACTGGGTCCTCCAGATCAAACACTGTAGCATTAAGAGATTGCTCTCATTTCTTTCTTTTCAGAAAGACAGCCTCTCCTCTTGTCCTTGAGGCTCTGCAGTTATAGGAATCAGTGAAGGACACTAGAAACTAAGGACTCACAAAAAGAGTGCCTCCAGGCTTCCCCTTTCCTTCACTCCTATTCACTTACCTGCTTTACTTGGGCACATTAGCCACACTCATTTTTAAGGGGACCAGGCCTCATATAAGGAAGGATACTACTTGTCCTGGCTGGTGTTCTACTAAAACGTACCCTGTTGATAAATACCATCCCATACTGGTCTCTTCTCTAGTCTCTTGATCATCATTTATTAAATCACACTGCTTAGATTTCCTATAGAAAGTATTTGTAACATATTCCTTAAAAGCTGCATGTTAATTAAATCATTCACTGGAATAACATGTTAAAGGAGTCTTCTGGAAAGTTATTGTAGTAAAAGAAGTTGGCAGTTCTGTACCCTAGTCTTGGTTCTAGTACTGTGTAAATTTAGATAATATTTGGGCCTCAGTTTCTTCATATTTAAAATGAGAAGATTGGACCAGATGACTTTAGGGCTCCTTAACAAATCTAAAATTATATCATTAAAATGTTTTGATGTTTGAGATTTTCTTGGTGAAAGATATACCTGTATTTTTATTTTGAAGAATTTTGGCAAATTAAGATTTTTTTTTTTAAATAGAGTCATGGACGACAATTTGGGACTATAGATAAATAGAAAGAAAACGAGGGAGGCACTCGTGGAACAGCTACCCTGGAAAGATGACCATCGAGCTGATCCGTCTTGCTCGCCCCCCCTCTGCAGCCCTGTCTCTATCCCTCTCATCAGTTAGCACCCTCCACAGATAGGCATGGACGATGCATTAGGTCTAGGTATTGGGACCTTGGCCACATGACCTATGGATGCCTGCCTGCTCCTAGGGAGACTCAACATTCCAAGAGGTAACTGATCACGGCCGCGGCTTAGGAAAAAGTGTTGTCCATATTCCCAGGTGACAGGATGACAGTCATCCACTTGCATCAGCCAGAGGCTCCTGCTCAAGCCAACAACCTGGATGAGTGCCTAAGAAAGGGATGAGCAAGTTCTAGAACCAAGTTCAACTTTCCTTTACTTTGGAAGACAGATATTTCCAGAAAGCATCCAACATTCAGTAGCTAGTCTTCTATTTTATATGTCCAATATAACCATAATGACAACAAAATACCAACAAGAGAAAGAAACTTGTATGTCCTCCAAGTCCCTACCAGGTTCCTAACAACTGGCTCACAGAAGACATGACACAATGATGTCACCTTGACCAAACTGTCATTGTGGGGAAGGCTGCAGATTCAGGCACATGTGCACAGGAAAAAGAATTCTACCCTCGTATTGTGGCATCCCATTCCCATTACCTAAGGGGACAGCAGCAGAATAATAAGGAGGGAATATCAGCCGTAAGCTCTCCCCTAGTGAGATCTCAAATTGGTTTGTCCCTTGCTCCAGCCCTGGCAGCCAAAACACAAGACAGACACCATAGGGAGAGTTACCAGTTGTCCACGACCCCTATTTCAACAGAAGGACTGCTGGACCACCGGGTTCCTCCAGCTGGGCTCCTCACGGTCGAGAAATGCAAAAGGATCACAGAACCTATCACTGTGCTTTAAGCTGTGAGTGACACCATATGACAAGGGACTGTCGGAGAGAGCCCTCAGGGACTGAATGCATGTCCCATTCTTCACTGACACCAGAGAAAAGTTATCAAACTGCAAGAGTCGCCCCTCGCAGTGATCCACAGCAATGCGGTCCTGCCTGCGCTGTGAATGCAGCCGAGCCGGAAGGGGCTGCAGCTCGTCTGCACGGGGCACAGAAGGCGCTGCTGCGGTGCCAAGTCGAGCCCGACCCGGCCAACGGCCCCACCAGAACCCCTGCACTTTCCATTGTTCTGGGTCTGGAGACCCCACCCAGCTTCTGTTCTTCAGTTGGAATGGGAATCTGTAAAGAGATCTCGATCCTTTCATGTAGTTTCTCTGAATCAAGAAAACAAACAGGTGGAGGTGAGGCTTATGTAAGATTCAGGGTACACAGGGCTTTCCTGGGCTAGGCACCTCAGCCTGGAAGAGGAGACCCCCGGGGCTGGCCTGAGAGAAGGAAGCATCCAAGTCTCCCTAGGGCTCCAGAGCTCTGGGCAACGCTTCCGTTTTTCATCCCGCTTCTACAGGAGGAAGAAAACAGGATGGTTCTTGGCCTCTAGGGAAACAGAGGCTCTTGGGGGATCTGGTTCAGAGACAGCTGGTCTCCATGTACACCCAGGTGGCTGCTTCTGGGTTTTATAAATACTCGCCCCTGAAGACAGGCTCCGCTGTGTATTAGGAGGCAGCTTTGCTGGTAAACTGCTAATTAGAACCAGTTACTCTGACAGCCTGGGACGCTGGACAGCTCCGCAGACACTGAGTCTCCACCTGAGGACCCCGCTCCAACGGTCCTGCTGAGCTCCTGACTGAAGCTAGCCAAGGTCGGCTGCTAAGCCAAGATGACTCTCCCTTCAAACACCAAATTGTTTTCCTTGCCACTGAAATGGCTTTGTCATGCCACCAAATACCACCCTAAATGTCAGCCTCTGTAGTGTGTCCTACAGAGAGGCCTTGCACTTCCTCCAAAAAGCACAGGCTAACCACACATCTTCATGGTGGCATGGCCTTTGATCACTGACTCCCAAGGGATGGCCTGAATTACGACTTTCAGATTTAGAAACACTAGAGGGGGTGTTGAACTCTAGACTTCAGTGAGAAGAGGGCCAAGGAAATCTCTCTTCTCATATTCAGGCTGAAAGAAGCAAGAGGAAAGAAAATTGAACCATTTTTCTCTTTTCTTTTTGAGAGGCTGCCATAGTCACAGTCACAACTAGCTAAGGAACTGTAATCCACTTTAGTTCATGTGCAGCGCCCAGACTAGCCTAGCTGAATTTTCCAGGATAAATTCAGTGGACGTGGCAACCAGGACAAGGTAGCAGTTGGCACTAATTGGCTCCCTGGATGACAACTTTTGGGAGGAACTAGCAGAGCCCCTACTAAAGATGAACACTCTAAATACTACTCTAAAATAGAGTAACACTAAAGTAACACTCTAAAATAGGAAAAAAAGAAACAGGGAGAAAACAACAGCTAACAGACGGGGTGCCTACTGGGGGCCAGGCACTGCTCTCCGTACTTTGCACATACGATCTCATTTAATCGTTAGAACGACCAGCATTATTCTCACGTGACAGAGAAAGTGAAGCACAGAAAGGTTTAGCAGGTTGCCCACGACCTCCGTGGCCATGAAGCATGTGAGTTCCGGGCTGGAATCTGGCCCACGCGCGAGCGCTGGCTGGGACACGAGACCCCAGGTACCGGGGACGGGCTGCAGAGAGCAAGCCTGCGACGCTGCTGCCCAGGCCGAGTTCAGCCTGGGGGGGCGGGGGGCGCCCCTGCCTCGCTCGCGGGCAGAGGCCCGCGTCCTCCAGCGCAGCCAAGTCTGCCCTGACCCCCGCCCGTGAGCGGCTTCTGTGGAAAGAGGACAGCACAGCTGGGGGACTCGGTCTGGCTGGAAGCGACACCACGGAACCTGACGAAAGACCCGGGCACCACGAGCACGCAGAGGGGGGTCTACTCTGAGGGGACATCTCCGTGGAGGCCCCACGGGGGCTTCTGAACACCGCGACGGTCCCTCCGCCCTGTCTGCTGACCAGATGCTGGCGGGCGGGGGAGAGTGGCCCCCTCGGGGGACGCGGGCGGTTGAGCAGGGCCGGGGAGCCCAGGGGCGCGGCGCGCGGGGGAGCCCAGCAGCCTGGGGCCGTGACGGACGCAGGGGACAGCGTCCCGAGGAGGCGACTCCTCACCTGAGACCGCGGCGCCTGTGAAGCGCCACCCGCAGCGGCGACTCGAAGCCTCCCTCCTCCAGTCACTTCCCGGCCCCCTCTCCTCGCCCCCCGGGCCCGGCCACCCCCGCGCGCCCTCGCGCCCCCTCGCGCCCCGGCACCCCGAGCCGCGCGGCCCGGCGCCGCTCACCTCGCTCATCGCGGCGGCACGTGCACTGAGGGCCCCGGGGACGGCGCGGCGACCGCGGCCAGCTGCTGAGCTGGGGTGGCAGCGCCGCCTGGCCAGGCGAGGAGCGTCGGTGCGGGAAGCCGCGGCTCGAGGACAGCGCCCGGCTCTCAGCGATCGCTCCCCCGCCAGGCGCCCGCGGATCAGCGCCGCTCCGCGCGGCGCCTCGGGCCCCGCCTTTTATAGCCGGCTCGGGCCCCGCCTCCAGCCAGACCAATACGAGCGCTTCCTGCCGCAGAGTGACAGCTCCTCGCACCAATGGAGGCAGGCCCGGAGGCCCGCTGCATTTCCAAGTAGGGTAAGGCTGTCGGAGCGCGGGAAGGAGGGGCGAGTGTCAGGGCCCAGCGCTCACACGGAGAAAAGGGGGAGCACAGCGGGAAGGAGGGCAGGGAGGGGCGTGTGAGTTTGAGAAGGCGAGGAAAGAAGAGCTGGAAGGAAACCAAGATGGTTCATGGGAAGCAGGAAACAATGAATGAAAGGGGTAAAGGCAGGAGGTATTACGGGTGATTTACTGATAGGGTGGCGGTCTAAGAGAAGGGCGCAAGGGCAGAAGAGAAGGGCAGAGAGGGAGGCGCAGGTGGGCAGTATTCCGTGGCAAGGAACAGGGAAATTGTGAACTGCCTGTTTGATTTGGAAGATCATAGGTCTTAGGAGTTGAGAGATGTTTCAATTCATCAGTCCTACCTCCCACAGAATGCAAAAAAAACCTTCCCAACAAAATGATGATTCTCCAGCATCCACCCAAGTAGGGACTGAGCTCCTCCCAAAAGCTTATTCGTTCAAGTTCAATCTGACAATGAGCCTCCACTGTGCCAGCATGGTGGTGAAGCTGTAACAAAAGGAGACACACGTATGACCTTGCACCTATTGTTGCCATTAAAATAGGTTTCACTGGCGAGTTCTAGTTCTTAGAGTCTAGCTTGTTTCTTCTTGCAATTCAGGTAGCGACCTGTTTGGCGGTCGGTGTTTGAGGACCAAAACTAGCCAAGGGGACCCTGCCCAGGTGTAGGAACCAGATGTGACAGATGAAGCCCACAGCCCAATCTATAGATTATTTTCAATAAGATGGAACTTTACTAAATAATTACTGTTGTATGAGTTTTAAGAAAAATATGATTGGAGCAAGATGAAAAGAAATAGAATACCTAGATAAATGTCATGAACTTTCTGATAACTTCAGCAGCAATTCACATACACAGGTGTATGTAAGTATCCACCTTCTTTCCTTTGTACACTAAGGAAATCTTTTCAATTCTCTTGCCCTGAAGAGGGCATTGTAAAACCTCTTAGCCGACTTACAGCTTCAGTCAGCCAAAGCCAAACACTCAGCTTTAGCTTTTACTCCCTTTGGACAGTTTTTTATGGTCTGTAATAGCTGAGTCCATAATAGCTCAGCTTCCCTCGGCTACCACTCACCTCTTCTCAACGACAGGTTCAGGTTAAGACCTTGAACCAACACCCTTTCTCTAGCTACATCTTTGTGCTTGTACGTTTTCTCAGCCAGGTCAGAAACAGACAAGATGCAAAAAAGACCATGTCTCGTCCCTCAGCCTCCTGCGATCCTCTGACTCTCATTTTCCAATGGGAATGTGGTGGCCTGAGACCCTTAGTTTCTAACTAGACTAGCTCTTCCTCACCCTGCAGCTTGCTGCTCTGGCTTCCCCCACCTTTCTGATAAATGGGAAATTAGCAAAGAAAAGTCTGTCTTTACTGAAACAGATCTCTCCAAAGTTCTTCAATAGCTATGCGAAATTATAAAGGAAATTCGAGGCCCTAGGTTAGAGGTCAGCCAGCTTCATCTGCAACAGCCAGAGAGGAAAGATTTTAGGCTTCATGGGCCTTATGGTCTGTCGAAACTCCAGATCTCCCATTACAGTCTGAAAACAGTCACAGACAACACATAAACAAATAGGTGTCGCTATGTTCTAATAAAACTGTGGACACTGAAGTGTGAATTTCACATAATTTTCATATTTTAAGAAATGGCCTTTTTTTCTTAAAAAATTTTTAATTTCAAAGCCATTCTTAGCTCAAAGGTTGTACGAAACAGGCAGCAGGCCAGAGTTGGCTCACAGGCCATAAACTGCCAACCCGGCCACAGATGATGAAATACCCAGGTACGCTACAACAGTAAGTTATATAACAATAAACAGTAACAGGTCAAAGAGGAAAGACCCTGTTCAGGACCAAAAGAGTCAAAAAGCTTCCTGGAGAAAACGGGATTTGGGTCGGACCTCGAAGGAAAAGTAACAGTTAGACATGTGATGGGAGGGATCTGTCTGGCATCTGGGATGAAAGAAGACTGAGGTTTATGGTGGGTGGGGATGTTACAGGAGACATGTAACAGCCTTAACTACCAGAATGAGGACTTGAACCTGACCCTCATACGAACGGCGTTTTTACATTGTTCTTGCAGGGGAAACGCAGGGCTGAATTGACAAGAGTAAAAGTCAGAGCAGGGAGACCGAGACGGGGATATCGCAGTTGTCCAAAGTGCAAGAGTCTGGGTGAGTGTAGTGACAGTAACAGAAGAGAAGGGACAACATCGAGAAACACAAGGCACAAAGAACCAGTAGACTTGGCGACTAACAGGATGTAGACGAGAATTCAAAGTGACCATTGGAATTCAGGATCAGGAAACTGGGAAAGTTCTTCAATCATTCATTGGTCATTCGGCACACATGCCAGCCAGGACCTGTGCTGGGTGTCGGGGAAAGAGGACCCACATCGCACAGAGCTGACGGTTTAGTAGCAGAGAGACAGTCAGTGAACACAAAAGGGCGATGTTGTTATCCATGCTATGACAGAAGCCTGGGCTAGGGCGGCGGGAGTCCAGAGAAAGGACTAGAGTGAGTTTTAACGAGAACAGGTGTCAGAAGAAACTGCTAAGAATAACAAGATCGCTGGACCCGGGCTGTGGAGTGTGGAGACACCCGTGTGCTGGAAAGGGGGTAACTGAAGTCGGGATGTGGAGGTGCCCTGTATACCGTGGTGTTCAGATGTCAGCTATTTTTACATTTACCAGAGCCGTGTGACCAGATGAACAGAGGAAGAAAGGTGGGGAGCTTGAAATTGAGCCTTAGGAATAAAGGAGAATCCAACAAAAGAGAAAGAAAAAGGAGCTGCTAGAAACAAAGGCGGAGAAGCAGGAACGTGCAGCATCGCAGGGGCCCGTAAGAAAGGATTCCGAGAAGACGGAGTGGCTGCAGGCAGGCGAGGACTGCGGGAAGCTGGCTGGGCCACCGGAGATCACTGGCGAAGGCAGAGATGGAAGATTACAACCAGGTTACAGGGTGAAAGGGAAGGAGGCAGCCTGCAACCATCAAATAAGTGTTTGTGCCAGAACCTGGGACACCAAACAGGGTAGCGCGGGCCCAGACTGGAAACCTGGCTCCGCAGACACCCGAGTGGGGTCAGCCACGTGTCAAATGCAGACGTGGCAGATGGGAGCGGCAGGCGGGAGCAGCAGGCGGGAGCGGTTCTGACAGGAATCAGACTAGACTAATGAGAATCTGGTCAGAGTGAGGACAGCAAAGGATGATCAGCTGGAAGAGACAGCCACCAAAGGGAAACGAGAGAAGCGTCACCCAGATGACACCATGGAACCCACATGACTGGCATGAAGCAGATACCTGCTAAACGTTTGCTGAGTGAATGGAATCAGACCTCAGTTTGTGTCCTTGCCTATTTGTTCCTTCCACAAATAGTCATCACACGTGCCGGGAGTACACAAGACCCTCAGGAGCCAAAAGTAAAAGAGGCGGTGTTGGGCTTGACAACTCAGAGTAGGAAGGAAACAGGTGCTCCGCAATGTGATGTGTGCCGGGACCAACGCGAGCGAGGTGTAGCCTGGCTCCCAGGCTCCCAGAGGTGACCCTCTGTGCTCTGGCCTGAAGGCCCAGAGGTCGGGAGGTCCAGGGAGGGATGTGTGGAGATCTCGAGCAGACAGAATACGAAGGGCAGATGTTTAGAGATGAGTAAGCACAGTGTGTTCAGGGAGCCCCAAGTGCTCACGCATCTGTGGAGCCAGAGCGTGAGGTGTCAGGTCAAGGGGAGGGACGTGGGTTGAGAACACTTGAGGCCAGAGCAATGAATACGGGCCAAGTCACAGAGGACTGCATGGCATGCTAACGAGGTTGGATTTTATCCTGAAGGTGACGAGGAGCAAATGAAGAATTTTAGGCAGGGAAGAGACATGATCAAATTTGCATTTTAGAAATGGCAACAGCATGGAGGTTGGGGTGGAGGAGAGGAGGCTGTCGCAGTAACGTGCGGGGGACAGTGGGGACCTGAACTCAGCCCGGAGGCTGTGGGCATGTTCAGGTGAGCAGGCCGGGGTGACAGAGTATGGCATCTGGTCCCTTTTAGGGGTGACGGAGGGAAGGGAGGTCCTGCCGACATCTCTAGACCTCTCCCCGCCCACTCCCAGCCTAACACGTTACAGCCCCGCGAGGCGGGCCCGCCAGCGGTGCTGCCCTGCCCGCTTCGCCGTGCCTGGCTTCTTCAACTTCTCAGGTCGCACCCTCTGCCTGAACTGCCTTTTGTTTGTACCTGGCTAATTCCTCATCATCCTTTAAATATCAGTTTGGTCGTCGCTCCCTCGGGAAGCCTTTCCTGCCTCTTCCTCATCGCCCCCGTGTCAAAGCAGGGCCAGGTGCCCCCATCTGTGCTCCCAGGGTGCTCTGCGCACAGCAGCGCCCGTCATCCGATGGCACTCCGCTGCGTCTCTCCAGAGGTCTGTCGCCCCCACCAGCACGCTGAAACTCCGTGGGGACAGCAGAGCATCTTGTTCAGCTTTTCATTCCTAGTGTCTCACAGATAGCGGATGCTCAGTCAATGTTTGCTGATTGAACGAATCAGTACAAATTGTAACAGAGTCACACTCGAGCAAAGATACCAATGGATGTGCACACGCACAGATGCTCACACCTCCCGCGCCCAGAGCTGAGCGCTGCGCCCCAGAAGCCCGCTCATCTGGGGATGCAATACGCTGAGCACACTCAGTGCAGTGCCGCTTGGGGGGAAGGCCGCCCACGCATTCGGGGAGCTGAACAGGCTCTCGCTAACTCAGCCCCTTCTCTCTCTGTTTTCATGACTGTAGCCTGCACTTGGGTTTTTAACTCATCCGTAGAGCAACATCGATTATGATGTAAATCTTAACTGAAGAAGCAGAAGACAGGACAGAAAAAAAGGGGAAAAAGGAAGCTGCTTTTGTCCTGTGGGAGAAGACTGTGTAAGGAAGTGCAGAAATGGCCAAAGCCCCAAGAGAGTACAGGGACGAGGACCTTTCTTGCTGGAAGCCTGAGACTTGGACTTCATTACAGGGTGTGTGGGATCAGACTTACCCAACATATTGCCCATTCCCTAAACATCCAAATAGTTCTCGAAATCACTTTTTCTATTCGCAGATGTTGCGAGAGTGTGTGCATGTGTCTTACACCTGCAGAAACACCCTTTGGTGCCCATGAAGCGCACCGGGCAGCCCCGAGTGCTCTCACTTCTCGTTCTTAAACTTACTCATTAGACAGAACCAGGCGCGTAATTTGCAGGACCCACTGAAAAATGAAAATGCAGAGCCCCTTCCTCAAAAATCATTAAGAATTTCAAGAGAGCAACGTCAAGACCAAGACCCCTCCCAGCACAGAGCCCTGTGTAACTGCACAGGTCACATGCCCGTCAGCCAGCTCTGGCACACGAGTCCCCAGGCCCATGCCAACTACCTCCAGCGTGTCAGAGGCCGCTGTGGGCTCGGGCCTCCCCGTCAGGAAGCAGGGCCCCCTCCGGCCCTCCGCGTGGGCCCTCGGTGAGACCCTGTCCGCCAGGCTTTCCGTCTGCACCTGTTCCCCTGGCCCTCTGCCGCTGACGCTGCATGTGAAGAAGCTCTGCTGCCCCCTCCTCCCGGGCGTCCAGGAGCCACACCAGGCGGCTGCAGCTCTAGCCTGAACCCGGCAGGAGGGAAACCTGCCAAGGGTCTGACTAGGGGCAGCTCCTAATGAGTCACAACCTCCCCATGTGCCAGCAAGCGGCACCAGGGGCATGATGGGAAAACCTCCCACAGATCCTCACTCTGGGTCCAGAGTCTGTACGCTCCCTGGGTAGTCTCCACGAACTGGTGGCCACATGCAACTCAAGTCCCTCGTTTTCCAGGTACGCCGGGCCACGATCCCTAAACCTGGGCAGCGGCTGAGACCAAGGGGGAAGCAGGAGTAGACTAGGGGTTTGGGGAGAGGCACCCCACTCGAGTCTGTGGCCAGCAGGTGACATGCTGCCTAAGGGAGTGGGTAGGAAAGCCTTGGGCGGCCAGAGACTAAAAACAATAAGGTGGCGATAACGCAGGCGTCCAGCCCAGGGCATGTCTGGGAAGATGCTCCGCGGAGGGGGGGACAAGAGGGTTGCAGGTGGCCCAGAGCTGACAGCTGACCCCTCCCACATTCAGGGGCCTGTGACAGTCACCTCAGCCCCTGAAGCCATGGATGGCGGGGAAGATGAGCCGAGAAACTGTGTGGTGTGCGGGGACCAAGCCACAGGCCACCACTTCCATACCCTGACTTGTGAGGGCTGCAAGGGTTTCTTCAGGTGAGAGCCTACCCCCCCCCAGTAGAAACAACCCCCAGACTGCCTGCCACGCAACCTTTGACCCCTGTCACAGGCCCCAGCTGGTGCAACTATGTCACTCCTGCATCCTCAGGCCTACCGCCCCGTGGTCAGCTCTTGGCATCTCGCCAACCGCACGCTGTATAAACAGGGGCATAATACCAGGAAGGCCAGGCGTGTGTCCATGGACACAGCCCCTCGGTCAAGAGCGCTACTGTGTGGCTCACTGCCCATCAGGCCTCAGGCGGGCGCTGCATCAGCTCGGCTCCCTCGACCTATCCTGTGCCCCTGGAAGTGCTTGAGAGTGTCATGCCCCATCCACTCTGAAGGACCTGTGGACACGGCTCAGATTAGCCTGTGCCACCAGAGGTTCTTCTAAGCAACGTCGTCTCAGCCCCTCATATAGCCGCCTGTTCACTGCTGTCCCCAACCCCCACAGCGTCTCTGTCTCTCACAGACGAACAGCTGTCGAAAGCTCTGGTCTCACCTGTCGCTCTGCTGGACGCTGTAAGATCAGCAAGGTCCAGCGGCGTCACGCGCAGCCTGCAGGTTGCAGAAGTGTCTGGACGCCGGCATGAAGGACAGTGAGTCGGCCTCCTCCCAGCCCAAGACCCCACAGACTCTCTCCCTGCTCATCCCTGTTCCCACAGTGCGTTCTCCATACAGCAGGCCCAGCAAGCTTCTCGAAACAAGTCACACGACGTCAGTATTCTGCCCAAAGCCTCCAGGGGCTCCTCATCTCTCCACGGCCCAAGATCTCACGGTCTAGCTCCGCATACACCTGTCGCATACACCTGTCGGGCTTCATCCCCGACGCTTTCCCCAGCTCCACCCGCCCCGCCACACGCTCCAGCACCACCCTGAGACCCGCCCGGCAAGCTCTCCTCAGGACACTGCCCTTCTGGCTGGCACTCCCTCCCCCGGAGCACTCTTCCCTATGTCTTCCGCTTGCTCTTTCTCTTCTGCCTCTCACGTTTAGTGCCTGTCACTCAGTGGGTACCTAGTAATCACTGAACTGATTACCTAGCGTTTCTTCTGTGTGCCAACTAACGAGGCTGTCCTCCCAGCAGACAGCGTAACTGGGCTCACAGAAGTCAACTTGCCCAAATTCACTCAGCTGAAAAGCTGTGGGCTTAGTGCTCCAGCTCCGCTGTCTGACCTCCGGGCCCTGGCTCTGTCCCATGACATCATCACATGACATCAGTGTGGAGCGGCGGAACAGAAACTGCAGAAGTCCAACGGTCTGGGCTGGAATTCAGTCCACATCACTGAAGTACTTTGTGACCTTGGACCTGTCACTGGAATCCCAGCCTGTTGAGGTTTCTGAAAAATGTCAGCGACAACGCCTGCCCTGTCGACCCACAGGATTGTTTTGTCCTGTGGGATTTAAGCTCAGAACCTTTGTGATCATAACACTATGCAAACATAAGATGATGCTTTAGATATCAAGAGCCCTCCCTCTTTAATGTCCCCCAGAGGCCATATGTCTAGTCTTGTCCGCCCTTCCCGTCCCCACCCAGAGCACTGCTTTTCCTCACCGTGTGGGGTGTGTACAGGGAGCCCCAACCCCCAGCCCCTGGGACATCAGCCAAGCCCAAGGAGGCCTCTAGGCCCCGCTCCCTTCCGCGTGCCGCACTGTGCCGCGCGTCTGGTCGAGAGCTGACAGAGGGATGTGCTCTCGTCTGGTCTCCATAGTTCTGTCACCTCTCTTGCCTGGGCACAGTGATCCTGTCTGCAGAAGCCCTGGCGCTGCGGTGAGCAAAGCAGGCACAGCGACGGGCACAGCAAGCAAGCACCCCCGGGCTGAGTGAGGAGCAGGAGCTGGTCCCGACATTCCTAGGGCCCCCCGCCCTCCAGTGAGCACCGTGTTCGGCCAGTTCCTGTGCTTCAGGGTGAGCACCCAAAGGACTCGGGCTGGAATGTGGCCAACAGGGGGCCAAGGCGGCCTGCCTGAGGGAAGGGGTGGTGTGCCCTGTAGCAACTCAGAGGACAGGATTTCTCCAGGGCCGAGCCGCAGGCTGCTCAGCCCAGAACCCTTCTGAAACCAGGGTGGAGAGGCCAAGAGGGGGCGAGGCCCGGCATCTCACTGGGGCTCCGATCTCTGCAGCCTCCGCCTCACCTGTTCACCCACCACCAGCGCCTGCCCGCCTGCTGCCTATGCTGCCTCTCCTGACGCACTACGCGGACGTGAACACGTTCATGGTGCAGCAGACCAAGTTCACCAAGGACCTGCCCTTCTTCCGGTGCGTGCCCTCCCACGGCTTCAGGAAGAACACACTCCACCCATCCCCACCACCACCGAAAAGCAGAACAAAACAAAAACATGGCACTGACCAAACTAAGCCATCACTCACTCAGCCTTTCCCGGAACCAGGTCTTTAGTCCCCAGCTTTCAGCATCACAGCAGAAGTGGGAGTCCTCTCGCTCCCTGAAGCTCCAGCCGGTGACCAGGGTGCCCGTTTCCTGGCCCCACAGGTCCCTGCTCATTGAGGACCGGATCTTCCTTCTCAAGGGGGCAGCTATAGAAATCTGTGAAATGGCACTGAATACCACGTTCTGTCTCCAAACACAAAACTTCCTCTGCGGGCCTCTTCGCTACACAATGGAAGGTGGAGCCCTGGATGAGCGGCCAGAACAGCAGGAGGCTCGTGTCCTTGCCGTGTGGCACGTGGCAAGGTGACCTGAAGGCTCCTAAGCCCGGTCTCTCCCACAGTGGGGCTCCAGAAAGAGTTCTCAGAGCTGACCTTCCGCTTCCACGGGACCCTGAGGCGGCTGCAGCTCCAGGAGCCCGAGTACGTGCTCATGGCGGCCACGGCCCTCTTCTCACCCGGCGAGCCCCGGGCCCAGCAGCTGCGGTCCCCACGGCTCAGCCCCCTCCTGCTCCTTGAACCCATCCACCCCGGCCTTTTAGTCGTCAACCTGGGGAAGGGGTGTATCCCAGCCTCGGCCGCCTGGAGCACTGTGACCACTCCACCCCACCCCACCCTGCCCCGCACCCCCCACGCTCCCCATCCTGCAGACCAGCCCGGCGTGACCCAGAGGGACAAGACCGGCCGGCTGCCAGAGGAGGTGGTGCTGACTCTACACAGCTACATCAGAAGCCAGCAGCCAAGGCCGCGGGACTGGTGTGGGGGTGACTGGGTGCTTGGAGGCTCAGGGAGGGAGAGGTCGGGACACACGGAGCTCAGGAGAAACTTTAACGCCCCTTCCTTCGGGAACACAGGTCCTCGGGGAGCTAGCCCCTCCCTCCCGCCTCGCACAGTCCCAGCACCCAAACTGCTCCATCTGCTGTTGCACCTCACTTTTTCCAGATTGTTTTATTCAGTAGAGATGCTAAGCAGTGGCCCACAGGCTCTGCATGACAGTGTTCCCGAGGCTGGGGACGCCCATCCCCTCAGCCATCCAACTTCTCCAGACCAGAGCGGCCTTCCAAGGGTCTCACTCGTTCTTTGCCGGCCCTTCCTCACCACTCCGTCTCCCTTGATGTTAGTCGTTCACGGCTTCGTGGCCAGAGCCTGTGCCTGGCCGCGGTCTGTGGCCCCTCCAGGCCGGGAGGTGTGCTCCACATCCGCTATGGTTCATCTTCAGTGTGCCGGAGGACACGCCCACAGAACAGGGTCGCCTTCTAGAACATGCTCCAGAAGGCAGGCCCTCGCATTCCACACGGCTGAAGTTTGGCCCACCTGGGGCTGCCTTCACACATGGCCCTGAGAGCTCTGGGTTCGAGAAAAACGGCATGGGAGAGAAGACAGCGTCAGAGGGCGGCCCCCCGGGGACCTGCGGACTGTGACTGATCGGCCGTGCCAGAACGCAGCTTTCTCTAGCGCTCAGACCCAGCTTCGCTGAGAGGTGGCTCAGGGTACCGGGTCAGGGCAGGACTCTCAGCTGCCCGTGTCCCTGGTGACCCCACTCCCTCCTGCGCAGGTTTCTGTATGCGAAGCTGCTGGGCCTGCTGGCCGAGCTCCGGAGCCTGAAGGACGCCTACAGACAGCAGATCCAGCAAGTCCAGGAGCTGTTGACCTCGATGCCCCTGCTGCCCAGACCTGCGGCTGGGGCCCCGCCCGCCCCCTGCCCCGGGCCCCTGGGCGCTGCGCTGGGCGGGCCGGGGGCTGGGACCGGCACCGAGGGAGCCTGGTGGTCACAATGAAAGACTGAAGCGGTGAGTCTTCGTGCAGTCGACGGGGGAGTGGTGGGTGCTGACCATGGGGCGAAGCTGTTCTCCAGAAGCACAGGAGGTGGGGGGGATGCCCCTTCTGGGAATGGGTGGCCCCACTTTCTGAGGTCAAAGGCTCCTTCCCAGCCTTGGAAGGCTCCGGGACAGAAACCAGGATGAAGAGCTAGTCTCATGCAGACCTTTCCGCTCTGAAGAGGAAGAGGCGAGGTGCTTTAATCCACAGGGAAGTGAAGGGCAGAGTGACGGGGGACAGCTCGGCCACACATATGCCCCAACCCTCCTCCCGTCGTCCACTGGGGCCGGTGGCAGAGGGGGGCCTCCAGCCACTGCCTCCCCTGCTCCAGTGCTGAGGAGGGCACAGTGCTGTCCCCCACTCTGCTCCCGGAACCTCGAGGTCACCCAGCAAGGGGGGCCCCGGAGAGGGGCTCATCTCTGGCCCAGGGGCGCCTGACTCAGGGGCTGCAGCTGCTGTGGGGCTCGGGCCGATCTCAGCCCACAGTGACGCTGAAGCCGCAGTGGAACCGGTGGCGCCAGTGACTGAGGAAGGCCCCGAGGGCCAGCGTGACGGGCAGTGGGGGCATCTTCTTCTCCAGCACGGCGCCCACGCACCAGTTACTGTCCACCATGCCTGCGGGGAGCGGAACGCAGGCTCGGTGGCTTCACAGGCTCGCAGGAGGAAGGTGAAGCTTCCTGCCCCCTGCCCGCCCCAACCCCCCGGCCCCTCTCCTCCGAACGTCGCCTCAGTAACCCTCACCTCTAAACACCATGTTGGCCTGGGGCAGGGTCAGATGGTAGCCGAAGGAAAAGGCTGTGTCTTGTAGCCTTGTGTTTGCTTCAAACTCTACTCCGACCTGAACCTGAGGGTCATGGGCAAGGATGGGAGAGCGGTCTGTCTCGGTGGAGGGGTCCCAACCAGCGTCAGCGGCATGGAATGAGAGGGTGGGGGTACCCGCGCGGGAAGAACAGTAGGTCGAGGCGGTGGAGGTCGGGGTGGGCGTCATGGCCGCTGTGCCGGGTGGGGGATGGGTCAGCAGTCTCACCTGCTCATTTGCTCTGTGGTAATAGCTGGCATGGGCCCCACCTGATCCCACATTCAGCGTAGCCACCCAGTGCACAGCTGCGAAAACCAAACCGCAGTGAAGGAGAGGGGGGGCGTTACACAGAGGCCCCGCCCAGACCCGGCCACGCCCAGAACCTCCCCCCCCCACGCCTCCGTACTCGAGTACTTCCCAGCCAGGGTCAGGATGGCTCCCTCCTCTCCTGGCCGTCGGTGATAAACCAACTCTCCTCCCAACACCAGCCGATGAGTGAGGCTCTGCAGGAAGTGAGCGACCACAATCACTAGAGTGGGAGACGTGGAGTCAGTCGTGGAGAAGCCCTCACCCCCAGAATCCCCCCCCAGCCGCCCAAGAAGCTGCTTTTCTAATCCCTGCAGTGTACAGACGACAAAGAGGCATCGCCGACCTGAGCAAGTGGGCAGCCAAGATAAAAAGAACCCCGTCCTGGTCCCTCACCCGATTCCCCAATCAGGTCAGGGTTTCCCAGGGTCAGCGTGGCCGTGTAGTCACCACCCCGATACTCGCCATCAAACTGCCATGTCAGGAACTTGGACTGCTGAGTCTGGGTGGGGAGAGCAAGAAGTGAACCCTCCTTCCCTGTTTGCCATCACTACCACCTCCGCTCCTCTCCCTGGAGCCCCCCGCCCCCCAGGACACTCATGGAGGAGGAGGGAAGTGCTCCGGTGGGTCACCTGGAAGACAGCCTTGGCTCGGAGCCGCTCCGCCAAGAGCAGCAGGACCTGGGCGTTGAGGCTGCCACTGCTGTCCAAATCCCCGAGCACGGTGGGGAACACCTGTTGGAGTGTAGTCGGGAAGACTGAGTGGGTGGCTCCACTCTGGGTAGAGACAAATACTGCAGGTTTTCACGGTATCCAGCGCCCCCCAGTGGAGCCACAAAGAAAAACTCCCACCCACCACACACGAATGTGTCCCCACCCTCTCCCACTCAGAAGAAAAAACCCGGAGAAGCAGGCAGGTGCCCTGCCCATTCTTCCCACAACACCCACATTTGCTCCTCTTACAGGCCCGGGCCCCAGGTGGACTGTTGGGGAGATGGCCCAGGTACGTGGAGCCCTCACCTCGGTGGGGCTGAGTTGCCAGTCCCCCGCATAGGCGGCGTGGAGGTGGTAGCCCGGCAGCCCCAGGGTGCTCATGTGCACGGTGTGAGTCACCTGAGGGGAGAGAGGCCAGAGGAGGGCAGACACTTCCTGCTCCGTTTCCATCCCGGTCCCACCCTCATCCTCTTCCCGTCCAGCAGGCTTTGAGAAGCCCAAACGTGCCGGCAGGTGCAGAGGGTCACCTGATTCGAGGCAACAAGTCTCACAGGCAAGGGAGGTCAAGGGAGCCCCACATCCGCCCTCCCACAGGCGGGGTGGGACAGGGAGGAGGGGCCAGAGAAGTGGGAGCACCTGGAAATGGCTGCTCAGAACCTTGTTGACCACAAGCTTCACTCCGTCCATCTGCGCTGGGAATACGTCTGAAGCGGGAGAGGAACGCGGACGCAATGAGCACAAAGCACCCTACCCCCAGAAGCAGTCTCTCCTTTCCACCCGCAGAAAGCGCTTTGCGGGAACTGCCCTCCTCCCTTCAGGCCCTGCAAGGAAGTGCTGCACCCCATGCGGGCAGCTGGTCTGCCCTGAGGCTGGCCGTCCCCGCTATGTTCCCCCCTTCCCTGCTCCCACCGCGGGACACCCAGCATTCAAGACCCGCCCACCTCTGCGCTTTCAGCCTGAGACACCCAAATGCCAGCTTCTCACCTTTGCATAGCCGGTGCAGCTCATCGAAGCTCCCGGGGTTGGGCAGAGGTTCCTCTCGACGGGGGCTCCGGCGGGGCAAAGCCCCCATCGGTGCCAGGCCCAGCGTGTTCCCCATTTCAGTCCAGAGGACGGGGAGGGGCAGGGGTTAGCCTGGGAAAGGATGCTATTCCTCCCTCTACCCCCCACGGGCCCCACCCCCCATCATCCGGTTCCCCAGTCCCAGAAACTTCCACATGGTCCGACGCTAGACCTGGAACGCGAAGAGTCGGGGGAGAGGACACCGGTGGGGAGACTGAACACCGGGCACAGTTCCGTCTCATCTTTGATCCCTCACCCCCATCTGTCACCCCTGGTCCCTACCCCACTCTCTAGCCCTAGCCCCACCAGAGACCTCGCCCAGCTTCCTACTCTTTCTACACTTCATTCTTAGGCCACAAGGCGCGGCTTGCAACGGAGCAGTAGCCCTTACCGTCTCAGACCATCGTGCTGCCCCTATCCCCCCGGCACACCCCGGTCATCTTGATGGGGGCAGCCATCTTGAGTGATGGCAGAACTGCGGCTTCACGCCGCATTTTCGGCGTGGTCATGAACGCCATTTTGGAAGTGGGCAAAAAAACGCATTCAAAGACTCGACCTACCCTCGATTGGGCCCCGCCCGACCGACTTAAAAAAAAAGAGGCGCGGCCTCCCAGAGGCCAATGGGAGAGGAGAAAGCAGAGGAGTGGCAGGCCCAGCGTCCAGAGAGCTCCGGCCCTGGCTGCAGCGGCCGAGGCGGGCGGGGCTTGATGACAGCTCCCGAGATTTAACTCAGTGAGTGATGGCCTTAGGTCGCTTGGCCTCTCCAAGGTCGGGGAAACCTGGGAGCGTACAGGACATAGAGGGAGCGTCTTGGAGCTTGGGCCGCTGAAGCTCCCTCCTCTGCCTTTTGAGAAGAGTGGCGGAGGGAACGACTGGGAGGACTTCTTTGGAAGCCTAGTTCACATGGCTCCCGGTGTCCGGCCCCCACCTGCACACACCACACCGGCCCCGGGCCGCCTCCTCACAGCCCTCCACAGTGCACTGCAGAAGCGCGCTGCTCACAAGCACAGCTCTCCTGCGACACGGACCCACACCTCCCTCCTGGAGGCCCATACCCCCCCGGAGGCTCTCCTCGTCCTCTGGGAATGGGAATGGGAGTGAGAGTTTGGGGTGGGGACACCGGGGCTGCAGCCTCGGTTCTAGCAGAACTATTCCCTGAAACAGCTGCCCCTTTAGTTAGCCCTTTCTCCCCTGATCCCTGGGCAGAGCAGGCAAAGAAAACCTAGGAGTATGAACCCGGCCCAGTGTGCTTCAGTCCAGAGCCAGGGGCGAGTGAGTGGGGCCCTTCAGTCCTAGGGGCGCCACAGGGGAATCACCCAAGCCAAGGCCGGAACAAGAAGTCTGGGCTCTGGTCACTTCCTCCACTAGCCCTCACATCCCCACCCCCATCTCTCGGGAATGTCCTAGGGACACTTTGTGAGCAAAGGGTTGAAAGATGCAAAAGCTTCTACATCTGTCTAGCTGACTTCACCCAAATGCCTTGGGCCTGGGGAACGTACCTCCCTCCCACACAGTCAGGACTGAGGCCTTGGCGGGAGGGATGCCGTGGCCCCTGCTGACTTGTATTGGCTGACCACTATCCAGATGAGGTGACCCAATGACCAGGGACCTCCAACATTTATACTTTGACCTTACCCTCTGTTCCTGCCAGAGCCCACCATCGGGTCGGGGGAGGGCAGAGGCTGCTCTCTGACTTTGTTTTTTTGGGGGAAGGTGTGCTCATTGGTCAGCTAACAAGAGCACAAGAGGTCATTCTGGGCTCTCATGTCTTCTCCCCATCTCATCACACATTAACTCGAGAAGCAACAGAGTCGCCCTCTGACCCTCACTCCTGCTCCTAATTTCAAGACCGCATCCCTGGATTCGTGCGGGTCACATGCGGGTCACTCGTGCGGGAGATGAGGGCGCCCTCGGAATCTCCTCCAATCGTCCTACACAGAGGAGAGAGCTTCCGAAAAGGGAACCCAGCGGTGTCACCCAAGGCCCTCCCTCCCCTCCTGCGCAACACCCTCCTGCAGCGACATCGGCCCGCACTCCTCTCCCCACTGTCTTCTGGCCGCTGGGAGCTGGGGACAAGCAGACACCAAAGCCAGTTCAGCGTGTGGCAGGTCTCCAGCTTGCTCTCCAGACTGACTCGGGAGCCGTGACACCCAGATGAGAGCAAAGCGGGGCGGAAACCAGGCTGGGTTGGCACAGGAGGCTCAGAATCCCACAATTAGGACAAAGGAAAATGAGGCATTTTCCAGTCAACGTGACCCCCGCTTTACCTCCGACACGACGACTTCCGTACCCTGACTCTGATTTCCTCTGAAATCGCCCTCCTCGGACACCAGACCAGCTCCGATTTCTTCCGCACGTTGATCGACCTTCAGTCTGGCCTTTGGACCTTTACCACTCGCGACCCCCTTCCTCCCCTTTCCGGTTTTTTCTTAGGCGGCAAAATGCATGGAACAGGGTTCTCAGTCTGTCACCTGCAAGATGACCTCGGACAGGTTAAACTTCAAGGAGCCTGAATCCTCACTCGGTTTGTGAGCGGATCGAATGGCATTCGTGCCCCAGTGTGAGTCGTCATGAGAGTGGTGCCCAGCACGGGGGTGGCTGGGGTGAGCTGCGGACGGGGACCCACTGCGACAGCTGCCGGGCCAGAGGCAGGGTAGGAAGCATCAGATGAGATTCGAATATGTCTAGGAGTCTCCCTCCCGGCAGAGCTGGAAACGGGGCAGGCGTGGCCCACGGGGATTCCTCAGCCGCCCCCCACGCCCTCTGCGAGTTGCCCTCCCTTCTGGGCCCGACTGGTCCCCTTTACCTCACCCCCTCCGACACCTACCTGGTCCCTAAAGGTCCCTGTTGCCCCAGAGCCCAGTGACTTCGCTGTTCCCACGAGACCTTCCTTTAGGAGCTTCGCACGCGCCTGTCACAGCATCCCTCCTGCACGTCTGGCTTTCGGGCACGCAGACACTGTAAACTGCCCCACCTGAAGCCGGCCGCGAGCCGGTCACTCTTTGGGGCTGGACAGCCAGAGTCACTCTGAATGTGCCTGGAGTCCCCACGCAGCAGCCCCCACTCTGTCCCTGCGCTGGAGAACTCGGGGTCAGGGGTCCACCCCTCAGTGGAGCAGCACAGCCTGGTGTCCTTGCGGCTGTGAGCAAAGTCAGAAACAGGGCTGGCCTTACTCAGCGGCGCTGGGTCCAGCCCAGCGTGTCCTGTGGCTGGACAACTGGGTGGCGAACGAATGAATGAATGCACAGAGCCCAGCGTGTGGCAGCTTTATTGCCTGTGCCCCTCTGCAGTGTCGGGGGGGAGCTGGGGGCGGGAAGGAGGGGACGGGAGCGTTGAGGGGGGCTGACGCGCGAGCGTTAGTGAAGCGCGGCCGAGCCTGGGTCTGCCAGGGAGCAGGCACCATCGCGTCCGCCCGTGGGGCCTGGCATCCTCACAGGGGCAGGGGTGGCCGGTGTTAATGCGGGGCCACCCGTGGGGCCAGGAGCAGGGAGGGCGTGGCCACGGGCCCCTGTCCACGGTCACTGCGGCGGCTTCTCATGCTTCAGGGTCTCGTAGGTCTCCTGGGTCCGGGTGCTCAGGCCCTGGAGGAGGAGGGCGGGGGGAGAGGGGTCAGGAATGGGAGCCACCCTGAGCCCCTCCACCCCACAGATCCTGCGCCTTCCAAAGGTCACTCAGCATCCACTGTCCTCCGCTGACATCCTGGGTCGGGCTGGGGCAGGCTCACTCACCGTGTAGATGCCTTCCGATTTCTGTGGAGGCAAAGGGGCCGGCGTCGGAGACCACCCCTCCCTGAGGGCCCCGCAGCACCTCCTCCCCACCCAGGGCAGCCGGCCAGGGCTGGCGAGCCGCCTGGTCAGGGGGCAGCCACTGAACCCTGGGGCACAAATGCACCTCTGCCGCGCGCACACACGTACACACCGCTCACAACTCTCAGGGACTCATTGTCTCTCCGCTTTACTCTGCCTGCCACCTGCTGAGTACCTCACCCCTGCCTTGGCGAGACAGCAGGGAGGAAGCGTGAGGTGGCGGGCAGTCCCCGCAGCTTGGGCAGACCAGCATCTGAGGCTCACGCCCACCCAGGCGCCGCAGACCCCAAGGCGAAGGCCCCGGAGGGCCGAGTCTGCAGAACTCTGGCCCCCAGGAGCAGGGCACATACCTCATAGGCCACGGCTGCCTTCCGCACCTGGATCTGCAGTGGAAGAAAGGTACTGAGGAGAGGCAAAGCGAGCAGCCAGTCCCCGTGCCCTGCCGCCTCGTGGGGACCCTTCATTTCCTGTCCTTAGAGCCACGTGGCCGCCACCCTCCCAGCTCCCCTTGCAGCCCACAGTACCTGCCCAGCCTCACCTTGAGCCGACAGTAGAGCAGGGTCAGGACGAGGCCATACAGAAACAGGATGGCGTCCAGGATGTAGCAGAGCTGAGGCTCTCCCAAGGCCGCTGGGGGACAGGGGGCGCCCAGGGGGTTGGGGCATCAGGGGGGTGCTCCAGGGAAGGACTTTTGGGTCCTCTCCGGAGCCTCGTCTCTCAGGTCCCCGCTCCCTCGCCCCATGGTCGGGCACTGACAGGCACTGGCGTTGAGGAGCCCCTGCCTTCAGCACCGTGGGCTCCTCAGGCACCACGAAGCACGTCGCAGCCCTCAAGGGACTCATCTGAGTTCACTAGGCGAAGACCAAAACCTCAGCCCGGAGCAGTTGGGGGAGGCAGAGGCGGTGACAAATTTCAGTGACAAAACCACAGCAGTGTCTCTGCTGAGTCCTGTGACCTGTGGTTCGAGCTGGACAGGAAGGATGTGAGCTGAGAAGGGCGGGAAGGCCAATGCTCTATTATACTGGTCGTGCAGCCTCAGCCTTGTGGCTTTCTGGCCCTCCAGGGACATAGCGACATAAACACGGAGCCTCGTGGGTGCCAGCAGCACTGTGCACGGGGCTCCAGGGAACGAGCGCGGCTGGGGGACCCCATCTCAGGGGCTCTGTGGGGACTCCGCGCTGCGACTCGCCCTGGGCCACCGAGAGGAAGTTTGTGCAGCTGAAGTATCAAATAGGGTCAGAAATCCTCTCTGCCCATCCCCTCTGGGCCCTGTCAGAGGCTCCCGAGCATGTGACAGGTAGAACTTTTTACCCGGAGATGCCCGACACTGTCTAAATCTGAGAACTGCCCATGAGGAGAACGTCGTGGCCGTCTTACAGGTGACGAAACTGAGGCCCAGGGAAGCTAAGTAACTCGCTTAGGGCCGCAGAGCTACGTGACGGGGCCGGCAGCAGATCCAGGGCTCCGGGGACCTGTGCCCTTCCCTGGAGGCTTGGCGTCCCGGCCCCTGTCACGGCAGCCGCCTGGACTCACGCCCTCCCCCGACCTCCACACTGGGGCTGCTGCAGCTCCTCTGGCTGTCCCTCCCAGTTCTCCCAACTCCCCCAAGTTTCGCCGACCCCCTCCTCCCCACCCAACTGCGACCACCCGTCTTCACACCATTCACACGAGACACCCAGAGAGCAAGAAGGGAGAGTTCACGGACGCGGCCGTGGCCAGAGCCTCACAGCGGCTGGGACCTCCGATCGCTGCCTCAGCGTCTCCACTGACGCCCCGGTCCCCGCACCGCACCCCGGTCCCCGGCACCGCGTGCTGCCCGCCCTGCCACGAGCCGCTGACAGGCGCCCATGACGACGCACAGAGGCAGCGATCGCGTCGGCCTGTCCTTGCCGCACCCCCAGCACAAGGACAGGCCCCCCGAAGGGGCCTTGTGAGCAACTGGATGTCAGCGCAATGGCGATGACCAAAGGCCCCAGGAAGTGCGGTCTTGAGCAACGCGGCTTCTCCCAGACCCGCGGTCATGTCACACACGCCCTCCCGCCCGTGAGGGCTCAGGCACGTATCTGTCCCGAAGAAGGGGACGCGAGAGCGGGCGACCGTGGCTCTTGTGCCCTGATGGGGACCGCCCACCACCAGCCTCGAGGGCTCAGAGCCCGTCTGCCCACTGCCGGCCCCGACGTGCGCCCTGGCCGCCCACCTGGAGACCCGCTCGCCGTCCCTCAGCAAACCTCACCTGCCCGTTCAGCCAGAAGCAGCAAGAGCAAGACCACGGCGGGCTTCATCGTGGGCCAGGCCGCGGGGCCGTGAGCTGGGGCGCAGACGCTCTGAGGGCGCTGTGCAGCTGTGCTGCTCTGCCAGCAGCTCCCTGACCACAGAGTCTCCCCCTTCCTGCCACGCCTTCCCCAGCTTCGGCCCCTTCCCCTTCCTGCGCCAGAGGCCAAGCGGCTCCCGGAAAGGCCAACTAAGGAAGCTGAAGATCTGGGCTCTTCCGCCTCAGCCCGTCAGTGACCAAGGCCCTGCTGCCACAGGGAGGGGCTGCCATCCTTGGCAAAGGCTGTCTCACCGCCCTCTCCCCCAGCCCTGTCAACACACACTGGTGATCAACTGCCACCTGAGATTCCCTAGCAGCCCAGGACAGCCCCTTCCCCGCGGGAACTGCGCCCCGTGTCGATTTGAGGAGTCTGCCATCCTGTGTGTGGGCAGCGGGTGTGGATGGGGAACTGAGGGGAAAGAGGAAATGGGGAATGAAGAAGTGGAGAGAACGAGAGTCAGAGAAGGCGTGGACAGGAAAATCTACTGAGAACCGTCTGACAGAGAAGTGGAGGGTCTACAGACGCTCGAGGTTCCCAGCAAAACGCGACGGAAAGAAACTGAGAACGACATACCAGAAGCTCTGGCCCAGGGGCCTACGTGGCTAATTTATTATTTCTCCTTTCCTGGTGCACACACAGAAAGCCTGACAGCTAAGAGCTCGCGCGCGTGTGCACACACACACGCGCGCACACACACGCGCGCACACAGCCCCATCTCCAGTGACGACAGGCGCCGCAGAAGAACTGGACGGGCAGCGGACGGAACGCTGCCCCGCTCACCGATCCACTTCTCCAAACACGATATCCTGGGTACCTGGGAGGTCAGGGCAGGAGGGAGCAGTGGCGTCACCCGGGACCCCAAACTCCCTGCCGGGCCCAGGAGACAGGCTCAGGGGTCACGCCCGGAGTCCCTGTGAACAGGAAGTGTGCGGACTCTGCCCCCACCCCCGGCCAGGGCGTCTCTACCACTCAACAGGCTCGTACCTATGATAGCAACGACGTCCGCCAGCATGTGCCCCTTGGACATCTTGTCCAGACCAGCCTGCAAGGACGGAGACGGCGGCGGCATCAGGTGAATCTGCAGGGCAGTGGGGAGGGGGGTCCCAGCAGTCTCCGCCAAGGCCCCTCACCACCGGCGTCGCGGGGACTGGTGCTTACCAGGTGGGCGAAACCGGGAGCCTTGATCTTGCATCGGTAAGGGCGGCTGCTGCCGTCGGACACCAGGTACACCCCAAACTCCCCCTGTCCAAGGAAAAAGGGGGCCACCTCCGTGACCAGGACGACACTCTCCTCTGCCAGCCACGCCCCCACGCGCCCTCGCACCCTGTTTCGGCGCATGGGCGTTTGTCCGGACGTCCGTCTCCAGTCACCCGGCCCACAGCCTCCCCCTCTGCTCTCACCTTAGGAGCCTCGATGGCAGTGTACGTGGCCCCCGGAGGGACCTGGTAGCCCTCCGTGTACAACTTGAAGTGGTGAATCAGCGACTCCATAGATGTCTGGAAAGGGGACGGGAACACCAATAAACCAGACCCAACCGCCTCGTAGCCACGCCCGTGACCTCCGTGCTCGGGGGGACCACGCAGTGAGCAGACAGGGGCTACAGGAGGTGGGAAGCACACAGGGAATCCCTTGAAAACGGAAAACACGCTGGGGTCTGACCCAAGGACACGCCCAGCCGCTGGCCCGTCCAAGGCCCCATGTGCCCCAGCACTGACCTTCATCTCGGCCCGCTTCGGGGGGGACACCTTGGCGTCGTCCACCTTGATCTCCCCAGGAGGCATCTTGTTCAGACACTGCAGGATGATCCGCAGGGACTGGCGCATCTCCTCCACCCGACACAGGTACCTGCCGGGGGCGGGGCCGGCGACAGGCGTGGTCGCGACACGTGCAAGGCAGGGGCCCGGCCCGCTGCTGTGTCTTGGCAGTGTGGCTGGGCCGCCGCAGGGGACAGGTGTCTTCTGACTCGGAACTGGGCCCCGGCCTCTCCTGGTGCTCAGAGGCCGGCAGCATTTCCCCTTTACCCAATTAGACACGTTTCGGATACAGTGCAGGGGAGAGTCAGACTCCGGAAGAAGCGGCAGCCAACCCCGCGGAGGGCCGGGGCACAGGAACGGGACCTGAGGCTTCGCACGTGGAGCCGCGGGGCCAGGAGCCTCGCAGAGCTCCGGCCAGCCTCTAACCCAGCCCCGCCTCGGCCATAAACACAGCCGCACCTGGTCCCACCCGAGACACGAGGCCGAGGTGAGGGTAGTGCTGCGTGCAAAGGGCTCGCAGACACCGCGACACCCAGGGAAGGAGAGAGGAGCCGAGAGGAGTTAGGGGACAGGACCCCAGGAGGGACTGGGGCCTCACCTGTCATAGCAGTCCCCGTGGGAGCCAATAGGGACATCGAAGTCTACCTGGTCGTACACGTCATAGGGCTGGGTCTTGCGAAGGTCCCACTGGATGCCTGAGCCACGCAGCATCACTCCACTGTGGGGGACACGGTGGGGACCAGGCCACTTGCACACAGCAGGGAGGAGGCGCCCTCTTCTCAGTTTCCCCGGTTCCCCCGCTCTGGGCACACACTCAGTGTGGCAGGGCAGGCACCCACGTTCCTGAGGCCAAGATTTCAGGCTGGGGCCTCCCACGCCCAGGGGACAAGTCTCATTCCCCCACCTGAAACCGTAGTTCAGCGCGTCCTCTGCTGTCACGACCCCTATGTCGACTGTCCGATTCCGCCAGATCCTGTTGTTGGTCAGCATCTGCTCACAGAGAGACGCGTGTCAACGCCTTCGCAACACCGCAGGTGCCCCTGTTTCCTTAGGGCTGGAGACTAACACCCCGCGAGCCCTTCTGGGGGAAAAAGATTTTTCCCACTCACTCCTACCTTACCTCCTCCAGCTCATCAATTCGAAGAGAGAAGTTCTTAGAAAATTCATAAATGTCGTCCATAAGCCCAAGGGGTAGGTCCTAGAAGCCAAACGAGGGTGACTGAGCACAGCAGAGCCCCCCAAGGAGGCGAGGGCAGCTGTGCCGGCAGCCGCGGGGGCGGGGCCTCTCACCTGGTGCACACCTCCTGGGCGGATGTAAGCAGCATGCATCCGAGCCCCCGACACTCGCTCGTAGAACTCAAACATCTTGACAGGATACATGGGGAGTCAGTGACAAAGTCCTGGACCCCCGAGTCCAACCAGACAGTGGTCTGCTCCCCTGCCCCTGCCCCTTGTGACAGTCCTTAAGAACATAACCCAGGTAAAATACGCCTCTCCTCCTCAGTGCTCTCCCTACGTCCCCAAGTCCCCGCTCTCGTTTTGCTCTGTCTCCTTCATACCTTCTCCCTTTCTTCAAACATCCAGAAGAAAGGGGTCATGGCCCCAATGTCCAGGGCATGTGTGGTCACAGCCATGATGTGGTTCAAAAGCCGTGTGATCTCCCCAAACAGCACTGCAAGAGGTAAGACGAGAGGGTCACAGGCTCGGTGCCGCGGGCAGGGGGAGTGGGCCAAGCTGCACGGCCGGGGGACGGAGCAGGGCGCAGGGCTTACCGCGGATCCACTGAGCCCGCGGCGGGGGCTGGATGTTGAGCAGCTTCTCCACGGCCAGTGAGTAGGCCTGTTCGTTACACATCATGGACACGTAGTCCAGCCGGTCAAAGTATGGGAGGGCCTGGGGGGTGGGGGTCAGGTCCCATGTCAGGGCAGGAGGGACGCCCAGCGACCAGTCGTGTGCTGGGGCAGGGGAGTCGATCTGCCGTGTTTGCCAATCTCCACGTGAAAATCCCCCCACCAGACCCTAGTGGAGTGGCCGCGGGCAGGGCGGGTGGCCACGCCAGCTGTCCCCCACGGACGGAGCACAGCAAACAGCACCGTGATATGTAGTAAAAGAGGAAGTGATCAGTTGTGAGTCCTTTCCACCTCGGTTTTGAAAATGGGACATTAAATCATAGACTAGCAACAACTTGCTCATAAAATTTCTCAAAACGTTAACAATGTGTCCATGTGAGCCTGTGAGCTGGCTCCAGCAGCCACTGCCAACAGCCCTGGCCGCCCGTCAAAGAAGGCGGCTTCCGGAGACACTGGAGGAGAAAGGTCACCGGCCTCAAGAGCACTGGCCAGTGAGGGCGGGAGCACACAGAGTACCACCCGGGAGGGTGGGATCTGTTTCTGGGAAGAAAAGTTCTTCCCCAATGCCAAGAGCCTAAGGCCCAGCATCGGCTGCAGCAGCCTCAGCTTCCAGGAAGGAGGCAGCTGGGGCGCGCCCTCTGAGACAGCCAGCACGTCCTGGCGTCACGGTGACGCGGGTTAACTCCATGGACGCTGGGACCAGAAGCCTCGCTGCCTGGACTCTCCAGGGGAATCACATTCTGGTCACTGATCCTAAACGCTAACCCCATCAGCCTGTGTCATTGAGACCTTTCTTCGTGACAGTAAGGAGACTCCAGAGCCGAGTCCCAGGTCCAGTTCTTTCGGATCTGACCCTCGCCACCTGGGTTGCACAGTTATCCTAAAAATGGCCAGCTCTTTCACAAAGCCCATCCGTCACTATGACTCACTGAGCATTTGGAAAACAAACTTAGACAGCCAAAAGATACGAGAATCAGCTGCTAGTCCTAGGGAGCTGACGTCTCTCTCCTCTGCCCCCACCCCCAGAGACACCGGCTTTGACGCACTCATGTGAGCGGGGAGACTGAGGCGCCACAGTGAGGGGGGAGGGGCCAGCTGCAAGCCAGCCAGAGCACGCGGGGGGCACAGCTCGGGCTGCACAGCCTTTTGGCTGGATAAATCAAAACCAGATGATTTAAGTCATGCGTCCCCTGCCACATCCGTGCACCCTCTCAACCAAGACTGCCCTAATAACTTCCAAGGGCTCCCTCCTCAACACCCTCCTCGCCGGGGTTCTGGGGGCAGAGAACCGGCAAAGTCCCAGGCCCGTGTCCACGCCACACCTGTAGATAGGTCTTGTACTCAATGAGCTTCTCGGTGCCGCGGTGCAGCAGCCCGATGTGAGGGTCACATTTCCGCACCATCTCCCCACTCAGTTCCATCACCAGCCGTAGGACACCATGGGCTGCCGGGTGCTGGGGCCCGAAGTTCAGGGTCAGGTTCGACACCACTGTGTCCTTTGGAGGGTCCACATCTGAGAAGTGGGAAATCATCCAGTCAAATGGTAATCCCCTGGGGGATCCCAAGAGACAGCAAGGGGCTGACCTCTCCCTACAGATCTTCCATCTCAGTATCTGCACCACCGAAACCAGGAAGAAGACTAGGAGATGGGAAAAGGGACGGCGGGTCTAAGCGTTCTGGAGAGGGAAGCCCGCTCTTCCCATGTCACTCAGAATTCTTCTTTGAAAGTAACAGCAGTCGCAGACCGACACCTACGCAGCCTCGCTGCACGCCGGGCACTCTTCCTAAGTCAGTTCTTGTAACAACCCACGCGAGTGGTAGGGACTGTTGTCACCCCCGTTGCACTGGAGAAACTGAGGCCAGAAAGGGCTGGCGACTTCTCACCAAGCCAGCATATGGCAGCACCAGGACTGATCTCTGCCTGCCCAGCTCCAGGGTCCACTCTTAACTGCTGCCCTGCAGATGGGTCTGATGGATGGCCAACCAATCGGGAAATGTCTACCTAAATCTTACTGCTACTAAAGGACAGTTTTCACCCTCAAAAAGCGTACAATCTGGGAAAAAAGTACCTGTGAGAAACTCACAGCAAGGTCACATTTACAAGTTACCAGTTAAGCGGCTAAGCCACTTATTTGAAGGAAGGAAAGAACACTGTGAAGACTTCATGGAGGCTCTGAGCTGGCTCTTAAATTCCAGGAAAGATTCTGAGGGGCAGGGAGAGGAGAGACATCCCAGGCTGTGGGATCGACACGGGTCAAATCTTAGAAAGGAGGAAAGAAGCATCTTACCTGCCAAGAGGCAGAAGATCAGCGCTGGCAGGCGGTGGGGGTAGGTGTTCAACCACCAGCGCTGTCAATAGCAGCGCTGCGGAAGACCTGCCGTGTACCGGCCGCCGCACCAAGTGGCGTATGTCGTTTCTACCTCATTTAACCCTCATGGCAATGCTACGGCATAGGTACCTTATTCTCTCGTAAATGGAGAATTGAGATTGGAAATCAGAGCCGAGCCTGTCAACCAAAATTCTTCACCGTGGGCTTTGGAGTCAGACAGACCTGCATACAAATCCACCTGTGTGTCCCTGTCAAGTTCGAACCTCCCTGTACCATAACTTCCTCAAAATTGGGATAACACCAGTTATCGCTCTCAGAGGGCTGTAGGAAGGACCACGTGAAATGACGCGTTGAAACACGCAGCGCATGGTCAGCACTCGGCTACTCTTACTGTTAAGTTTTTGAAAAGAAACTAAGTGTCTTTGAAGGTTTCTGAGCATGAGAATGAATGAGACGGTCTGGGCAAGATGGAGGCGACGAGACTGCACTGCGTAGCTAGAAGGGGGCTGAGTCTGCGGCAGGAACCCAGGAAACAGACTCCTGAAATAACCGAGGTCCGACACAAAACACATCTGAAGAAGGGAGGGCTGACCCGCTGTGAAACGTTATGTAAGAACTGAATGGTTTGGTGGCTTGTTGCACATAGACATGGAAGGCAAGACAGAGAACAGAGCCGAAAGTGACTAAAAAGTTTCAGTCCTGAGAGAATGTCAGTGCCACTGATCAAGATCAAAAAGTCAAAAGGAAAAGCTGGTTTTGATGGTGGGAAGAATGTACTCAGGAAGGTTTCATTTGGGTGCCAGCGGGAAAACCACTCTGTCTAGTGAGGGAGATGGAAATACACTGAGCCTCTGGGAAAAGCAGAAGCTAAAGATGTGAATTTGGTAGGGGCCTCTGCGGGTGGGCTGGGATGTATTTTCTTTTCCCCTGTAAGTCTTGCTTTCCTTGTCTACTTGACAAATACCTACAATTATCACTAATATTATGCCTGTTGAATTGCATGGTGAAAGAAACAAAAGGATGGAGGCTAAAACTTACCTAAGACAGAGAACCCCAGAGCACGTAAAAATCAGCTTGGCAAAAACAGACTCACAAATATGGAGGACACTCTGGTGACGACCAGAGGGAGAGGGGTTGGGAAACTGGGAGAAAAGGGTGAAGTGTTAAAGAAGTACAAATTAGTCGTTGATAGATGGTCACCGGGGTGGGGAGCACGGCATAGGGAATGCAGTCAGCAGTAATGTAACGGCTAGGCGGAAAGCCAGAGGAAAGAGCAATCGGGGGATCATTCCACAAACTATATAAATATCTAACCAATGTACTATGTACTCGAAACTAATAATAAAATTTTTTAAAAAATTATTGAAATGCAAATTGTATGTATACAAACATAAATGTAAATAAACATAACAAAATAAGTCTGCTTGGGATGGGGCCCTGGACACTCACCATTCCAAGGTGGAGGTTTCCAGTGGGCTGTTTCCTTGGTGGGGTACATGACAGCTCCCCCAAACTGCTCTGCCCATTCCACATCTGGCTGCCATTGCCGAGCACCTCTAGGGAGTCAAAGACAGATGCCAGACTCAGGGCTTTACAGTCCTCAGCTCCCCTTCCCATTCACTCTCACCCGGGAAGGGGGGTTCCTCAATGCCAAGCCGCTAATACACAGTAAGATTAGCTTCGGCAGAACAAGGTGAAACTCTACAGGTTCCACTCCTACTAACGTACTCCCAGAAGCACTTCACCCGTCGCCCCTGGGCATGCAAACTGGGATCCTGGCTCCTTCAAATTCCCATCACATTCATATTCCCGTCCTGGCGAATATGAACGCGAGAAAGGTGTCTGTTCAAGGTCAACTGAAGACAGAGAGGGCGCGCACACTGGCTCCTTGGCTCGGCTCCAGGAGGACCAGGGAGGTGCATGGGAGCCGACCCGGGTCTGTCTCTGTTTCTCCTCCAGCTCCGTCAGGGGGCTTCCCTCTTGCACAGTCTCCAAGGAGACGCTTCGCCAGCCGCCCCCTGCCTGTCGCGGGGTTCGGGAGAAGCAGCAGAGCAGAAGCGGAGGGTGACGCGATCGCTAACATTCGGGGGCTGGGCCCCCCACCTGCTCTCACTCCTGGCCGAAAGCGCTCAAGACCCTCCTTCCTCGGCCGGCGCCGGCGCCGGCGCCGCTGCACCGGGAGCCCGAGACGGCACGCCTGGGCGAGGGGTCACAGGCCGGGTCGTTCTCCCCTAGGGGGTCACAGGGCCCGTGGCGTCCCCAGCGTCGGGGACAGCGCGTCGAGGGCTGCCCCGGGTCTCACCTGCTCGGCTGACTCGGCGGCCGGCCCGCAGCCCGCGGCCGCAGCCCCTGGGCCGCGACGCCCCGCAGGCCGCGCACAAGCCGCAGCGCCGCCATCTTGCCCGCCGCGGACGCCGGGAAGCGAGCCGGGCGGAAGTGCCGCGGCGCCGCGTCCCGCCTCGCGGCGCCGCGCAGCCGCCGTCTAGGACGCCGCGGCGGGCGCCCGGCGACGGCCGCCCCCGAGGCGCGGCTCCTTCGTGGCTCAGAGGACGGGCAGTGGGAGCGGCTGTGGCCCACTCCCGGCCGGCTCTTCCGGCGAGCGCCAGAGGGGTTGCCGCTCCCGCCCGGGCCAGCCGCGCGCCCGCGCCCCGGCTGTGCGTGAGCGCAGCCCTCCTGCGGCGGCCGCCTGCTCTGCCAGTTGCTTCCCCATCTCCAGTCCGAGATTCGAGCAGGGGGAGCCACCCACTTCCAGATGTCTGAACGGGTTGCGAACGGGGCCCGAGCGGGGCTGGGCAGGGCTGAGAGTTCTGCCAACCCAGGCGCGGGCGGGTAGGGAGCCCAGGCCACCAGCATGAGGGCGGCCGCAGTGTGCTTGTGGCCAGGCGGGCCCTGTGGTGAGATGGCAGGTGTAAAGGAATCTAAGGTGTCCCGAAGGAAGTCACCTCACCTCCTTTGCTGCTGGAACCCCACCCTTCCCGCGCGTGCCAAACAAGACCGCCAGGTATGCAGCAGTCAGTGTGTAAAACTGCCTGCCTGCCTTGTCCGGGCTCAGACTCGAGAGTGACTCCTCTGAGCCGCCGGCGGAAATAAAGCTTCTTCGATTCTTGGTTCGCTGAGTGCCGCTTGACTCTTCTAGGGACACGGGCCAAAATCCGCAACAATGGGTGACCCTGGTATTTATCTGCCAGGCTCCCAGCACCTAACGGTTTTCAGACCCAGGAAGTGCCCTTAGAGATGTCGCACCCGCTTCCATCCTGTCTTTCTGTCTTTGCCTCAGTCCTGACTGAAGCCATAGAAATGGAGTTACCACCAGGAGTCTGATCCTAATTCTGTGTGTTAGGAAAAAAGTTATCCCGCCTTGGAGGCTGGTTCCTGCTGTATGCCTCCTGCAAGCCCAGCACCAGCTGGGCCACCTTGGCGTTAGCATGTCCCTCCCATTTGGAGCCTGGAAGGAGGCCTTCCCCGGGGTCCCCACACACAGGGTCCGTGGGACACAGCCCACCAGCATCGCAGCAGGGTGGGGCAGACATCAGGAGAGTGGCAGAGACAGGGAATTCTTAGCTGTGGCAAAAATAGAGAAAGCCAGACTTCTAGCCTGGGAATTGACCTAGTGGGAACCATCCCAAAGGGTGGGGTCATATCCTTGGCTGTGGGAACTGACTGTGGCCTATGCAGATTGAGCAGCCCCTCGCAGAGCTAGGCAGAGGCTCTGCCTTCCCGCCCCTCATCCCCACCTTCTCTCGGGGTTCTCCCCTCTAGTTGGAGCACAGTAGGTATGCTGATGGGGAGGCTGCATTCATTAGCCCTGATCCAGCTGGGAGAAGTCAGGATTGGCCCCGGGGGTGGGGGGGCAGCCTGGGTGAGGGCTCCTGGGGGCTGCCTGGGACACTGCATCTTTTGTGTCTTCTGTCTGCTACCAACACCCCCACACACTGCTGCTGTGACTCTAAGGCCCTTTGTCTCTCACTGCTTAGTCACCCCCTTTGTCCTCATCTCAGATGGGGGGTGGAAAGGGGCAATGAGAGTCCCCTGGTGATAGCGCCTCTTGCCCCTGGCCCTGCTCCTCTCCCATCTTTTGTCTACTCCTGCAGCCCCAGCCCTGACTTAGGACCAGGGTCAGGGCATGTGGGTGGGTGTCAAGAGGTGGGTCTGGCAGTCACAGGGGGGCCAACGATATAGGAAGCAGTGGGCAGCAGGGCAGGTATTAGCCACCTGAGCAGGAAGGGATGGGGAAAGGAAGTATTCTGACGGATATGAGGTTGAGGACAGGAGGTGACCAGGCAAAGTGAATGGACGAAGGAGAGCAGGGGCAGTGGTCCTTGTCTGGGAAGGGAAGGCGACTACTGACCTCACTCCCCTTCCTAGGGATATCCTGGGGAAAGGCGTGGCTGTGGCACAGGGGAGCAGAGTAGCCCCTGGCCCGAGCTCTCTCCTCCCTTGCCTTGAGAGCCTCCCCCACCCCACCCCCGACCGCCTTGCTGAGTCCCCTGCAGCCCAGACCCAGGTAGTGATTCCGCTTCCTTTGCCTAACGCCATCCCCCCAACTCTCCCACCTCCGGCGTGCCTTCCTGTGTCTGTTACTGTGGACACGTGCGGTAGCCTCTCCCGACCAGAGAATGGGAAATGAAACATGACTAGATATTCCAGGAACCGCGGGGTTCTCAGGGGAAAGTGGGGCCAGAGCAGGGAGCCAGGTGGGGATTCCCTCTGAGGAACAAGGACTGGCGCTGGGCTCCGGGTTCGGGTTCGCACTGGAGGCTGGGGGAGGGCTCAGGGCGGTCGGCGGGGTGGGAGCAGGACCAAGAGCCTGGGGTAAGCGGCTGGGAGCCGGGCCAGGGAAACGGGGAGTCAGGAAGTGGGAGGGGAGCCCAGGGGAATGGAGGCGGAATGGCTGTTGCAGACTTTGGAGGGGCGGGTAGTGGCAACTCAGGAAGGGGGAGCCTGAGGGGGCGAAGGGACCCTGCCACCTCTGTCTGTAAAAGCTTAAAGCCCTTCGCTTCCTGCATGGCCTCCAGCCGCCTGGGGCCCCTCCTCCACAGATGCGCCCTGCCTTGGGCAGCAGACTCCCCAGCACTGCCAACAGCTGCTTTCTCTGTCTGCCCTCTGGAGGCTTCTGTACCTGTCCCCACTCTCTGTCCTCATCCCGGAAAGCAGCCCCTAGGGGCGGAGGGCACTCTGGGGGAGCCCTGAGAAACGGGAGGCCGTGCCAGAATTCTCCTGAGACCTTAGTCCTTTCTGTCCATGTCGGCCGGGCCCTTTCCTGACGTCCTACCCCTCTTGGGGCTCTGTCCACCAAATTGGGAAAAGAGGTGGCAGAGGGCCTCCTGTGGGGTTCGGGAAAAGGCGATGTCATCAGCTGGCCCAGCGCCTGCGATCCTCCATCCGGCTGCTAGAGACCCCCCTCCCCTGGGCAAGTCCCATTTTTTTCAAGGAAGACGACGAAAACTAGGGTTTTGGGAAGGAATGAGACACCCATCTGAGTCCCACCCGGAGAGCTGCTGGCTGACTGGCTTCCAGCTCAGCCAATCACAGAGGCTCAAGATGCTTAAAAGAGCTGGCGGGGAGAGCCTGTGGGAAGAACCCACAGGGAGACCCGCAGACACTTAGACTGGGGGAGAGCGCCCGACAGGGACAGGGACTAAGGCACCGAGGCGAAGCCAGGGTCTGAAGCCGTACAGAGGGGAGGCCAGCGAAGCCGCAGGGGACGGCAGGAAGAGACAAAGACGCAGGAGACAGGGATTTGTGGGGGAAGTTGGGAGGAGCCAGGACACCAGGCACTTCTCCTAAGCCGAGGGCCTAGTTCTCTGCATCTCTGAAAGTCCCAGCCCCTCTGGAAACTCTGCCCTGACCTTGGCGCTAGTCCGAGCCCTGGGCTGCAGAGAAAAGCCGGTGCCTGTGGGACTCGGTGCCTGGACGGCTGGGTTTCGCCCAGCGGCAGTGCCATGACCCTGCCGGACCTGTGTCCCGGGAGGAGCTTGGCGAGCTGCTGGCCGTGGGGCGCCCGCCCCCGTCGGCGGCTCCCCACCGTGCCCATCCCCGGGCCCGTGCGGCTGCTGCTGCTGCTGCTGGCCTCCGCCCTCCCGCCCTCGGCCCGGCCGGCCAGCCAGGAGGAGGAGGTGGTGTTCCCAGAGAAGCTCAACGGCAGCATCCTGCCTGGCTCGGGCGTCCCGGCCGGACTGCTGTACCGCCTGCCCGCCTTCGGCGACACGCTGCTGCTGGAGCTGGAGCGAGACCCGGGCGTGCGGGTCGAGGGGCTGACAGTTCAGTACCTGGGCCAGGCGCCCGAGCTGCTGGGCGGGGCCGAGCCGGGCACCTACCTCACCGGCACCATCAACGGGGACGCGGAGTCGGTGGCATCTCTGCACTGGGATGGGACGGCCCTGCTGGGGGTGCTGCAGTATCGAGGGACTGAGCTGCACATCCAGCCCCTGGAGGGGGGCGCCCCCAACTCCGCCGGGGGGCCCGGGGCGCACGTCCTGCGCCGGAAGAGTCCCGTCAGCGGTGGAGGGCCCATGTGCAGCGTCAAGGCTCCTCCTGGGAGCCCCAGCCCCGGCCCCCGCAGAGCCAAGGTAGGCGCCCCGGACGGAGTCTGTGCCACCGAGCCCCCTGCCCCCCCACCCACGTCCCCGGCTTCTCCCTGCCTGGCCTCCCCTGGCGGCCACTCACCCTGAGCGGGGTCCCAGAGGCAGCTGGGAGGCTCTGCTGCGGACGGCCACTGCCTCTCCCCACCCAGCCCCTGCCTGGCCTCGGCACCCCTACTGCCACTGTCCTCGGCCACAGCACTCTATCAGACTTGGACTTGATCCTTTCCAGGGCCCCAAATTTGATTTTTACCACCCCACCCCCCGCACTCCCCAGCAGCTACAGGAGGGAGGTTTGAGGCCCCAGGGATTGGCTTCTGACTTCTAATGCTGCCTCCAAAACTGCTGGGGACTGCAAGCCAGCAGGAGCGGACAGGGCCGGGGAGGCCCTCCCCGCCCCCTCTCC
The DNA here is from genome assembly GCA_028627145.1 of Eidolon dupreanum. NCBI lineage: Eukaryota > Metazoa > Chordata > Mammalia > Chiroptera > Pteropodidae > Eidolon > Eidolon dupreanum. Next base: position 361,357 of record CM053517.1, read on the forward strand.
GTCAGTCCCCTGTCCTAGTCGGCCCCATCCCGGGACTGGCCGGGCTGCCTGGGGCCCCGTCCTCTCCTCACCCCCGCCCCAGGCTGCCCTTCTTCCCTCCCCGCCTCTCCCGCTTAATGCAGACCAGACGCACCCTCCACACCCGCCACGCTGCGCCCTGGCCCGGGCCCTGGCTGCTGGCTGAGTTGCTCCTCCAACCACACAGGGCAGACACGTTGCAGCCCAGCCCTGTGGCCCTAGTCCTGCAGGCCCCAGCTGTGTTCAGGCCTGGGGGCCCCGAGGCCCCTCCCAGAGGCAGCCCCAGCTGCTCTCCACCTCGGGGCCCAGGCGCCCTGGCACGTGGCACCCCCCTCCTCCCCTGCTCTGAACCAACAGCTGATTTCTCAGACTTGCCACAAAAGCCCTGGCGCTTGAGGGTGGGGGAGGCACCAGCCCAGACCCGTTGGGGGCCCCGTGGGGTGTGTGTGACCAGGCTGAGCTGACCCAGGAAGGCTCCGGGGTGGGGAGCGGAGGTGGCCCCGGTCAAGGAGGCTGTTTCAGGACCCTCCCGTCCTCTTTTCTCCCTAGCGCTTTGCTTCGCTGAGTAGGTTCGTGGAGACGCTGGTGGTGGCTGACGACAAGATGGCTGCCTTCCACGGCGCCGGGCTGAGGCGCTACCTGCTGACCGTGATGGCGGCGGCCGCCAAGGCCTTCAAGCACCCGAGCATCCGCAACCCCGTCAACCTGGTGGTGACTCGCCTGGTGATCCTGGGGCCCGGCGAGGAGGGGCCCCAGGTGGGGCCCAGTGCGGCCCAGACGCTGCGCAGCTTCTGCACGTGGCAGCGAGGGCTCAACACGCCCCAGGACTCGGACCCCGACCACTTCGACACGGCCGTGCTGTTCACCCGGCAGGTGAGCCGGCCAGCCCCGGCGCCGCCCCGCTCCGTCCCCGCCCCACGGGCTCTGGCTCTGGGTTCCTCACGCGGCTCCTACCACCGCTCCACAGGACCTGTGTGGGGTCTCCACCTGCGACACCCTGGGCATGGCCGACGTGGGCACCGTGTGCGACCCGGCCCGGAGCTGTGCTGTCGTGGAGGACGACGGGCTGCAGTCGGCCTTCACTGCTGCTCACGAACTGGGTGAGGCGGGCGGACGAGACGGGTCAGGGCCGCGGCGAGGGAACCGTGAGCTCACCAGGTGCAGACGGGGGCACGGGGTCCCCTCCTTCTCCCAGGCCTCGGTCCCCGGCTGTCACCCTCCTCTGTGCTGGGCATAGACAAACCTTTGATTTGTCTGTTAAACGAGGCCGGGGGGCGGGGAGCCTGCCGGGCCCCGCTCGTGTGCTGGGGCGATGGCACAGTGCTGGAGGATGCTGTTCCAAGCATCAGGACGGGACGGGTGGCTTGGGAGTGTCGGGTGGGGAACGGGCCTGAGTGGCCTGGAGGGTGGACAGCAACGGCGGCTGCACACTGAGCAGCCCTCGCAGCACGAGAAGTGGGTTGGAGCAGGGTGGGGACAGATCTGACCACCGGCTGGGACCCTGGGACCCCAGCATGGCCTCTGCTCTCACAGGCCACGTCTTCAACATGCTGCATGACAATTCGAAGCCATGTGTGGATCTGAATGGGCCTGGGGGCACCTCCCACCATGTCATGGCCCCTGTGATGGCTCACGTGGACCCCGAGGAGCCCTGGTCCCCCTGCAGTGCCCGCTTCATCACTGACTTCCTGGACAATGGCTACGGTGAGCAGGCGCACCCCGCTTTGCACTCCCCTGCCCCTGGACAGGGCTGCTGACCCAAAGCCGGTCCAGCAGCTCCGTGGTTGGTGAAAGGAGGTGGGAAGATGTGGTCCTCCGGTGCCTGCTGATTCTGTCTTTTGGGTGTGTGTCGATGTGTGGCTGAGCTGTGAAATGGCTATGATAACGGGGGCTTCGGAGGTGTTGGCTGTGACGAAATGCGATGCTGTTGGCCGCGCCTGCAGCCGAGGCCCATCACACACACGCGCCCAGCGAAACGGCCACCACCGGTTCAAGCTCCTTCCAGCCCCCGGGTTTGCACCCCGCGGGCCTTCCGGCCCCGGGGAGCTCAAGCGCTCAGCGAGCAAGCCAGAATGCCGCCTTCCCCCGCTGCTCACTTTGTACCCCGGTCCCCTTTCCCAGGGCACTGTCTCCTAGACCAGCCAGAGGCCCCCCTGCGTCTGCCTGTGACTTTCCCTGGCAAAGACTATGATGCTGACCGCCAGTGCCAGCTGACCTTTGGACCTGAGTCACACCATTGTCCACAGCTGCCACCGCCCTGTGCTGCCCTCTGGTGCTCTGGTCATCTCAACGGTCACGCCATGTGCCAGACCAAGCATTCGCCCTGGGCGGATGGCACCCCCTGTGGGCCCTCGCAGGCCTGCATGGGCGGCCGCTGCCTCCATGTGGACCAGCTCCAGGACTTCAACGTGAGATCTGGGGCGGGCGAGGGGCGGAGGGTCTGGGGCGGGACTGGCCCTGAGCCCAGGACAAAGCATCTTCATCCTGCCTCTCCGTCCTGTGCTTCTGCAGATTCCGCAGGCTGGTGGCTGGGGTCACTGGGGATCTTGGGGCGACTGCTCCCGGAGCTGCGGGGGTGGGGTCCAGTTCTCCTCCCGGGACTGCACGCGGCCCGCCCCCCGGAACGGTGGCAAATACTGCGAGGGCCGCCGCACCCGTTTCCGGTCCTGCAGCACTCAGGACTGCCCCGGCGGCTCCGGTAAGGGGTGGGGGGACGGAGCCCTCGGGAGGGTGCAGCCGAGCGGGAAGGGGTGTCCCCGGCGTGTGGGGACCGGGGAGGTGCTGACTGTCCCTGCTGCAGCTGGTTCCCTCCAGGAGCCCTCCCTGGCAGTCTGTGAGGGGCGCAGGTGCCAGCCGTCTGGGGGTCGCGGGGCAAGGAGCAGGGCTGGTGGGCAGTGTGACCAGGGGCGGCTCTGACTGACCGTTTCGCCCCTGCAGCGCTGACCTTCCGTGAAGAACAGTGTGCTGCCTACAACCACCGCACTGACCTCTTCAAGAGCTTCCCGGGGCCCATGGACTGGGTCCCTCGCTACGTGGGCGTGGGCCCCCGGGACCAGTGCAAACTCACCTGCCAGGCCCGGGCTCTGGGCTACTACTACGTGCTGGAGCCACGGGTGAGGGCCAGGGGGCCCGGCCTGGCTGTGCTCGCACACTCTCGGCAGTGCCAGGCCAGCCCCGGGGTGGGGGTGGGGGCATGGGACCGTTTGGAAAACAAGCCCCAGATTCTGCATAAGTTGCCCAGCAGGGAGCTGCCCCGTCTCCTTCGGCTTCCATCCCTCTCCCCGTCTGTGGGTGGTCCCTGTCGTGACAACGCGGGCATGCGGTCTTTGGGGCAGGTCTTTGGCCCCCTTCCCATGGGCTCCTCTGCCACAAGGCAGTGGCGCCTCCAGGAGCTCATGGACAGCCAGTCCCTCTGGACAGACCTCTTGGAGACCGGGATGTCCAAGCACGCCCTCTCTGTGGCAAGGCCGCAGGGTGAAGGCTGAAGGAGAAGCAAACCCTGGAGGGACTCCTGCGGGTCGGCTGCCCTCTAGTGTCCACCTGGGACGGTGCCATCGAGGCTTAGGGCTTGGTGCTCCACCTGGGCTGGCATGCCAGATCTGACCACTGGGCAAGTCCCTAGTCTTTCTGAACCTCAGTGTTCCGTCTCTAGAACACCCAAGTTGTGACCGTGAGGTTTATGTTCACGCTCATAAAGCACTCAGCACAGGGTCCCATTCAGAGGGTGCTCTAAAGGTGGCGGCTTTTATCATGTCATTGTCATCCTGCTTATTGTCCCTTGCGACGTTCCCAGCTCTCTCCCCGTTCCACCCACAGCCTCTCCTTGGTGGGGTATGGGTCTTGCTTGGCTTACCACCCCCTCTTGACTGGGGAGCAACCCTTTGTGTCTCCCCTTCTCTTGTCTCCAGGTGGTAGACGGGACGCCCTGCTCCCCCGACAGCTCCTCGGTCTGTGTCCAGGGCCGCTGCATCCACGCTGGCTGTGACCGCGTCATTGGCTCCAAAAAAAAGTTTGACAAGTGCATGGTGTGCGGGGGGGACGGCTCCAGCTGCAGCAAGCAGTCCGGCTCCTTCAGAAAATTCAGGTTCGTCCGCTATTCACTTCCTCCCCCACCCTCCGGGGCTCTGCTGGGCCTGGGCGATGACGGCTGAACTCGACGCGGACGAGTGGGCAGGTGTATCCGTGTCCCACCTGCTCAGCAGGTGTCAGCCCCGCTGTGGGCGTCAGGGAAGGCTCCCCTAGGACAGAGAGCAGGAGCGGGCAGGGCTCAGAAGGGTGTCTTGGTGAGGGGACCGCGGGTGTGAAGGTCCAGCGGCCAGTGAGCAGGCACATTTGCAGGTACTCAGATCCAGGCTGGACACAGTCGCATAGGCCAGAGGAGACAGCCCCTTGCACACTCACATACACACTCACACCTCTCTCACACACTCACATATTCACACACTCATGGCTCAGAAGGTGGGGGATTCCGGAAGGTGCTCGCTGAGGCCCCCTCTCCCGCCTCCACACAGGTATGGGTACAGCAGTGTGGTCACCATCCCGGCAGGGGCCACCCACATCCTGGTCCGGCAGCAAGGGCCCCCTGGCGTCCGGAGCCCCTACCTGGCCCTGAAGCTCCAGGACGGCTCCTACGCCCTCAACGGGGACTACACACTGGTGCCGTCCCCCACGGACGTGCTGCTGCCCGGGGCCGTCCACCTGCACTACAGCGGGGCCACTGCGGCCTCGGAGACACTGGCGGGCCACGGGCCGCTGGCCCAGCCCCTGACGCTGCAGGTCCTGGTGGCCGCGGACCCCCAGGGCGCGCGCCTGCGGTACAGCTTCTTCGTGCCCCGGGCGGCCCCCTCGCCGGCGCGCCCCGCTCCCCAGGACTGGCTGCAGCGCAAGGCACAGATCCTGGAGGTGCTCCGGCGGCGGCCCTGGGCCGGCCGGAAGTGACCTCACCAGCCCGGCCCCCTCCCCGGGCACTGGCCTGGACTTCTGGGCCTCGTGGGGGGTGGCCGGGCCCACCTCCCCCCACGCCCCGCCCTGCCGCAGGCTGGCCCTGCCAATCCCCTGCCCTGAACAGCCGCCATGGTGGACTGAGGGGCTGGGAGACAGTCCCCTATCTCAAGTGCCCCCTCTGCCCTGCTGGTCACAGGAGGGAGGGGAAGGCAGGGTGGGCCCCAGCTGTATTTATTTAGTATTTATTCACTTTTATTTAGTGCCAGGGAAGGGGATGAGGGCGGGGGTCCTGGGGAATTGACCTGGACCTCTGCTAGGCCTCACCCTGGCCAGGAAATCCAACATGGTGGCTGTGGCCTGTGTGGTCCATGTGTGTGTGTGTGTGTGTGTGTGTGTGTGTGAGAAAGAGAGAGAGAGAGAGGGGATGTGTGTGAGAGGATGTGTGTGTGTGTGTACAATGTATGTCCTGCCCTGCTTTCCTAGCCCCAACTGTTGTCTTCTGGGGAAGGAGGAGTCAAGGGCAGGACAGGTCTTCAGGGAGTAAGGGACTGTCACATCTTGAAGTACAAACTGAATTCTGTTATTTATGGGCTGGGAGGGTGTGGGCGCTCCCTGGCTCCACATCTCTGGACGTTAGTTTCCTCAACTGCAATCACAATACCTCCCTTGGAACTTCGTTGTGATGATTAAATAATGTAAATAAAGAGCTAGCACGGTGCGCAGGCCTTGGTGGGTGCCCGGGCAACTGCCACCAGCGGCAGGTGTCGCCACTGTCACCTCCCCGGCCGCGGCGGCTGCAGTGCACTGGGCGGTGGCAAAGAGCCACATCATCGGCAGTGCCTGTGCCTGCCTCCCACGCAGCTCCTCTGGCTGGCATGGCCCTGTCCCGGGCTGTGTCCCTGGTGTCTGGAGGTCCCCAACCACTTGGAGACAAAATAAACACGTGGCTCGGAGCACGACCGCGGACACAGGCGTGGACGGAGGCGCGCTCCGCGCCGAGCCCGTTAGCGGGTCCGTGAAGACGGCGAGGCAGAGGCAGCTAGCAGCTGGGCCGCGGGGTCTGCATGCAGTCGGGATTCGCCTTCTCCCCCGCACTGCAGTCGGGGTTCGCCTTCTCCCCCGCACTGCAGTCGGGGTTTGCCTCCTCAGCTGGCAGAGTTGGGCAGGTCGCTGCTGCCGAGCCGTAGGTGGCCTGTGTGTGCAAGGGGTAACGACACCTGTTCCCACAGGCTGTGTGAGGAACAAATGTCATCTTTCAAAATAGCAAAGGGCGTTCCCAGGCAAGAGCTTCCCCTGACTGCTGAGTGACAGGGCCCCCAGAGTCAGCCAACGTAAGCCGTGCCTTCAGGAGGGAATTTAATACGAGGGACAGAGGTGGCTCGGTAGGGGACAGTCAGGAGGCCAAACGGTGGCCCGGGGAAGGGCCTAAGGTGAGGGGAACCCGGCGTCAGCCGTGGCAGAGCGCTTGAAGGGCGGTGGGCGACTGAAGCGGTCGTGCTTCCGTTCGGAGCAGGGGAGACAGCCCGTGGGCGTGTGTCACGGGGGGCAGGGCCGGGGAAGGGTGGGAGGTGGACCCGCGAGGATTTGGAGCCTTGAGCGGCAGTGGCGAAGCTGCTAGGGACTGGGGAAGGGACCGAGCGGGGGTGCGGGGGGAGCGCTGAGTGTGGGTGGAGGAGGGGCGCACGGGACGCTGAGGTCGCCTCCCCGGGCCATCGCTGCTGGGACGGGGGCAGGAACTCTGGGCCGTGGAGGCCGTGGAGGCCGTGCGTGCCCGGCTGTGCCTTGCAGGGTGCCCTGCACGTTATGCCTCCGGCCTGGCACCTACGCCCTCCGCAGCTACAGAAACACCCACTTACACACACGGCCCCACCGCCCGCCGCCCCGGCCCTTCCCGCTGTCCCCGGCCACCAGGCTGGACGAGGGAGAAACAGGAGAGCGTGTCAAGGTCACAGTGATCTCCCACGGCCTCACCGGTGCCGAAACGAGACTCCGACGTCATGTTCGCACCTGGACGCGGGGACCCTGCGACCTCTGTGACAGGCGGGGCCGCCACGTTCGGGGGAGGGGTCGCTCGAGGGGGGCGTATGCGAGCTGTGTGATGAGGGCTGGACGAACAGGGCACAGACTGTGAGCCCTGTGGCAGGTTCATGGGCTCCGGCTCCCAGGGCTCCTGAGGGTGAGTCTTAGGGGACCCTCGAGGGACAGGGAGGTGTGACAGCCTCCTGAGCTTTCTTTACTGCTTGTGATAATTCACACTCCATAAACCGCTTTCATAGGCAGTTTTATTTGTTTGTTTGTTTGTTTGTTTGTTTAACGCCTACAGTACCTGGTCTTCCTAGGCGGTCTCACATCCAAGTACTGACCAGGCCCGACCCTGCTTAGCTTCCGTGATCAGATGAGATGGGGCACGTTCTGGGTGGCACGGCCGTAGACTCCTAGGCATCATTTTAAGAAGAAGCCCCTTGCTCATCGAGTAGGGTCCTGACTAGCATAAAGTTTTTCCCAGAAAAGGCCTGAGTTTAGAGCCACCTCTGCGAATGGTGGAAGGAGAGAGAAACGAGATGGTCAAAGAGGAGTGTCGGCCGCCCCAGGCCCAGGCCGGGCCTGACCCCTTTCGGCAGCCGAGTGCTCCCCGTGCCATCCCAGCCCTGTTCAGGCTCTAGACTCTACCCAAGGTCCGGGGTCCAAGCGTTCTCCTCGGATGGGGGTGCTCACTTCCTGCCGGGGCCGAGGTGGGCTCTGCTGCCCTCTTCCTGCTTGTGGCCTTCTGGGTCCCCGATGGGTGAGCAAGCAGGAGGGGAGACAGGAAGAGCAGGGGTGCAGGGACGCTCAGACCCCCCAGTACCTGGTTCTAGAGGAAAAGAGCAGACAGGGACGAGCTCTAGGAAAAAGAGAGGGGGCTGCGGGGGCAACGAGCCCTGCCCCCGGGGAACTGCCAGCGGGGGTGGGAGCACCTCGCGGGGCGGGGGGCGGCTGCACGTGCGTTTGAGGCTGTGGCAGTCACCGAGGCGCCAGTTTCTGTCAGCCCTTCCTGCCCCTGGGTTCTCCGCCTCATGGTGAGTGGTGAGCGCAGAGGGACCTGGGCGTTTGCCCGTCTGGCTTTCTGCGGTGCCGTGCCGAGGGATGGCTACACTTCCACTCCGCCTGGAGCCCGTTTCTTAGTCCCCGCAGAGCATGACGGTGTTTGTTTTCTAAAATGCCAGGTTGACAGTCAGTGACAAAACGGGCATCTCGTTGGTGAGGGCCGTGGAGGGGGCGGGGGAGGAAGTGGGACCCGACGTGCTGACGCTGCACTGGCTAAGGGGGTGGCTCTGGACCGATGCAGCACCTTCCCCATTCACTGTGGCTGGGGGAGCCCAGGCCGCTCGCTGGGCAGCTGGGGGAGACCACCGGCGTGAAAAACGCTCAGAACTAGGCAGGGAGGGCACAGTGGAGCAACAGTACAGAATAACGTCCCCAGGCGGGACCTTCTGTGGTGACAGGCCCCGAGCACTTAGGTAGTCCTAGGAAGGAGAGGGAGGGCAGCGAGCAGAGGCAAGGCAGCCCTCAGTCTTCGGCAACTGGTAACAGGCCCTACAGATCCAGGAAGACACAGGTACACTAATAGTGGCACACAGTGACATCCAAGTGTCCAACCTCGCAGACACACGAGCACATGCTCTTGATAATGTAGATGCAAATCAGCATTGAAAAGCTGGAAATATGAGAATTTTGGCCTGAAAATGGTCTGAGGAAAAGATGTTCAATGACCTAATTTCCCAATTGGAATTGCCTGTTTACCCCATTTATTTGTTCAGTAAATAAGCCAGTAGGTGACAAACTGGAGTCAAATCACGCTCTTGCAGCACCTGAGAAGGATGAAGATTTTTGGACTCAGACTGATTCTAAGGTTTGCTGCTTACATGCAGTGATGTGACCTTAAGTGAATTGATCTCTGCAAGCTTCAGTGTCTTTCTCTGTGTGATGGGTATACCACCACCTGCCGCTGGAAAGGTGTCATGACAGGAAGGCTTGGCCCTGTGTCTGCCCTGGCAAGTGTTGACACATGCTGCTTCTCTTCTCTTCAAGTCTCTGCCTTTGCCTGTCCCCTTCCTACTCCTGCATTAGCATGAGAAAATAATTATACCAATGAACTGTCTAGATCAGATCTAAAATGGGTTATTTTGTAGACTTTGCTGCCAAAAGTTCTAGTTTACATTCAGGGGATGATAAAAGGGAAGACATAGTCCCTATCCTCAGAGAGTTCACAATCTGGTGGCTGAGACAATCAATTAAGACAAAAATTCCAGGCCTGTGTGACAGGCACCATGATAGAAGAGGGGCACCTCGCATATAATGGGGTCATGGGAGTCTTCCTGGAGGAGGCATCTGCCTCCCACTCCACAGCAAGCAGGGACCCGGTGGAGAGCGGGGCGGTGGTGGAGGAAGGAAGGGTTTCTGCTTGCCGGCTCAGCTCCTGGGTTCTTCCCTGGAGGAGCAAAACCAAAGTGCTGTAAAGAGAACGGATTTGCAGCGGGAGGGTAATACTGTGAGGAGCAGAGCAGGGCTCGAAGGGACAGTTTTGAGGAGAAGCTACCATCAGGTGGGAAAGGTCAAGTGGGAGGGAAAGGATTTCGAAGACATTTAAATGTGCATCAAAATGTGCTCCTGCTCCACTCTCCCCTCCCCGTGCCTCCGATGTTTCCTTGAGGAACTAAATAGAGATTTAAATTATTTTAAATTAGTTTTTGATTACAAGGCTGGGTTTTTTCCTACTGTGTTGTGTGTCATGACTGGGCCTCTAGGGACCCCAGGATTTATTCGGCGTATAGAAAGGCAGGATGTTGTGGTGGAAACCAGCACACTAAAAGTTATTTTCAGAAATGCAGCGGTTGCAGGTGATGATGAAGCCCTGGGTGTGGCCAGGGTGAAATGGAATGGAGATGAGAGCTCTCGAACACAAGGAGCTTACAGGAGAACGCGGGGGACTTGCTAGAAGACGGTGGACACAACCGGCGGTAGAAGGCGGAAGCCACCTTGACAGAGCAGAACACCGTGGAGGTGCAGGGGCTCGCCGGCGGTCCCTCGGGGACAAGCACAGTGCGTTATCTGTGTAAGTCCAGCTTTTCCACTTACGCCGTGAGCTCCTTAAAAAAGACAGGGCTTTCACTTGGCTCCACTTTGTGGCGAAAATTCAGATGTATTGAATATGTGCTGTCTGCTGGCACTTCTCTGTCGTTCTCACTAATTACCACGAAAACCCGTAAGACGGAGTTTATTTACAGATGAACCCCAGAGAGTGTATCGTTCAACATCACACAGCAACAGGTTTCGAAGCTGGCACTGCACTCAAGTCCAGTATTTTCTCATGTTGAGCCTCCTCAGGCACCTCAAACTCACTGATTCTAAAGTTTAAATTGTTACCTCTACAGTTTGCCTCGGATGTGCCTCTTCTAAGTTTCGTTTTCGTGAAATGGTGCCACCATCCACCCAGAGATTCCTACAGTGCTGACAGAAGGGGGTTATTTGAATCTCTATCAGACAGGACAGAATTTGCATGTCACACAGTTACCTACACAGAGTTGTGAAATAGCTCCATGGAAACAAAACCTTCAACAGCAGAAGGCTGTGCTAGGACAGGCCCTTCGGATTTCCCATAAGCTGTGACTTCTCCCGGAAGCCTTTCTGCCGTCTCCACCGTGAATGAGCAGCGGCTTCCGGGCTGTCAGTCATCGCACTCACCATTTACGTCCCTCTTCCCGCCTCCGCCACCACACAAGACCATGGGGTTCCCCAGGTGCAAACTGTGACTCAGTGCGAACGTCTGCTTCTAAGAAAGACGATATGCTAAGGGGCAGTGGAAACCACAAAATAAACACACTGCATACTGACGGAGCGTCCATTTTACTCTGCTATCCGGGACTGTTTCCTGGTTTTATTAACAACTGTTTCTATTTCTAGGCTTGGGGGATACCATGTGGATCTAACAATGCGCCGAGTAGTCAGCAACTCTGTACCCTAGGCAAGAAACAATTCTGACGCTAAGCGGCACCAGGGGGCAGGGGCGCCACTGACACAGAGCAAGGCGCCCCACCTGGCCCCGAGGGACCGTAAAGTCTTCGGACGCGCGGGCCGCTGTTCCACCGGCCCGGTCGAGGGAAGAAAGTCCTGGTTTGAGCTGCTGCTTTCACAAGCCAGAGCGGTGGGAGATGGCACTCCGCTGGGGGTCGGTCGGGTGGCATGGGTCCCCTGCCGCCGGCCCCCAGAGGGGTCGGGCCCCTTCCGCCTGCTCCGAAGCCTCCTCCGAAACCCAGCGAGGCCCCGCCCACAACGCGCGCCCCGCCCAACGCGAGGCCCCGCCCCCGTGACGCGGGGCCCGCCCACCCGCGCCCGCTTCCAAGATGGCGGCAGCGGTGCCTGCCCGGCCGTCAGGGTGGCGGTGAGGACGGGAAACAGACGACCAGGTGTGGTGGGCTGAGGCCCGGGGAGAGGTCCGGCGACCGGGAGCATGAGCAGCTCGGGGCACAGGCTGCAGAGCAGCTCGGGCAGGGAGCAGAGCCCGGGTGCAAGCGTGGACCGAGGCCGTGGGGCTCACAGCAAGGGAGGGCGCGCGCACGAGGAGGCCGGGTGGGATGGGGGTGCGCGGGAAGCCTTGGGTTGTGCCCCCGGCAGAGCGGCGACCACACCCCTTCAGGTGAGCGAGCCCAGGTACCCTGGCAGGTCCTGCCGGGCCTCCCCTGTCTGTGCTTACTTTAGCGGCGGGCCGGGGGAGGTGGAAGAGGTAGCGACGCCGCCCCAGCCCGCTCCCCGCCGCGCCTCGGGGTGTTTGCTCGCAGCTCCCAGGTGGTCACGCTCCCGGCACCCGCGGAGCTAGCTCCCAGACTCGTGAGGAATGGGAAGGAACCGTCTCCTCAGCCCTGGGTTCTCCTGAGACCACTCCGCAGTGCTGTCGTGACTGCCTCACCCCCTGGCGAAAGTAGCATTTCCATTCGCCGCCCTGTCCCCGCTCCCGAAACAGGTTGGTCCTGTTGGTGTGGGGGATGGGTGAGTGTGGAGTTAACCTGACACTCCGGGGGTGCCTGTGGGACAGCCAGGGACCTAGCCTTCCCCACGCCTCCCCTTTCAGTTTCCCTCCGCGGGTGGCTTGGTCATCCTTGCCCACTTTTGTTCCAGCTGGTCCCAGGAGTGCTGGTTGGAGCCTTTGTCTGGCCTCTGTGACATTTCCAGTTTTGGATGATGCCTCACGTCTCTGCTCCCCCGGGACTCCTTGGAGCCCCCACGGTTTGGAAGAAGGCAGATTGAGCCTAGGTGAGTCTCTCTCCCTCTTTGAATTGGAAGGGAGGTTCTCCAGAGGCTCCTCTGAACTGGGGGCAGGGACCAAGAGGAGATGGTGGCAGTGGGTTGGGGAGGGGTGGGGGAGACCGAAACTTGGGCTGGGAGTGACAGGTGGCAGGGCTACTGGTGGCTACATCCTGCATGACCATACATCTGGGTTCTTCCTTCTGTGACTGCGCTCTTTGCCTGTTTTTTCTCTTTGCCCTGGCACCACTTCACCCCCATGGTGAGCTCCCTTCCTGCCTGCCCCCCAGCACGCTCCTCTCTCTCTCCCCAGGCCTCAAACCCCAGGATGTTGCGGAGGCTGCTGGAGCGGCCCTGCACACTGGCCCTGCTCGTGGGCTCCCAGCTGGCTGTCATGATGTACCTGTCTCTGGGCGGCTTCCGAAGCCTCAGTGCCCTATTTGGCCGAGAGCAGGGGCCTACATTCGACTATTCTCATCCCCATGATGTCTACAGTAACCTCAGTCACCTGCCTGGGGCGCCCGTTGCACCAGGTGACCCTCCAGCTCGAGGCCTGCCCTTCTGTCCAGAACGGTCTCCTTTCTTAGGTGAGTGCGGACCGAAGGAGGCGCTGAGGCGGGGCAAGGGGGCAGGGCTGGGCCTTAGAGCAAGAGGCCACGTGACTGGAAGGCGGGCTGAATTGAGTGTTCGCTGCATCTGGAGGTTTGGTGGCCTCAGCCACAGCTTCCTATTGCCTACCCGCTCGTGGCGTCTTCCTGCCTGGGCTAGTTTGCTTCCCTTGTGGACAAGCCCAGACTTGTTAGGTGGTGGGAAGTCCTTCTGTCCTCGCCATCCCCTAACTGCCGCTTCCAGCCAGGGAGGCAGGAGACAGGGATGGAGCCTGGGCAGGGAGGTGGGCTGGGCAGGAAGCCTGCACCTTCCAGACTTTGCAAAGCCATCCCAGTGATGGGAACTCGAGGACTGTGAGTTTCTGAGCGAGCCATTGGGGGTTGCTGAGCCCCCAGCCGGGGTCGCCAAGGCCAGAGGTGTCCTTGGCCCCCGGTCCTGTTTTCCTCCATGACCCTCTGGCCCCTGACTTGCCGTTCCGTCCGGCAGTGGGTCCCGTGTCCGTGTCCTTCAGTCCAGTGCCATCCCTGGCAGAGATCGTGGAGAGGAATCCCCGGGTGGAAGCGGGGGGCCGGTACCGCCCTGCAGGGTGCGAGCCCCGCTCCCGAACAGCCATCATTGTGCCCCACCGTGCCCGGGAGCAGCACCTGCGCCTGCTGCTCTACCACCTGCACCCCTTCCTGCAGCGCCAGCAGCTTGCTTATGGCATCTACGTCATCCACCAGGTACGCCCCACCGCCTGACTTTCCTGTGCGTAAAGCTCAAGGGCGTGCTACCACGCTCACGTGTGGACGGGTTCCCGGAGTGACTGTGAGGAGCCCAGACTGACTGCGGCGCTGCTGTGGGCCCCACACTTCTCGTCCCGTTTCGGGATAGCCTGCTCGCCTGCTCGCCTGTTTGCCTCTGCGCTTTTTCCTTTGCTGAATTTGGCATTGTGAACATTTTGAATTGGACAGATTCGCACTAACATTCTAATTCTGCCATTTATTCCGCGTGTGATGGGAAGCCAGATACTTGACCCCCTAAAATGACGCAGAGTAACAACTAGCACACGCCTGTATCACGTGGTTGGTTGTCAGGATGAAATGTCAAACAGAAACGTGTCCGTGTCAGGCACATGCTGTCGCTCAGAAACGATTCGCTGAGTGAAAGAACGCGAGACAGTTTGCCTCTCCCTTCATTCTCTGCCCCGTCCCGCTTCGGTCCCCCTTTATTCCCTTCGACACTCCAGCCCTCTCTTCCCCACGCTGCCCACGTAGTCTGGTCCTCCTTACCTTTCAGGCCGGCCATGGAACGTTCAACAGGGCAAAGCTGCTGAATGTTGGGGTGCGCGAGGCCCTGCGTGACGAAGAGTGGGACTGCCTCTTCCTGCACGACGTGGACCTCTTGCCGGAGAATGACCACAACCTGTATGTGTGCGACCCCCGGGGGCCCCGGCACGTCGCTGTCGCCATGAACAAGTTTGGATACAGGTAGAAGGCACGAGAGGGCATGGGAAGCGGGGAGAACACCACCCAGCAGAAAGAGGCGAGCGGAGGCATTGTGGGTAGGGATTGTGGGTCCCAGGAGACGTGTGGGACCCAAGGGTCTTTTTCTCCCTAGCCTCCCGTACCCCCAGTACTTTGGAGGGGTCTCGGCGCTCACTCCTGACCAGTACCTGAAGATGAATGGCTTCCCCAACGAATACTGGGGCTGGGGCGGCGAGGATGACGACATTGCTGCCAGGTCAGACTCCTTGCCACTGCCTGCCTTCTTCCCGCTCGCTTGGTCCCCTGTCCACTGGGGCCCCCCGGCTATAGCTGCTCCCGTCTGCCACCCTTCAGTCTGCCCCGTCGACAGGCTGGAGAGGTATGGGATGCTAGAGCTGGAGCGGGGCCTGGGCTCGGTTTAGTCCTGCCTCCTGCTCGGGCGGCCCCAGAGCGCTCGCGCAGGGGCTGGGGCGGGAGGCACCCACACGGCCCAGAGTCACTCCTCGAAGCTTGCGCCATTGGAATGATGCCAACTCATTTTAGCACGTGAAGCGTTTTGACCTTCAGCCTCAGCTGACCCAATTTCATATCTGTGGTGTGACTATCTGGGCTTGATGCACTGGATCTGCTGCCTCCCTCCCCCGTGTGTCCTCTGGGATGACATCTCTGAATTCTCGTCCTCTGTGCAAAGCACCACGCAATTTCTGATCGCATTCGTCCAGGACCTTCCCAGGCCATCTTCACTCCCTGCTTTTGTGTCAGCAATGTGGTTTTTCTTTCTAGGTCCTAATTAGCTGGTTCCACCCTTTTCTAACACTGGGGCGGGGGTGCAAGGTGGAGTCGAGGCGCTCACCACCCTCCTAGATGAGAACTGCTGAGCTCGGGTTTGCAGCTCCCTTCCTCTTACTTAGACCTCAGGGCCACCCTTGGGAGCCCCTTAGGGAGCCAAGGTGGAAGGTGCAAACCTACCTCCGCCAATTTCCGAAGGGCCCAGGGTACCTGGCACGGGGCGCTGAGGGTCTGGAGGCATCAGCTTTTACTTCTCTTCAGCTATTTCCTTTCGGTTTGGCTTTCCCCTTCTCGTACTTGTCACAAATTAGACATAGTTGGCTTTCTTGCCTAACTGGTGACGGTTCTTGGTGGACGGAGTCGTGCGGTCCCTCCCTTGCTGGCCCTAGCTCTGCTGGGGCACCTGCAGCAGCATCCTCCAGCCTGGACGCTCCAAGGTGCTGTCACTTCTCCCACAGGGTCCGCCTGGCTGGCATGAAGATCTCCCGCCCCCCCACATCTGTGGGGCACTACAAGATGGTGAAGCACCGGGCAGACAAGGGCAACGAGGAGAACCCGCACAGGTGGGAGGCGAGGGTAGCTCGGGGGCGTCACTGGGCCCTCAGCGCTCTGCGTTCCAGCCCAGAAAACCCTAAAGCTCGCAGGTCCCTTTCCAGGTCTTAGTCTCTAACCTCTAACCTCTTCCTCTCAGATTTGATCTCCTAGTCCGGACCCAGAATTCCTGGACTCAAGATGGGATGAACTCACTGACATACCGACTGCTGGCTCGAGAACTGGGCCCTCTCTATACCAATGTCACGGCAGACATCGGAATGGACCCTCGAGGTCCCCGGACTCCCTCTGGTCCCCGTTACCCTCCTGGTTCCTCCCAGGCCTTCCGTCAAGAGATGCTGCAGCGCCGGCCCCCAGCCAGGCCTGGCCCTCTGCCCACTGCCAACCACACAGCCCCCCACGGGTCACACTGACACCTCCTTCCTGCCCCCTTAATCATGAAGCTGAACCAGAGGGGCTGTGTCCTCTCCCCACCCCCGCTCCCCCCGGCTGTGGGGAGCTTACAGGAGCTGTGCTGGGGGCAGCGGCCTCCTCATGCTGGACCGGAGCCAGGCTCCTCTCGACCCGGGGGTCCCTCTTTCTAGGGTTACCTGCCAGGGCTTACGACTGTGAATCCTTGATGTCATGATTTTATGTGATGACTCCTGGGAGTCCCCTGCCCCTGGGGGAGGAGCAGGGCTGGACCCCAAGTCCCTTCCTCTTCATGGAGAAAAGAGCATCTGGCTTCTCCCGGGACCCCCGTGAATATTTATTCTATTTATGGATCCCAGGAAGTGTGTTGGTGAAGTGAGCCTCTCCCAAGGAACTTGCTGCCAGTTCCAGGGCGGCGCCTCTCCCGGGCCTGGCTCTGGGGCTGGGATTTTGATATGTTTTCTAATAAAGGACTTTGTCTCACCCGTTTCTGCTCTCTGTGCCTCCCGCCCCCACCCAGAGCTGACAGAGTGGTCCAGACCAGGCCAACCTCCAGCAACTTTTATTGTCACGGGCGAGAGACTCCCCACCAGCAGGCAGCAGGTGCTGGGAGTGGGGATTAGCTGTAGGGTGCTGAGCCCAGGGCCTGGGCTGCTGCCTGGCGTCCACTCTCTATACAGTCACTGACAGCGACCCCCTGATAGGAAGCTCCGGCCAGGGTCAGGGGCAGTCTGTGAGCAGCCAGGAACTGGGTGGCTGATTCTAGAAAGATGAGAAAAGGAACGTTAGAGCTGGTGGCAGACTTCCTTGGCCCTCGTCAGCCCAGCTGCTTTCCCAGCTTACCCAGTTTTTTCCAGTGGCCTAGTGTATACTGGGGGATGCAATTCTGGGGAGAGAAGAGATGAAGAGAAATTTTATTGATATCCCAGGCCTTGGTGGACAATAAAAATACCAGTTCCTGCCTTCAAGGCCTTTGGTGGGGAGCTGAAGGGCATTTGTCACAGCTCACCCTGTGTAGATGGACCAAGCAATGACTTGGTGGCCCCTTCAGTCCTAATTGTGTGGCAGCTGCTTCCTGTGCCTGGCGTTGGAGCAGGTCCCGAGATAGGCCAGAGGCTCCTGCTTCAAGTGTCTGTAACCAGGAACCTCCCAGCATCACCTGCGGGAGCATGTGGCACTGAGCAGCATGGCCCCCAACACTGGGCCACAGGGGACCTCTCTGGAACCCCCACTGGGACAAGCTGCCTCCTCACGGTCACTCTGAGTCCGGGGGCGCTGCCATCCTGCTCAGGGAAAGCAACTGAGTCGTAGACGATCCCCAGGACGCCTGGGTCTTCCGAGGACGGCACCAAGTGTCCAAACCCCTGGACAGAAGGAAGGGATGGGTTCAGCAGGGAGGCGGGCACCTGAGCCCGTGTCTCCCCCTCCGCGGTGTCACCTGGACAGGCAGACGGGCTCCGCGGTACTGCAGATTCACCACAGCCACTGACACAGCACGGATGGTTCTCAGGACTGCAGCCAGCGGCGAGGCCTCGGCAGGCAGCAGCGTGCTGAGCGCTGGGGGGCAGGCAGAGGCAGGCTGGCCGTCAGCCCTCCCCGGCACTAGCCTCCTGCAGGGGGACCAGCTCAAGGGCAGGGCACGGTCCTGCTGGTCCAGTGCCTCCAGCATGCCTCAGCCTGGCTGGGGAAGGTGGGGGTGGCGAGCCCATTACCTGAAGCTGGAACAGCACTGATGATGTGGTCAGCCTTCAGGCTGCTGTCCGCTAGAGACACCTGAGAGATGGAGACACAAGACACAGAGCAAATGGGGATTTTGCTTCAGGTTCCCAAACACCTAAGTGGCAGGAGAGACTGGGTGCTGTCGAGGATGGAGAGTGACCATAGTCAGTCCCAAATCACCCTTCTTACTCTTGAATGTTTACTGCAGCTGGGTTGTTCCTCCCCCGGCCTCTCGGCCACTTGTAAGTACTACCTCGGTCCACAGACTTGGATCAAATGGGTCCTGGAGCAAGGTCCACAAATGAGACCTAAGACCCAGGGCAACCCATATTTACATAGCTCCCAGGACAGGAAAGCAATGAGTGATGCCAGTCCCGCCTGCCCTGGCGTGTAAGATGGAAAGTGGAACCCAGGCTTATTCCATGCCAGGGGGCTCTCCTACCTTCCAGTGCCCTCCTGCCTGGAGGCTGAGCCCACAGACCAGCTGGCCTCTGAGAACACTGACCCCCCTACGAGTCAGGTGGCTGTGAAGTGCCTGAGGCAACATCTCCAGTCCTCCACGGAGTGACCACTGGCTCCAGCGCTCAGCTATGGCCTGGCGAATGATGGCTGAGTCTGGCTGTGGGCTCCGCCCTGCATAGCAGGAAGCAGAGATGAAAGGAGCCCCTGCCCCAGCCCCTCACCACGCAGTCCTCCACATCCGCGCCCGTCCTCCACATCCGCGCCCGTCCTCCACATCCGCGCCCGTCCTCCACATCCGCGCCCGACCTCACATCCGCGCCCTCGTGCCGGTGCTGCCCTCACCTGCCCCCAGCAGCAGCCCCAGTAACACGGAGCCGTGGCTTCGCTCCGCCTGGAAGAGACTGGGGAAGCAAGACCGGATGCTGAGCTCCCGGCTGTCGCCTGCAAATACTCCGCGGCAGAGACTGTCCATGACGAGAGACGCCACCTTGGGGGTGAGAATGGGACTGAGAGGCCAAGGAACAAGCTGCCCCGGCCCTGCTCCAAGGGGGCCGGTCTGGGCTGGCGAGCAGTCTCGCTGCCACAGAAGCACCCCCAACCCGGAGTTTTGGGGACTACAGGGTATAGAGAGGAAGAGGCCATTCTCAAATGACACAGAAGAGCCCCAGGTGCCAGGGTGGAGTAGGGGCCCTGCAGCTGGTCCAGGAGGGGAGGACTGGGGGGCCCCGGGCAGTGTCACCTCAGGTCCAAGGCGGCGCTCAGCAAAACTGTGCACAGTCTCGTCAGGGTCTTTGCCCCGGGGTGTGGTCAGCTCCCTCAGCCCAGCCCAAAACAGAGGTTTGGAGAAGGGGGCCGCAGGGCGGAGTAGCCCCCTGCACGGAGGAGAGAACCGTGAGGAGGGGCCCATGCCACTCGTTCGGCCCCTTTCCCTGGGGAGGGCTGGCAGACTGGAAACGGGGGGCGGGGGGTGAGGCTGGGGCAAAGAGGGCTGCGCGGTGCGGGGCGCGGGGTGGCAGCCAACCTGAAGCCGGAGGGCAGCGCGTGCAGGGCGCCGCCCACGTACAGGAACCGGTTCCGGGCCGCGGGGTGGTCCCCCCGGACGGGCAGCACTTCCGAGGCCAGGCCGAGCTCAGACACCTGCTCCCCACACGCCCTCGGGCAGAGGAGAAGCTGAGGGCGAACTGCCCACCAAACACACTTCCTCCCCCACCGCTGTCCCCTAGGGACGCCGCCCAGCCTCGCCGCGCCGACCACAGCCGCTCACCAGGAGCAGGGTCCGGGCGCCCAGCGCTCCCGCCGGCCGAATTCCTCGAGGTCCAAGTTCAAAGACAGCGCCATCTGGGCCGCGCACGGAGCGGATCCAGCCTCCCAGATGCTGGCGGCCCTCCACCAGGACCACCTGCGGGCCAGGGGTACACGCGGCGGCGCGGCCTCAGCCCGGGGGTCTGGGGCGGCCTTCTGCTGGAACCGGAGGAGGCTGTAGAGGGAGCTCCTGCTGCCACTCACCTTGGGGGGACAGGGGGCCCGGCTCAGGTAGTAGCTGGCGGCCAAGCCGCTGATGCCTCCGCCCAGCACGACCACGGTCCGGCCCATCGGAGCCGCGGGGAGAGCGGCGACGCGGACAGGCCGGCCGGGGGGTCCCTCTCTCCCGAAGCTCCGCGGGACGCGCGCTCCAGCCCCGGCCGCTGTTTTCGGGGCACTCGGGGCGCAGGGCCCACCCAGGAGGGGGCCGAGAGAAAGCGAGGCAGGAGCCGGTGCTGGCCGATAAGGGCCGCACCCGTGCTATCTGCACGCGACCGGCCAACGAGAGCCGGGGCGCCCCGCCCCCCGCCCTCCCGGCGCGTCCGACCCGCCGTCCAGCGGCTCCCGCGGCTCGCGCAGGCGCGGCGCTTCCTGCTTCCGGATGGGCGGTTCCTGGGCCCGGGTGACACCAATGCAAACCGCGGAGTGGCCGCGCCGCGGGCTGGGCCGGCCGCGGTGCGTGGGCCTCCCCCGGCCCGGGGCGGCGACACCGCCCTGCGCTGCCCCGGCGGTGGCGGGGGGCAGGGGAAGGGCCTGGGGACCCGGGGCGGGCCCGTCGGGAGGCGGCTCCACAAACAGCTCCTTGGTGTTAGCAACAGCCTGGGCCTGCGGGAACGAGGGCCGCCCGGCAACGCAGCCATGTTTGTCAACAGGGGCCCTGGGGTGCCTGACCTCGGCCCAGGCTTCCCCGCAGCTTCCCGCGTCCGCCTCCCCGCCCTCCCAGCGCGGACCTCCCGTGCTCGGGCAAACACTGGCACCGACGCGCCCAGGAGGCCTCCGCTTCGGCCCGCCCCCTAAGCACAAACACAAATAAGGGAATTGCTTTTTCTTAATAAATTTATTCACAAAAAAATGAATTGTAGTGGGTCGGGGGCTGTACACGGGCAGGGCCTGGGGAGCTTTGTACAGGGCTGGGAGACGAGGGGACCTCCTGGTGGAAGGGTATTTTTTAATAAAAAAAATAATGGGAGCTACAACCACACCCTCCCCCCTCCCCGATTAAAAAGACACAAAAATAGACGTCTCTGAGGTAAATGGGGAGCCTGGGGCTTAAGGGTATTGAGAGGGTGTCACAGGCACCGGGGCGGCTCCTGCATCAGCTGGTAGAACAGCACGTAGCCCTCGCTGGATGCCACCTGGTTTTCACTGACGGGGGAGACACTAGGAGGGAAGCGGGGAGGGGTCAGTGGTAACCACCCCCAAAGCCCCCTCCAGCCTCACAGCACGCGGGAAGCAGCGGGAGCACCCCTCTCCCTTCACCAGGCACCCTGCCCTCCCGAGAACGGGTGTCAGGGCTGTGGGGGGCGCGGGCAGGGGCCGGACAGGAGGCCGTTCTCACCGAGAGTCATTGTAGACGTGCCACCCAGTCTGGCACCGGCACAAGGCTGTGTAGTGGCCACAGTGGACGCTGCCCGAGTGGTTGCAAAGGGCATACAGCTGATACACGGGGCTTCCTGCCAGGTCAGGGGCCGTGGAACTGTCACAGCTGTGCCCGCCCCCACTCCCCCTCCCCTTTGCAGCCCTCCTCAGGACCTTCCCCACCAGTCTCACCAGCTTTGTCACTGGCAAAGTCCCCTAGGCTCAGTCGCTGCAGCGGGAAGTCTACACCTACTGAGCTTTTCTTGATGGAACCTCGGGAGGCGGAAAATCGATTAAGATCTAAGCCCTGGTTAAGGAGCATTTGGAAGAGGCAGGGGGCCTCAGGGGTACCGAGGTCTCTGATGCTGTCCACTCACTCCCACCCCCGAACATGCCCAGGGCAGGGCAGGGCAGGGCAAGGGGGAGTGGCAGGCTTTTCCTAAGGAACATTACGTTCCCAAATGTCCACCTCTGCAAACGTGGGGAGTGAGGAAAAAAATGGGTGGAAAAAGTAAGAATTTGAAGATTAGGATACGAAGCACGAGGATTCGAGGGAATCTCTGTACTGTCAACTTTTTGGTACTTCGTGTTTTCTGCCGACATCGGTCACACACCTGAGTAAACGTCAAATGTCAGGTTACCGTGCCCTCACCTGGACTGGCTTTTCCAACACCCTGACTCGCATACAAACTTACCACGCTTCCCATTACTTCCGCATCTCTGGGCCACTCCCCTGTGCCCTAGGAGACTAGGCCACACCGGAGACCCCAACACAAACCCAGACAAATATTCCCCACATGAAAGCATCGTGCAACCCCGTGCCCATGTGGAGCCCACCAGGACCCCCACCCTTACTGTACCCCTGCGAACCCCACATACTGGGGCATTCTCCAGCTCCAGCTCTTCCTCCTTGGTGAACAGGCTGAAGCAGTCCCGCAGCGACACCTTGCCCCCAGCAAACCCCTTCTGGAGGGACGGGAGGGCAGCGTCAGTGCGCTCTGCACTTGTCCCAGCTCTCCTCGACCAGCTCAAGCTTCCGCTCTGCTCCTGAGACGCACGGGGTGCCCCCCCACGCCGGGGCTGGGTGGTGCTGGGTCACAAACCCACATGTCCCGTCCACCCCTGGAACCCTCTGGAATCCCACCTTGGGGATGGGCAGGGACAGGTCACAAAAAACCTCGAAGGTCGTGGAGCGATACCCACAGGCCTGGCACTTGAGACAACTTTTCAACTGGCCCACAAACAGGTCTAGGCAGAAGCAAAGGGGCGGGGAAAAGGTCACTGTGAGATCGGAGACTGACCGACCCTGCCTCCGCCGCCGCCACTCCTAACAAACCCCTCACCTCTTCCACGTGGGCATCGCCCACACCCCGTGAGTATCCCTGCTTTCTCCCAAGCCTGCACCCCGGCCTCCCCATTGCTGTGCCCGTTCCATACCCACAATCTTGCTGTCCTCTCGCTCCAGGTACCGCTTCCACATTAGGTTGGCGCGGTCGTCGTCACTACCAGAGATCGAGGGACATGGGGAGCACCCATGAGACAGCAGGAACACCGAGCACCCCCACCACCATGGAGAGGACCATAGAGCCCGGACCGGCCCAGACCCCAGCTGCTTCTCTGAACGTCAGCGAAGAGTCAAAGGAGTAACATTTCCGAGGACTCTCGGCAGGTCCGAAGTGAGAGGAAGAAAAAGGGACACAGACGAGGGCGGAGCGCGCTGTCCTCCTCCACCGCTTCCAGCCCCAGGGGACCCCTTCATGAATGAGCAGCCCCCTCCCCACGGGACGCCCCTCCTGCTCTCCTCCACTCTGCACTGCCTCTCAAGCCAGCTTCCAGGCTAACAGGCTAAGCATCTCCCTGGACCCTACATCCCCAACCCTGAGCTGCTTCTGGGGGGCCTACCTTAACTCGGGCTCTGCCGGCCGCGCCCCTGCCCGGCGGGGCGGGGAGGGCGTGGGGCTGCCGGCCAGGAGAGGCGCGGCCCTGCGGCCTCGGCGGTTGACCTCCAGGTGCAGCCGCTCCATGAGGAGCTTCAGGAACTCCTGGGCGTCCTGCTGGCTGGAGCCAGAGAGGGCGGCTGGCCTCACGCGCTCGCAGGCACCACCCGCCCAGACGGCGGCCCCTGCTCCCGCGGCGCGGCACGTCAGGGCTCCGACCATGCTGCCAGGGCCCCCGCGTGGCCCCCCAGCACGGCCAGAGAAGCGTCCAAGGCCCTCCGGCTCCCCCACCTGTATCCAGAGAAGGAGGGGACGTATTTCTGGAAGACAGCTCGGAACCGAGTGGGATTCACAGCTTCACAGGAGTCAGGGTGCCACAGGGCGCCGATCACGTCCGCAAAGGCTATCGGGGTGGGAGTGGGGAAGGGAAACGAGGGTTAGCCACAGAAGAGGCGCGTGAGAGGGCGCGCGAAGGGTGGGGGCACCGCGGAAGGCCAGCAACGGGGCAAAGACAGACGACCACCAGACACGAAGGCTGGGGCAGAGAGGGCCTGGGGGTGTCGCCCCACCTTCAGTCAGCTCCTGGGCTCGGCCCCCTCCAGGCACCTCTTGCCGGAAGTCCCTTCGCAGACAGAAGTCCCGAAGAGGCCGAGTGCTGCTCAAACACTGTAGCACGGCGTTCAGGAAGCACTGGGGAGCACCAGAGACGGCGCCATTATCTCCCCAGACCAGGGGCTGGGAAGCCCCGGGTCTTCCCCAAGTCCGCCAGGCCCCCGCCCAGCACCACCTCACACTCCTGTCAGAAGGGGGGCTCTCACCGTGTTCCCCAGGTTTCGGAGGCCCACGTGGCCAGAGCCCAGGAGCAGCGTGTGGTGAGCCTGGAAGTCAGAGCAGTCAGCAGGTCCCCGTGTACCCACCCGGCACCTTCACCCTTCCGCAGCATGCTGCTCGTCGCCTGCCTCCCCCGTTCTTCACCCCCAAACTCTCCCCTTTTCCCCTCACTGCGTACTGGGGTCTCCCTACCTCACTGGCCATGAGCAGTAAGCCCATCACAGCTGAGTGGACCACAGACTCAGCCAGGGCTGTCCCACTTGCTCCCCACTTACACCTCTGCCCAGCCAGCCGGCGCTGCAGCTCCTGGGGCAGCTCCCCAAGCACTGGCATGGTTGCCCAGCTGCTCCCCACCCCCACCTTGCTCCCCCCAAGGCCCCCTCCTGCCCCCGTGGCCTCTTCCTGCACCCCTCTCCCGACGGCTCTGAATGCAGTCAGCCTAGTTCACTCGGCTGGGGAAATGGGCGACCGCACTAGCTCAGATGCCGCGAGCCCGCCCCTCCTCAGCTCCAGAGACTACTCAGGCCTAGGCAGTGTCCCGGGAGACAAGGTGCAGCAAGGGGAAGTAAGGGCCTGGGACCCAAAGGAGAATTCCAAAGAGCTGGGTTGATTCCCTGGGGGCTGAAGTGGCACACCATGCTGAGCAGTCGCAGACATCCCTAAAGGGCACTTCATAAAGGACAGGAAAGTCTAGATGCTGCAGAGTGGGGCTGAGAAAGGGACTTGGGAAAGCGGGAGAGGAAACGGGAACAGGAGGTCACGGGTGCTGGCAGGTCCTCACCATCTTGTCATCGGAGTAGAAAGGCTCCGAGGGCCGGGCAGATACCACGTGGAAGGTGCCATGGGCAGGAGGGGGCTCTGTCCGTATGCTGAGCAAGGTGGGGGGCCCAGGAAAGCCCCCGAGGCGGCGGAGAGAGGCGCTGCGCCTCAAAGCCGGCGGCTCCGGCCGGAGCGCCAGGCGGCTCAGGGCGGCCCCTAGTTCTCCAGCACCGCGGTGCCCTCCCAAGGCAAGCCCCGCTGGACGCAAGTCCCCACTGCTCACAGACTTGGAGCGGGCCAGGTTGGTCCTGGATGGGAGAGGCAGGGCCACAGCGGGGGGTGGTGAGCCAGGCAGGGGCACGCCATGATCTGCCCGAAGGGGGCCTCTGGGACGTGGGCCCGAGGTCCGTCCCCGCCCCAGGTCCAGTTTCTTGAGCCGTTCCTCAGGTGCACCTGGCCGGGGAGGCAGAGGTCGCAGCATGGGGTTCGGCCCAGGGGCTGGGGTTCGGCTCTCCTTGCTGCGGGCCCGGGGGGCGAACGGTAGTTTGGATCCCACTCGGGGCTGGACATTAACGGGTGGCTCTCGGGTCCGGCCCAGGCGGTGCTCAGAGGCCTGGGGCATTGTGGACACCACAAGCTGGCCCTGGAGGAGAAGCACAGGTCAGCAGAGTATGGAGGGAGGCGGGACCTAAGCTACAGGCACTGAGGGCAGGAACCACGTGTATCAGTCATTGTGTCCCCAGGACATAGCATCCCACGGGAAGCAAACACTTAGTACTCACTGAGTAAATGAATGAATGGGTGACTGACAGCAGCCCAGCGCTTTGACTGTGTCCCTCCCCACCGCCCTGCAGGATACAGCTTTACTGAAAAGCCAGTGGCGGCCCCTATCTCAGATGTCTTCACAACCTAAGCGCTCATGACAAGGGGCCTCCTACGGGGCTGGTCGAGCGGGATGTGCCCTGGGTCACTTCGGACCTCGAGTCAAACAGGGGAGGGGATGCAAGGATAACAGTCCCAAAGACGGCATTCCACCCTCAACCCCTGCCCCTCCCGGCTGTAGATGAAGCCACCTGAACGGGTGACTTGGGAATCACTCCCTCCCCCACCCTCGAGCTCCAGCGCGGTGTAGGGCGCGGGGACAGGGGCGGAGACGGAGGACGCGCAAGTCCCCGGCCCCGAGTCTCGGCGCTGCTCCCACCACGGCAGGGTTGCGGCGGGTCCGCCCCCCTCGAGGGCAGAAAGGCCGAGGCCGCTGATTGGCTGCGGAGCCGGGCGCTGTGCTCCCCGCGGCCCACGGACGCGGTCCCTGCAGCCGGCTCTCCCGGGCCTGCGGGGCCCTCCGCGCCCCTGCCCGTGTGGGAGGCGTCCTCCCGGGTGCGGGGCTGCCTTCGCCCGCCACCCGCACCCCCACCCCCACGCCACAGCGCCGCGGCCCGTACCTGTCCCCCGGCGAGGCGGCGGGGGAGGCCCGCCGGAGCCAGGCCCCAGCTCAGGGCCACCCCCCACTGCCCCCGTGAGGCACCCCCGCGGGCCCGGCTGCAGCCCCAGCTGCGGCCGTCGCCCAGGTCGCTCCCGCCGCCGGGGCCGCCGCCATCTTTGTTGGTCCCACAGGCCACGGCCGCCGGCTTCACCGTCTCCCACGGCGCCTGCGCACCCACATTCGGGGCGGGGGGGCCGCTGGCCTCCTCGGCGCCTGCGCGAGCCCGCCCCCTTGGCTCCGCGGCCGACACCATGGAAACGCAGCCAACCTTAGGACCGCTACTTCCCAGCCCTGCACAGAGCTGTCTTCAAACCACTGCTGCAAACCACGTCCCTTTAAACCACGTCACCTCAGCCTGTGGCCCATAGGGATGTGGCTCTGACAACCAATGCGAGCCCCAGGCTTGCGCGCAGACCCTTCCCAGGGGGCGCAGGGCGTGAGTCCAGCACTGCGCTATGGACCGAAGTTCCCCGCAGGGCAAAAAGACTGGCCCTGCAACACCACCCCTCAAGCACCTTGCTGGCCAAAGCAGGAGGCTCCCGGGTAAAGGACAAAGGAAGGTCTCAGCAGCAGGGACAGCGGTCAAGGCTTTTTTCTCATTCCCCAGCTCCCTCCCAAATTAGTGTGGTTGGACATGTGCCCTGGGTCTCGGCCTGCTCACCCTCTGTCGACAGCCACCAATGAGAACCACGGGCCACCAGAGGAAGAAGCTTTTATTGATGAGTTATTTCCGGAAACCAAAAAGACTGTGTACCCACTTTCAACCATCCCCTGTCCTTCCAGGATCTCACACTGCTCCGCCTGGGGAAGGGATATAAATTACCTTTCGGTTTTCCAAAGCCCCAGCCTTTCCCCTCACTGTACGGCCTAACTAAGAAACTCGGTAACAACAGTTTTTTCACCCCAGCAATGCCGGAAACAGTTCCACTGCAGCTGTTTAGTAACCGTTGTAGGCGAAGGGGTGTGAGTGAAGCAGTCAGATGAGCAAGAAGAGGGACGCAGAGAAAAACAGGAACGTAGCCTATCCAAGGTCCCAGCCTCAGTGACTTGATCCTTCATTGGCTGCATTTCTCTTTATGCTGAATCACGCCTTTCTGAATTAGATCGGGGATTTCCACTGCCAGCCATGGACCCAGCTGCAGTACAAGCGAGACGCTGTGAGATTACTGTGACCCAGCCAACGATTCATGTTCCCTAAATTCTTTTCTAGAGAGATTCTAGGGGAACATGCCCAAGGGAAACACTGTTATTCCTTGTTTACTCTGCTACTGTTCTTATACTGCTCATGGTCTAACCCCCACCGCCTTATATGCCAAACACCCCAAACTTACCCCCAGAGCCATAAGATGAGCTAATCCAAACTTGGGCACATTCCTGGCCCACAAAGGCTTAAAATGATCGGTCAGACATATTTTGCCACCCCTATGAGAGGGACAAGAGGAAAGAAGGTGTCGACGTGTAAGATTAACCATAGAGCACAGCAGCCTCTCGGGAGCACAGGAATACTAGTGATCAGAATCGAGAATAAGGTCAACTACACACTTTGTCCAGGCTTGACAGAGGGAGGCCTGGAGCCCCTCTAAGTCAGCAGATTCTGGGGGAAATTCCTGCCTCCTTGAGTTCTCCCCAAGTCCTTCTTTGACCCTTTCTCATCTCCTATTCAGCCTTACCTGTACATCTTTGCTGTTTTTCCATCCAGCTCAGGGACTGCAATTTCTGGAGCAGTAGTGGGATATGTGATAGGAATCTGGAGGAATTATAAAGCCTTAATAAAACAGAATCAGGATAGAAAGGAACTGATCTAATCGCACACATACACACACGTTTTGCTTGAATTGAAATGTCTGGCAAACTCCCCAAGCAGCATGTGTACACCAGGACTCTAGGCTTGGAGATTAGTAACTGGACCCATGTTTGCTTCAAACCTCAGCTTTTTCCTCCCATTTAAAAAGTTTTCTTTAGTCCTTCCAAGAAAGATTAGTTTAACGATCACATAATCCCTCCTCTCCTAATAACCTCCACATTTCCTACTCCATCATACTCACGTCAAACTCGATGTCAAACTCATATTTGAGGAGATCGTGGATGTACCAGCATTTTCCAAACCACCTGTAACAAAAACCAAACCTCAGTCTAATTTGTCCATTCTTCTCTATTCAAATGACATCTTCTTGGCTTAGGTGACTAGATTGAGAGACTCATGAGATGGGAATTGGGAAAGTCTGGAGTTGTGGGAGGGGACACAGCTAATATGAGGCACGGAAGCGCAGGTAGTGAGCTCTGAGACACCAAAATGTTCAAGCAGGTAAGACTCTGACCCCCACATCTCCCAGGAGGGTTTGCCTACCGAGTCCCTTCCTTGTTGGACTCCAGTCGGAACCAATCATTGTCTGCATTCTTGTTGTTCTCCACATACTAAAAACAGAGAATCAGATCTTTGAGAGGGAGGTTGGGTCCAAGGGTAGCCCCCCTACTGTCAAAAGAAAAGTGTGTGATTACTTTCTCTCTTGGTATGTTTACCCAACTTTTCTGACATAAGCAAAGCTGAAGACAAAGCTGCACTGATAAGCAGGAACTTGACCAGAGTGGAGGGAGAACAGGATGCTTGGGATTCCACTCAACTTAGCACAAAAGACTTGATGATATCACCTAGGTTCTCTTCTCACTTCTGACAGCGTCTGCCCTCAGCTCACAACTCATTTTATGGTGTACTCCCTCTTTGGAGGACCTCATATAGTCCTGGATTTGACTGGCACCCACATGTTGATGACTTCTAAATCTTTATGTTTAATCTAGACCTTTTCTCAGAGCACCAGATTCATACACACGTACACATACACACACACACACACACACACACACACACACATATTTAGGCAAGGCAACCCTTGGTTGACCTCACAGATTGCAAGCACCTTGTCAGTTTACAATCCCTTTTTATTTTTTTACGCCTGGTCTTCCTAGGTGGTCTCCCATCCAACTGTATATTGAAATTTCTACCTTTGTTTCACAAGTACCTCAAACTCAAGAGTTTCCCCCTTCCTTCAGACCCATTTCTCCACTGCATCAATTTCAGGCAGTAGTATTAGCATTCACTGTCACTCAAAAACCTGGGAATCATTCTTGACACTCCCTCTCCTTTACTTTACTCCATCAATCCTGCTTACTCTGTTTCACAATGTTCCGCTGATTTTACCATCTGCATATTCTTCAAATCTACCTTTCCTCTCTACTCTCACCGTAACTGCTGAGTTTAGACCATCGTCACCTTTTTTTTTCCTGGATTACTGACAGCCTCCTAATTTATCTCCTACCTTCAATCTTTTCCCTGTCAATTCTATCTTCCCCTCTACTGCCACTGTGATTGATCTAACCCAAAATCTGGCCATGTTATTCCTCCGTTTAAAATCCTTTAAAGGTATCCTAAAGCCCCCAAGATAAAATTCAAGTGCTCAAACCTCTCCCTCAAGCCTTGCCTACCACTCCCTGCCACACATTTGGTGCTGCAGCAACTCTGAACTACTGACGTTTCTTCATGCATGTCATGGCCATTCTAGCTTCTACGCCTTTGCTTATGATGTCCCTTTTGACTTGAATGTCTTTCTCTTACCCTCATGTTTTATCTGGCTAATTTATGTTTACCCTATAAGTCTCAGCTCAAGCCCTGCCTTTTCCAGGAAGCTTTCCCTGACCAGACCCAAATTGGATTAAGAATCTCACCTCCTGCTTCAAAACATCTTAGCAGTTTGTCTGCCTCCCCCTCCCTCCCTCTCTACTTAAACAACGTATTAAAACTGTTTCTGTCTGCCTCAGTACGCTCCACCTTATTTGGTTTTGGACCCCCTTCCTAGGTACCAGACGTCTAATAAAGGTATTTTTAAGCGAATGAAAGTATGCGGCAGAAAAGCTGCTGGCCTTTACTATAGACAGAGACCCCTGCGAAGAAGATAACTTTTTTCTTACGCAGAAGGGAGACTAGCTGAGGATGGCTCGTTCCTGTGCGCTCAGCTCCTCAGCTCTGCAACTAACAGCTACTTGAATTTTTAGCCCTAACCCATGTTCCTCCCTCACGAAGAGTGAAGGCGGGAGCGGAGAGATGCGGACCCGGGCTGGGGCCGCAGGAATCCCTCTGACCACCTCCCCTACGTTCAGGAGGGCCAGCACCTGCAGCCAGGGGGACACGTCACCTTCCGGGGAGGCGCATCCCCACAGGAACGGCTGCCTTCGGCCAGAAACGCTGGTCTCAGTACGGCTCCTGACGCGAGTCTCCTCTGCCTGCTCCCCACTGTCGCCACCCCCCAACTTCCCCAACCCCGCAATTCTCCGATTTCTATGAATTTGGGAGTTAAACTTTAAAACCGGAAGCAGCTTCCACACGGAGCATATTTCTAAGAACACCCGATTGCCCGCAACCGTTCTGCGACGCGGTTGGCCGCGGTCGCACAACTGACCCGGATAAGAGACTGGTATTCCTCCTTGAGTCGCTGCACCCACAACTCCCGGTCTCGAGGTCCGGCGTTAGTCTTCAGCACCGGGATCTCAGACACGACACGCCGGGTGGCCTCGTCCGCCATCTTGGACGAGGGCGCAGGAGAAGGGCGGAAGTAGTTTTACCTGTCGTTTACATGCAGGGCGCCTCCATCTTTACTATGGGAAGATGGGGAGTCGGGCTGCCTTACGGCTTCCTTGAATGCGATCTTTATTGTCTAGTAGCGAAGACGAACTTGTCACCTGCTTGTGGGTACAACGGGAAGAACAGAAGGGAAACGCATTGCTCTGTCCTGAATATGGCACCTATCAGTAGAAAACCCGCACAGACTGCTCAAAACGCGACTTCCGCTCATGCTCAGAGAAGTAACCTCAGAAAACCCTTCCGGGCGCCTCTCCAAATTTGGAGAGTTGTTAGAATTTCAGACTGTTCCGGGCACTGTTCTGCGTACCGTCTTCCTAAAACGCGCGGTTCACCTGTTCTCGCTTCGTTTAAGCTTCCTTGGCTTCCACGTACCCGGCCCGAGGGCAGCGCAGTCACCCAGCGGAAGGACACTGGGCTTCTGATAAGGATTGGAAACCTTGGAGAATCAAATGTAATATACAGTCTTGGCCCTGAAGAATTAACACAATTGTAATATAGAATTCTTAAGTGGCCAAGGGGTCTAGAGGTCACAGGGAGACGTGCCTCAGGCTAGCCTGGACATTTTTTGGTCTGGACTTAACCCATCTAGGAAGGAGTCATGTCTCTTTCTAGTGCAGGGCACACGGAAAGTACCCAGAAATTATGCAGAATTTTGTATTTTGAAGTTGGTTTTTAAACCTAAACGCATTAGTTTTGGCTTTAATTTACATGTCTTGTTTACTCCGTTAATCATTCCAGCCTGTAGCAGTAATTTTGGATCAGATTGTATTAATCATGAAGTTCGATAGTCCGTTTACAAATGTGATGAGCATACTGTATCTTAATTTCTAATGGCTGAGACCTCCAGTACAAAGTGGAATGGTGTGTTGAGAGCAGACATCCTTGTCTTGTTCTGATTTTTTGGGGGGGGGGGCGTTGTCTTTCTTCATTAAATATGATGTTACCTGTAGCCTTTTCATAGATGCCTTTTATCAGGTTAAGGAAGTTTCCTCCTGTTCCTAGTGTTGAGGGTTTTAACCATGAATGGATGTTGGATTTTTTCCAAATGCTTTTTCTGTATTCATTGAGATGATGTGGTTTTTGTCTTTTGTTAGCATGGTATACCTTTTTTCTTTAAAAGTTGGATATTGGTTAAGGCTAAAGTAAAGCTTTTTAGTATCTCTCTGGAGCGCTCTCTCCCAGGAGAAATGAAGATGTAGTCCCTTTTGGGTGTAGGCACAGTGGCATCTTACACAGTGCAGGGATTTGGAATGAGGCTTTGCAATTTAATTGTCGTAAGACTTTAAAGATGGGGGAGGGGAAATGGTGACATGTAGGTCAAAGGATACAAACTTTCCGTTATAAGAGGGATAAATTCAGAGTATCTAATGTACAGCATGGTGACTGTAGTTAATAATAATATAGTGCTGTATATTTGGAAGTTAGAGTAGATGTTAAACATTCTCACCATGAAAAAAAAGAGTTAATTACGTGAGGTGATGGATATGTTAATTATCTTGATCTTGGTAGTCATTCCACAATACATGTATATAAAATCATTACATATATATCAAATTATCACTTTAAATATGTTCAATTATATTTGTCAATTATTCTTTAGTACAGTTGGAGGGGAAAAGACTTTGGAGAGTTACTGTAAACTGCATTTTCTCATAATTTATTCATGCTATAATTTATTCAAGCAGACCCTCATGGATGCTTAGGTTGTGTTCAGTCTTTTGTTATTACAAACAGTGTCCTGGATAATCACCTTGTCTACTCACCATTTTGTACATGTGTAATAAATACTTAGATATATAAATATTATTGCCTCAAAAGATCTGTGTATTTAAATTTTTATTAATGTCAAATTGCCCTCCACAAAGATTAAACCAACTTGTATCACTGTTAGCAATATATGAAATGACAAGTCCTACCCCCCCCCCCAAAAAATCACAGTGTTAACAACAGAGTTATTTTTGCCAGTCTTATGATTGAAATGGAATCTCAGGACAATTTTAATGTTCGTTTCTCTCATTATGAGTAACACTTAATACATTTTCACAGGTTAGCATCCGTTTATATTTCCTTTTCTGTAAATGTTTATATCCTTTACTCCTTTTTAATTATCATTTTTTTCCTCAACGATATGTATGAGATTTTTGGTGTGTGTGTGTGTGTGTGTGTGTTTATGAAAGACATTAGCCACTTGTGATGTGATGGGTTATATTCTCCCTAGTTTGTCATTTGTCTTTGATTTTGTTCACAGCATTTTTAAACATGTGGAAAAATTTCTATATGATGTCAAGTTAACAGCTCTGGTGTCACCAATATGGTCTAGCTTATTATTATTTTTTAATATCCCATGTTTTCCTGTAGTACCTTTTTTCTTAAAATGAAAATGGCTTTGTTCCAGCTTAAACAATACAGAAAAATAAAATTATTTCAGAATCCTATCCCAAGAGGTAAAAACTGCTGTCATTTATATATCCTTCCAGACTTCGCTATGTGCACATTTCCTGCCTTCTACTTTCTCTGGATTTAACTCACTATTCTAGATTCTTAAGATGGATGCAAAATTCGTGAATTTTCAGCTTTTCTTTTTTCCTAATATGTGCACTTAAGGCTATGCATTTTCCTATAAGCATATCCCATAAGTTTTGGTATGTAGTATTTTTGTTATCATTCAGTTCAAAATTATTTTCTAACTCTGACTGTGATTTCTATTTTTGGGATATTTAGAAATGCATTTCATAACTTTCAAATATAAGGACTTTCTAGTTATCTTTTGTTACTGATTTCTAGATTAACTGCAATGAGAGCAAGAAACACACCTTGTATTTCAATCCTTTGAAATTTGTTGAAACTTAATTTACAGCACAGTATGGTCAGGTTTAAAAATGTTCCACGTGTGCTTGAAAATAATTTGTTATTTGCAGTTGTTGGGTATAGTGGAGTATATACATTGTTGAATCCAATTTTCTTCTCCTGTTATTTATTATTTAAGTTTTTTATATCCTTACCAATTTTTTAGGGGGAGTCTCTTGGTTCCAAAAGAGGTATGCTCTATCTGCGAATGAGAGAGGTGCGTTAAATCTCCTATTATAATTATGAATTTGTCTATTTTTCCTTGTCACTCTGTTGTTCTGTACTATTTGAGGTTATGCTATTAAGTACATACAAATTTAGAACTTCCAGGCAAGTTGAACTTATTGATGTGAGGTGCCTTTATTTCTAGTAATGCTTTGTGACTTCAAGTCTGCTATATTATTATATAATTTTCATTTGGTTTATGTTTGCATAATATCTCATTTCCCATTCTTTTACTTTCACTCTCTTTGTACCCTTATGTTTTAGGTAGCTTCCAGCATTTTATATTAGCTGTAACTGGCTATTAAAATCCATAAGGAGTCTACAGCCATGATACCCTGAACGCGCCCAATCTCGTCTGATCTCGGAAGCTAAGCAGGGGCTAGCCTGGTTAGTACTTGGATGGGAGACCACCTAGGAAGAGCAGGTGCTGTAGGCATAAGAAATAAAAAAAATAAGGGATTGTAAACTGACAAGGTCCTTGCAATCTGTGAGGTCAACCAAGGATTACCTCGCCTAAAAAAAAAAAAAATTCATGAGGAATCAACTTTGATGAAGGGTATGATGTACAGGTACAATTATTTTTTTTCCATTCAGTTACTCCAACACCATTTACTAAATAATGCATATTCTCTCCACTGATCTAAGGTGACACCTTTATCATACAAAATTTCCATATGAATTTGGGTCTGTTACTGGACCTTCTATTCTGTTACATCAATTTGTGTATTCACAGGGAATTGCCCCATTTCATTATTGTAGCTTTATAATACATTTTTATATTTGGTTGGGCTACCTTCTATTTATTAGTTTTTTCTTCAGTATTTTCCTTTCAATTCTTCCTTATTTTAACATGTAAACTTAAAATAAGCTTGTTTTATTTTTTAAAATTTTGCTGATATTTTAATCTAGATCATATTAAATGTATAGACTTTGGGAGATTAACATCATTATATGTTCTCTCTACCCAAGATTATGGTGTTATTTACATTTGTTCAAGTGTCTTTTACGTGAGTATTTGAAAATTTTATTCACACAGATCATGCATTCTTATTAAGGTTATTCACAGGCATTTTATCACTTTTGTTGCCATTGAGTCTTTTCTTTGATTATATATTTAACTTACTGTTTGTGCGTGTGTGTGTGTGTGTGTGTGTGTGTGTTCTGCATGTTCCCCACACACACACTTTACTAAATTCTATTATTCGTAATAATTTTTCAGTTCTCAGAGTTATCTAGGTAAATAAGGTATCATGCAATAATGATAATTACATTATTTTAGCTATACAAAAACATCTAAGTAGCTAAAGCTTGGAAAGAAACAAGACAAAATGAGGTAATATGAGGAATTAGGAAAATTATTTTTGTTAGTTATAATTTCATTAACGATTGAACATACTAATAAAATAGTTAACAGGATTCTTAGCATTTTAAATGAGTCCAGGGCATGGATGCATGGTGTTCTAGAAATCAGAAGTATTATGTGAGATTCGTGTCCCCTGTAGGTAACCTGAGGAACACATAATATGGCAAATGTCCACATTTTTAGAGACGGAAAAATTTGTGTGTGTGTGTATTCACTACCCAAAGAGGGAAATTTTAGATGGTGAATTCTGGAAATGAAAAGACTAAGATTAGTAATTCTTCGTAACATTATAGAAGTTACTAGAGTGATTTATGAGCAATGAGGGGGAAAAAGCAGTTATCCCCAGATGCCTACATAGTTCATCACGATGTGACTCAGTCTCTTGAAATTACTTCCTTGCCTCCTGGCCTTTTGCAGGGTTCCTTCAGCCTAGGACACTTCCCATTCCCTGCAAGAGGTTTGGCTCCTTGCTGTTCTTTAGGTCTCAGCTTCCATGCCACCTCTTCAGAGAGGCTTTCTCTGGTGTGATTTTTTTGTCACAGCATTCTGTTCTTTTCCTTCGTAACACCCATCTCAATTTAACATGATGTATTTGTTTTCCTTCCTTAGTGTCTCTGTCTAAACAGTGAGCTCCATGAAGTCATGTTTTCTTCACCAATGTGTATCTTATCGTACATGCCTATCACAGTAAATAACATTAGTGAATGCTTACTACATATTAAGTGAATGACTTTCATCGCTAGTGTTACTTGATTAGCAAACCAGAACATCATAGAGACAGAGCATCTTGATTTCAGTAAAAACACGTTTCCTAATAAGTTCTTTGAAAAAAAAAGAGAAGGGGCTAGAATATAGGAACGTTTTTATTTGATTGAACAACCAACCAAAGAATTGATTAATTGGCTTGTGGAGTTGGTGAGACAGGACTGTATTTTGTCGTGGTCTGTAGGATGACCAGTGACATAGAAAAAGTCACCCCCTTGGGGGCAGCAGAGAGCAGTTATAAAAAAAACCTCAATTTCTGAAACCTAATGAAAATTGTTATAGATTAGGAAACATTTATCGAGCACTTACAATGAGCCAGACCCTGTGTTAACACTTCATATGTATTAGTTAATATAATCATTAAAACAATGACCTGCGAGGTGGATGTTATATTTGCCACTTTTACAGATGAGAAAATAAGCTCAAGAAGGAACTTGCCCAAAGTCATATCAGTGAGGGTCAGAGCTGGCAGATGAAGGAAAGGCAGACAGGTTAGGGAGCGTTTGGGACAGCAGGTTATTAGTTTTCAGTGACTGACTGTGGTCTCTACGCTTCCTTTCAGAAACCAGGAGACAATGGATTCTAGCTAAGGGCTTCCAGCTAGGTCAGAGCTCCACTGGACTTAGCAGCCGGTGTGATGCCTGGGTGAAGAAGAGTAACGAGCAGCTTGGCGTTAGTGGGGAACAAAGAGCGAGAGAGGACTGTTAGGTCAGCAAGTCACCATAGGGCAGAGTAAAGCCCAGGCAGGGACATGGGGACCAGAGTGAGTGATGAGCATGGGAGAGTTACGAGGATCCTTGTGACACTGGGTTGCTACAGGGGATGGGCTGCTTTAAGGGAATGTCGGGAACAGCGACTGGGACAAGCAGCCTTAACAGCGTATTTAGATGAGAAAGAGACCTGCTGCCTTCGCAGGCCACTACCGCTGACACCGAGGAGCACAGCAGCTCTCCAAAGGGCTGATGTAGCTACGATGTGTCGATCCAGAGAAAAAAAATAGGGCCGATAAGTGGCAGTTATAAAGAAGTGGATTTTTCTAAGTACAGAAAAAAGGGCTTTCTAATCACTGAGAATTACAGTGAGTTGAGAAACATTTCATGGGACGTAGTAGAAACAGGAGCATGTGGAAGGTAGTTGAGGGATGTCAGCTTAAAGATTCTGGCAGAGAGAGAGAATTGTCGGATTAGAGTGTGTTGAGAAGCAGAAAAGGATGAGAATCAGAGTCACGATGAAGGGGCCAGTCTCTGAGAGCTGAGGCTCCGAGGAAGGGACAGGAACTGACGTGGAGGAAGGGGTGGGAAAAGCAGAGGGCTCCGAGTAACAAGCAAACCCTGCGCAGGTTCTCAATCTTAGTGGAGTTTCTCAAGTTTTCAGCTGAAGCGCGGGAGCCAGCGCACTGGGGTGCCCATCTCTCTGCACAGGTCTCCTTGGTTTAGCATCTCCCCACCTCCCCTCCGGCCATCCGCTTGGCTCTGTCTGTTGGCATCATGATCTCTTCAGCGCCTATTAATATCTCAAGATTTCATGTCAAAAACGAACTTCTGCACCCCCCCCCCCCAAGAAAACATTCTTACTGATGCAGCCATGAATGAATGGACTGACTAGCTTAGGAACACACAACTGTCCCAACATCTGGAATCTGTAAAACTTTGTTGAGCTTTGGCCCCAGGGAAAAGAATTGAGTCCTTAAGTCCTGTGAAGGAAGAGGGGTGACTGTGGAAGGCCAGTGAAGAAAATTCTCAGCCCTTCCTTTGCTTTCCGTGAAGAGGGCAACCTGTTGTCCGCAGGCTACCACGAATGGCCTGGACACTGTGCTGCTGGAGAAGGCAGTGTCCAGCATGGACCCCCTCTGTGAGCCTCTAAGTGAGGTTGGCTGAGGGTTGGAGAGGAGAGGGGTGGTCATGGAAGAGAATTACGACTACGAGTCCAAGACTGCTAGGTGTCAAACCACTTCGGGATATGGATATGGAGAGAACACGATTCTAGCTTAACGAATACCTGTGTCTGCCCTTTCTGGGGCTTTTGTGGGGTTCGCCCTCCTCCATATGACACAGCTACTTCCATCTCAATGACTCTCCCTCTAGGAAGAGCTGGGGAACAATCTGTGAAGAAAATGAGGATTTAGGGGAGGCTGTTTATAAACAGCCAGGGAGTATGTGTGGGGGAAATGGGTGTAGAAATTTGGGGCTTTTTCTAATGAACAACCTTCATCCTTCAAAAGTAGGAAACGGTGTCTGGGAATCACCCCTCCTCTTGCTCTCCTTTGCTGCTTTCAGACAAGTGCACGTCCATCCTCTTCCAAAAACTCTTCCCTCTGAAGCTCACGCCTTTGGCTCTGCTGCCTGTAGCGTTCGTGCTTATGGAGGATTTCAGCACCTACTGAACAGCCCTCTCTGTGCCAAGTCTCCCTATCATTCTGCGTGGTTTTAGGAAAATCCATGTGATCCCCAGTTTTTGACCTTCAATTTCTTAACATCGCCATTTCTGGCAACACAGGTTTTTCTTGACGGCAGGTTCAGGGACGCGATAAGGGATGGAGGAGGGTAGCATTCTCAAGTGCGGCAACACTGGTGGTGCCTGAGCTGGCTGCTGCTGACTTCAAAACCCCCTGAAAGATGGACTTGCAGCCATGACGCATAGGGTGGAACAGCATGGATATCCGATTGCACAGCATACTTGGAGGAAAGTTTTGACCTTTATACCAAGGATCTGGAGCTAAAAGCACCCTTTCTGTTAGCTGCCTCTCTGGGGACACCTGACACTTTTAACAACTTCCATATTCTTGAAACACTTCCTTTTGAGTCTGTGACAACCATCACCTAGTTTTTATTCTTCCTCATTGGCTGTTCCTTTTCAAAGAGCCTCCAAATGCTCTTCTGTTTGTGCCCTAAGTGATAGAATTCCCTAGAGCACTTTTCTTAGTCCTCTTCTGTTCTCTGGGGAGCTTATCTGAATCTATAGCTTCAACAAGCACTGAAATGTTCTTGATTCAGAATTTCTGGCCTATATATCAGTAGAGTTTTCAAGAAATAGTTTTCTATAAAAGCAATATATGTATACAGTAAAACAAATTTAAACAGTATAAGTTGGAGCCAAAATAAAAAAGTGTTTCATCCCTCCCAGGCCCACTCTTCCTGGTTAATTTTTTAATGCCCGTGTACACGTGCCGTGTGTACTGCTCTGCACTTCCTTTCTTTTCTTTTCACATATTTCTCCTGTGTTTAGATCTGTACATTCAGCTACCATTTCCATCTGGCTGTCCCCTACTCTCCTAAAACTGCTGCTCTTTCTTCAGAATTCTCCTTTATGCTACATCTACTGTTAGTCTTTCTACAGACAACACCATGCAAACACTGTCCTTATATTTATACACTGCGTCTTTCCAGTCACTCAGTTTACCTCGCTCTGGTTTCTGATCCACATCCCTGAAACAGCTTCCTCCAAAATTACTAAATGACTTCCTTGTTGCGAAATCCAATGAGCACATTTCAGTCAGCATCTCACCTGACCAGTTTCCTTGATGCTTCTCTCCTGGTTTCCTCCTTTCCTTTCTCTTTGCCCCCCTCAGTGTCCTCTTTTCGGCTTCCCTCCTTCATCCCATCCCTTAAATGCAGGTGTTCCTCTCTAGGCCATCTTACTCACTTCCATGACTTCGACAACCATCGATATTCACATGCACACGCGCACGCCCATCCCCCGAACCCTTCTTTGGGTTCCTAGCCCATATTACCTGACATTCCATCGTCTAATGGATAACTCACAGGCTCCTAAAACCCATTCTCTCCACCAAAACGAAAAGTGCCATCGTCATTCCCCAACTGCCCAAGTCAGAACACTGCACAATGTATTGGATTTCTCCCTCTGCCTCACAACCATCTCCACTCTATTTTTTCCCTTCTATGGGGCAGACCACTGACCCCTCTTGCCTGGATAAAGGCTTCTCAATTGTTCTCCCGGCTTCTACCTTCGTCCCCTCCAGTCCATTCTCCCCACTGCAACCAGTGATCTTCCTAAAATGCAAGTATAACCGTTCACATTCCCACTAAGAATCTTCGAAGCCTACCCACTGCTCCTAGGATAAAGTCAACTAACTTGCAAGGCCTTGTGTCGTCTGGTCCCACATCTCACAGACCTCATTACCTCTTAACCACACCAGGCTGCTGGCAGCTCGGGAACGTCCCAGCCCTCCGCCCCAGTTCCTAACGGTCCAGAATTCAGCTCAGGCGACGCTTCCCTCAGGAAGCGGGTGCTCAAAAGGCAAATGCTGAGCGACATCCGAGAGGGCATCTGGGCAGCGCGTTATGCTCCGGACCCAGGGTCAATGAACGTCGGGGTTACCAGGAAGCTCAGAGCAAAGGTCAAGTCCAGAGCACGAACCTTCCCCCAAATTCGCAGGCAATCGGACCCCGTAATGTTTCGCCCTTATGCGTCATGGCCCCCAGTCCGTCCTTCAGTCTCCACCGGGCGGCGGCGGCGCCACCAGCGTTTCCACACTCGGGCACGCTGCCCTCTCCCGCCCCTGACCGCGGCCCCGGAGCCGCCGTCCGTCCAGAAACCCTTGCGCTGCCAGCTTGCCCCAAAGCAAGATGGCCGCCAGCCCGCGTTCTCGCCGCCCGAGTGAAGCTATTCACGCCCCGGGCAATGCCGCTGCCCGGCTGCCCTCACCCAACATGGCTGCGCAGCTCGTGACTCACTATGGTCCCGAAGCCTCCGCGAGCCGGCCGGGTTCCGGAGGCGCAGCTCGGGACGCAGCCTCTCCCCGCCCCCGCCCTCCCCTCTCCTCCCCTGCCCTCCCCTGCCCTCCCCTCCCTTCCCCACCCCCTGCCCCACGCCCGCGGCGGCGGCGGCGGCGGCGGTGGCGGCGGCGGCGGCGGCGGCAGGAGCCCGGATGCGGCGCCGGGAGACGGCCGGGGAGCGGCGCGGATGGATCCAACATGGCGGCGCCGAGCCTGAGCCCAGGGTGAGGCGGCGGGGCGGCGGGAGTGGGGAGGGGGCCCGAGCGGGACGGGGCGGGGCCGGGCGGGCCGCAGAGGGCTCGGGGAAGGAAAGTGGAGGGGGCGGCGGTGGCGACGTCCGGCCCGAGGACCGCGAGAGCGGGCGGTGACGGGACGCTGCCAGGTGGGGGAGGGGCGCGGCCGAGGGGGCGTGCGGGGAGGTGGCCGCCGTGGGCGACGGCCGGGCGGCGCGGCGGCCCGGGCCGTGG
The DNA here is from genome assembly GCA_028627145.1 of Eidolon dupreanum. Lineage (NCBI taxonomy): Eukaryota > Metazoa > Chordata > Mammalia > Chiroptera > Pteropodidae > Eidolon > Eidolon dupreanum. The sequence continues at coordinate 402,531 of CM053517.1, forward strand.
GGAGGGGCGCGCACTCGGGCCGGGGCCGGGCGGCGCGCGGGGCGGGCGGGGGGCGGCGGGGGGCGGCGGGCGGCGCGCCCGGCCGGGGCCGGGGCGCTGGGCGAGGCTGAGGGTGAGAAGGGGAGGGCTCGGGGCTTGCGCTGCGAGGGGGCCTGGGCTCCGGCGCGGGTTCGGGCGGAGGAGGGAGAGGACGGGCTCGGACTCCAGACGTTGGGGTTCTGAAAGTGTGGGATCGGAGGTGGGAGGGGGAAGGGCCTGCGGGAGGATCGGAGGTTTGGGGAGCGGGGGGCGCGTCGGTGTGCCGAGGTCCTGGGGAAAGTGAGAGAGACTAGGAGGAAAGTTTGGGACGGAGGGGACGGGGTGGGAGGCAGGACAGTGGCGCTGCGCGGTGACAGGGTCCGGGGCTTCCTTTCTCCTGTGGAAAGGAAGAGAGCAGAGTTAAGCAGCATCAGTTGCAGCGAATTCTCGTCGCCAGGCCTTTGGCTTTTAACAGGGTGGGAAGGGCGTTCGGGAACGGTCATGTGGGTTTGGAGAACTGGAGTTGGATGAGGGTTCAACTGAATCTGCTTTCAGAGGCTCCCCAGCTTCCTTCTCCCTTGTTTTTTCCTGGTCACGAAAAGAAGGGGAAATGGGGAAGCGGGTGTCGCGGGAGTGTGTAGGAGTAAAGGAGTTTTCTAGTTTTTGGCAGTGCGAGAATAGGGAAACGGCAGTGTTGTGTTGGAGCCTTGTATGCTGAAGCGGCGGCTCTGGAAGTCTGAGAAAGGGAACAGAAAACGCAGGACGGCCTTGGGCAGCCAGGCTTGTGAAGTAAATGGGTGCTTTAGTTTCCGGACCCTTATTTTACTGTTTGGGTGGTGGTGGGGGGACGGGTCAGCATTCATATACAGAAATGTCCCTGGGGGAGTGTGATTGCTGCCCCAGTGGGTACCCCGTTCTCACTGTGGGCTAGGTAAGGGAGAGAGTGAAGATAGAATTTGTGGGTTGGTTCTGGTCTGATGAGTGAAGTGATTGATGTAAAGAAAGTATCTTCTTTGGATGTAACCACTTTCCTCCCTGGTCTTCCTAAAATGAAAGTCAGCAATTATACTGTAACAAAGTAGGTGAGTCTCATAAGGAATTGATTCCCTTGAGAAGGTATCGTAGGGTAGTTCTTTCTCCCACAGGTCGTTGAACTTGGGACCTTTTCTTGCCATGAGCCACTGAGGCTGGAGATCCTCGGAGTTGGTATTGTTTGTGAGTTGGCTAGTGGAGTTAGGGAAGCCTAGGGACTTCTGTGGGGTGAGTTCTCTTAGGTGAAGTAGGTTATTTCCATCAGAATGGCTTTAGGCTTATCTGTGTATTTTTGCAATTGAGATCAATTCTTTGGGCCTTCGAAGTTCCAAAGGAAAGCTCGAAAATTGACTTCCCCCCCCCTTATTTTTGTTCTTCTGCTGGCTTTGAACCTTGTGTTAGGAAGAGACCTGGGAAATTAAGTTTCTTGCAGAGGTAAGTCTGAAACTTCTTTTATTGTTTTCAAACAATGGAAGGGAATGGACGTGGCGTGGGAAGTGTACTGGGGTGAGCCCAGTGGTGGGATGGATGCCAGGCAGAAGGAGTCTTCACCTCGCAAAGGGAGTGCATAAGACCTTTTGCAGCCACTGTCTCTTCAGGTAGCTGGAGGGAGGGAGGGAAGAGGGAAAGGAGCAGAAATTAGGTGCCTTGGGCTAAGTCCTCAGCTTTGTTCTGTTACTATCCAGTTCTCTTGGTCAGCTCTGAGAGAAACGTTTTTTATTGTACGGGATGTTGTCCTCTAGCACAGTGTCTGCTGCATGTGGCCTTTGGAGGGTTGCTGAGGCACCTTCCATGGGAGGGCTTTCCTGCAGCTTATGCTTTCTTCCAGTTGTTCAAGGTTCCTGGAACCCTTCTTTTGAAAACATACTGTGTAATTCTGAATTCAGGTATTTGGTTACACTTTCCTCGTCCCACCAGCAAGAAAAGCTCCTTATCTACTCTTAGCCATCTTTAAGGTTTTCCATGTTTTTATTTCAAGTTTCAAGACATCATCACTCTTTTTAGTTCTTCCACACGACTTCCTCTCTGAGGGCTTCTGAGAGAGTCAGAGACCTCTAGTTCCGTGAAAATACAGATATCCCTGCTTGGGATGAGACTAGACATTGCTTGGAAGTAGAAACCTAATAGAAAACAACCAGTCAAGAAATCCCATCGATACGTATAGACTATCCGTTGGTCCTTGGCTGGCTTGGACGTCCCTAAAGCAAACAAACACCTAAACATCAACTCTAGGAAATGCAGCAGTTCATCATAGTAAAGAATTATTTCAGAGAAACCGTAACCTGGGACTCATGTCAGGATCTCAAATGGACTCAAACCAGCCAGCGAGATCAGGACTCGTGTTTACCACAGTGTTTGTCTCTTGGTGTCTGGCATCGTTTCAGACACCGAGACTCAGGGCCTTGCTCGTCTTCTGTTCAGACAGGGTACATTCTCACTATTCTGGTAGCGTCCTCTCGGCTGTCTGTATCATTCAAGCTGTGTTACCTCGCTTCAATGCCACAGAAAGCCGAGTGTATTCTGGTTTAAGAGGAAGTTGGCTATATTCTTGCAATGCTGAACTTGGAACCCCCATCTGGATTGCTGAGTGAGTGAACTCAACATCCTAGATGATAGTGGGGAGGGCTGCGTATTAGCCTGCATGCCAGCCTCCTGACATGTCTCTCCAGAACATGGCCTGGGGAAACACCGGCCCTTTCTCCATTTTGCTTCATTGAATAAGTGATCCAGGTGTGATCAGCAGCCTAACCAGGAAGGGTCTGCCACGAGTCCGGTTTTAGGACTTTAATGATGGCTGTGAGGGATGCGCACAGGATCCGTTTTGTCCGTCTTGCAGAGGAAGGCGCTGAACTAGGTCAAAGTAGACCTCCTGGGATGGGCAGAAGGGAGGGTGGCCCTACCCCCTGCTGGTCACCTGACCGGAACAGCAGGTGTTCTATAGAGAGGCTGAGGTGGTAGCGGGTCAGAACTCCTAAGTGCCAGCTAGACACTTAAGTGAAATGAATCTGTGTCTGACTGGCTTTCCTTTTCTTCTGGAATATTGTTCGATGGGTTTGGGTCAGAGGGACTGATGGCTCCTTCTCCACATCTAGGGTGGAAAGTGACTTGCTGTTTCTATTCTAGTTGACCATCATGCTCCACATAGAGTAGGGTGTCTTGTCCTTAATACTATTGACATTTTGGGTTGGATAATTCTTTGTCATGGAGGTGTCCTGTGCATTGTAGGGTGTTTAGCAGCATCCATGGTTTCTACTCACTGCATGCTGGTCACACCTACCCTTACCACCTGCAGTGACAATCTGAAATGTCTCCAGCATTGCCAAATGTCCCATGGGGTGCAAAATTGCCCCTGTTTGAGAACCAATGACCTAGAAGCGCTGGTAATTTCTGGCACCGGGAATGACCTGGCCTGGGAATCCAGGGACTTTGCTTTTCCCCTCAAATGCAGGGGGTTAACTGCAGAGGGCTGAGGCCCATTGTGGCGTCGTATCCAGCGATAAAGTTAGGGCCATGGTGCTTTCCTGGATTCTGCCTGGTTTTTTAGTGGTCACTTATATGGGGACAATGTTTCTTCATTTCCTGAGGATCATAGTCAGGACACTTTGAATTAGGCAGCTCTGGAGCCCATCTGCTTTCCTGGGACCTTCATAACCAACAGCGGAGCAGGTGGAAAAGGGGACAGGGAGAGGCCATCGGGCTCTGAGGGGCTTGGCTGGTGCTGCCTGCGGTGAGCGGGAGCTTGTTCCCTGCAGCCCTTCATTTGCACCCAGGGCCATGCCACGAAGTAAGAGGGAGGCGGGGAGATGCTGCGTGTGGTTGCATCGTGTCCCAGCTGTTTCCCATGCGGCATCCAGTTCGTTACCCGATGGCCACACGTCGGCCCCCTGGCAGTGGTCCCTGTGATTCCAGGGTGGGCCGCCCCTTTTCTCGAGGCATGTGTCTCTCTGCGCTTCTGTTTTAGGGTCCCGGAGGAAGAGGGGGACCAGGTCCTGCTTGCTCCTCAGTTGACTGAGTCCCCATCAGCTCAGCTCTTCTGAAGTAGCTTGCCGTTTGACTCTCCTTAGCCTAGACTCAGTCTCTTGGTGTAGAAAGTGGACAGAACAACCCCTCTCGTTGCCGAGTGGCTGTGGGTAGTCCGCAGAGTGTAGGAGGCTGTAGCCAGGTGGAGTGCGTGCATGGTAACTGAGTTGCCTGTGTCTGTTTTTAATAAGGTCCCCTCACTCCTGGACTTCCATGAGTTTGTTTCTTCATCGACATTGCTTGTGAAGGTCTCTTGGATGTCTGTTGTTAGGCTAGCGATATGAAGATGAATGTAATTTAGTCCCTGTGTATGAGTTAAGCTCTAATGGGATAATCATTGCACAGATGACTTTAGTACACATTGATAAATGGCTTAAAGGAAGTACGTGCGGTGTTCCATGGGGGCACAGAGGACTGCTTATCCTTGCATGAGATGTAGAGAATGGATTTGAAGATGGCATCTGAGCTGACTCTTCAAGGGTGAGTAGGAGTTAGCCATCGGAAAGGGTGGCGACGGGCTGTGGGGTAGAAGGAAGATGGATTCAGGCAAAGGGAACAGCCCGAAGAAAGTACAGGTGAATGAATTGCGTGACGTACGTGAATTGGAAACAGACTGATAAAGTTAGAATGAAAAGTGGGTTATGAGGTTGGAAGAGTATGCAGGACCCGATCTCGGAAGGTTTGGTGAGTCTCAGAAGGAGTTTGGAGCATTCTTAAAGGTCAGGAGGGGGCTTAAGGTAGGTAGGTCTTAAGCAGAAAAGTGATGCGGCCAGCTGTTCGTTTCAGATCGCTGATTCAGCTGGGTGTGGGGTGGGTTTCGGTGGGCTGAGATTGATGGTAAAGAAAGCTGTTGAGGAAACTGCTGTGGAAGTCTAGGCGAGAGACAGCTGGGACCCGAACGGCCGGTGGCAGTGGAGGTGGGAAGGTGAGGCAGGTTTAGGAAATATTGAGAAGTAGCATCAACAGGAATTTCTAATTGATTGGGAGGTTGTAGGTTGCGGCCAGAGGGTGGAGCAGTACATTCTCTACACCCCATGCGGGGATAAGCAGTCCTCTGTGCTCCCATGGAACACTGCGGGCAGGAAGTATGTGATGAGAGTGGAGGTAAGAGTTGGTGGGCTTGAGGATTGGGTATTGGCTGGATCCAGGAGGGAGGAACTCTGTGAACCAAGTGCCAAATTACATGATGAATGTAGGGCTGTGATCATTGACGGGGCTGATAAATAACAACCACGAGGAGAGGTTGCAAGGTGGCATAGCAGGTGTGTGAACATCTAGTACTAGTGGGATAGAATGACAAGGATGCTCAGCATAGGAGCTTAGTCATGTCTGGATTTAAGTCCACGTTTTTGGGTGAACATCACTGATGAATCTGAGCAGTTATGCTTCTGGAGTTGGATTGTAGGGAACCTAAGGATAGGTTTTGGAGGGATGAGGCTGGGCCGCAGAGGTCAAGGGTACTTATTTCTTTGAAATGTCTTTTGCGACGATTTATCCAAGGGTTTACCGAGTGATTTCACACGTATTTTCCCATTAGATTCTTAACAAGTCTGAGGAGTAGTTTCTTTCATCCCTGTTTCATACTTGGGGGCAGTGAGACTGAAGTTTAGAGACTTGCTTAAGGTGACAGCGACACAGCTTGTTAATAGCACAAGCAGAATTGAAACGTTCTCACCCTCAGCATTTTCCGTTTCCCTCCTGTCAGCCCCTGAGTTCATTTGCTGCAGCGTCCACGTCGGCTGAGTGAGTTCTCTGCTCGGCGTGTCGACCTTTCAGAGGTGGACCGGCTGGGCCAGGCCCAAAGCGGTATTTCTGTCAGGGCGGAGTCTGACGGTGACTCCCACGAGCACGGAGCCCTCCCGGGAGTGTAACGTTCTCACTTGAGGGATGCGACTATGTTTCTCTGGTAGGGTCTGGACTTAGGGCAGCATCGGTTGGACGTGAAAACTCTAGGCTTTGTTTTTCGCGGACGTTTCCTGAGCGCTGTGCTGTGCTGGGCGCTGTGTTGGTACCAGGAGTCAAGGGATGTGTGAGACCAGCTCTTGCCACCGACCGGCTCACAGCCCTTTCCTTGCCCTCACAGTGTGCTGGGGACTGCCGCTGCTGAGCAGGGCTTCTGGGAAGCGGGGTGCACCTGAGCCCAGCATGGCGGGCCTGAAGCGGCGGGCGAGCCAGGCGTGGCCGGAGGAGCGCGGGGCGCAGGAGCACGGGCTGTACAGCCTGCACCGCATGTTCGACATCGTGGGCGCCCACCTGACACACAGAGACGTGCGCGTCCTGTCCTTCCTCTTCGTGGATGTCATCGACGACCATGAGCGTGGCCTCATCCGAAACGGACGTGACTTCTTATTGGCGCTGGAGCGCCAGGGCCGCTGTGACGAGAGTAACTTCCGCCAGGTGCTGCAGCTGCTGCGCATCATCACACGCCACGACCTGCTGCCCTACGTCACCCTCAAGAGGAGGCAGGCCGGTGAGGGCACGCGGGGGCGCCGGAGTCGGGGAGGGGGCCCCGCTGCAGGAGACATCGACCTTGGGGGGACTCGGAGAGGGTGGGCCAGAAGGGAGGGGTGTCTTCTCGAATGACTCCCTCTCCCCTGTAGTGTGCCCCGACCTCGTAGACAAGTATCTGGAGGAGACTTCAATTCGCTACGTGACCCCCAGAGCCCTCAGCGATCCAGAACCGAGACCTACCCAGCCCCCTAAAACAGGTGAGAGGGTGGTACTCCCCCAAGGGCCGTAATCAAGGAAGGGGACATGGGAGTCCTCACATTCCCAGCCTTCCAGCGTCAGTGAAAGGGCTGTGTCCCCCCCATCCCACAGCTGGTGCTCCTGCGTCACCTCAGTCCTGCGAGCGTTCCCAGCGTCCTTCCAGGTCACGCTGTGGGCCCCGCGTTTCGCGCTGACTCGAGTGGGCGTGGCTCCTGTGCGTACTCTGACTTCTCCCCTTCCCCCGCCAGTGCCTCCCCACTACCCTGTGGTGTGCTGCCCCGCGTCGGGCCCTCAGATGTGTAGCAAGAGGCCAGCTCGAGGGCGAGCCGCGCTTGGGAGCCAGCGAAAGCGCCGGAAGTCGGTGACACCAGATCCCAAGGAAAAGCAGACATGTGGTGAGGAGGGTCACGGGTTCAGAGGGCCATGGGCTCGAGGGGCGTGGAGGGCTGCCGGGGTGCCCTTCAGTGTGGGCACCCTTAGCTGCTGCGGAGTGGGGCAGAACGGTGTCGATGAGCGGGGGGGCTTCCTCCAACTTGGCGGCAGAATGTGTTTCAAGTGCCTTCAGTTGACACTGAGTCAGAGGGTGCTGTTGTGACATTCTCGTTGTAGGGTGAAGCAGGTCACGGTAGGGGATTGAAACGAGCTGTACCTGTTAATTAGGGAAATACCCCCAGAAGCAAGGCGCTGCTTGTTCGTGACAGGGCGTCTGACCTGGGCACAGCCCATTAAGGGGACCTGCTGTGGGCAGGCTGGGGTTGCCCAGGTGCCCGGGAAAGCGCCAGTCCTGGGGCCGCGGCAGGGAAGCTGCCGGACGCGCTGGACCCTCCCTCGGGAGCTCGCCCCCCAGCGCGGCCGCCTGTGCGTGTCCCCCGCAGACATCCGGCTGCGGGTCCGCGCGGAGTACTGCCAGCACGAGACCGCGCTGCAGGGCAACGTCTTCTCCAACAAGCAGGACCCACTCGAGCGCCAGTTCGAGCGCTTCAACCAGGCCAACACCATCCTCAAGTCCCGGGACCTGGGCTCCATCATCTGTGACATCAAGTTCTCTGAGCTCACCTACCTCGACGCATTCTGGCGCGACTACATCAACGGCTCATTGCTAGAGGCACTCAAAGGTGTCTTCATCACAGACTCCCTCAAGCAGGCTGTGGGCCACGAAGCCATCAAGCTGCTGGTGAACGTGGACGAGGAGGACTACGAGCTGGGCCGACAGAAACTCCTGAGGAACTTGATGCTGCAGGCATTGCCCTGACCTCCCCTCACGGGGCTGTCGCCGGCACTCGCCTCTGGAGCGTACATACTGTCCTGGGGTTCGTTCTCTACCCTTCCAACCAGTCACACCCCTGCCTTTTTTTTTTTTTTTTAAGGAAAAGACGACATGGAAGTGGTGTTCCCCACCCCTCCCTGCACCCATGTGCCTGTGCCTGGGCTTCCCCGTGTGTCCCTTTCCACTCACCCCGACGTGTCTACAGCCACCTTGCCACTGAACTGTGAGGCGGGTAGGGAGAAGCAGAGGCTACAGGGCCTGGTCTTGGAAGGGGTGGGAGCGAGCACTGCGCTTGGGTGCACTGGGGAGCCCCCAGGGCTTCTGGCTTTGCGAGGGCTCTTAAGTTTTGTCTGAAAAACCAAAGGGCTGTGAGGAAGGGAGCTGTGTGGGAGGTAGGACTGAAGTGTATTTTGGAAATTACTCACCACCCTCCCCCAAATTATAAGAATTTTTAAAAAACAGAAGCTGTGCCCTTTTCCACTCTCTCCCGGCCTCGGTGCTGCTGTCTCGTCTGTTCCACAGCTGAAACCTCTGCCTGCTGTGGCTCCTTTTTTCCCCTTTGTCAGACCCTCTTCAAGGGAAAATAGGTCGAGAGGACTGGTCGGCCCACCACCCCCCAGCTACGGTGTGTGTGTACACACACGCTCAGGGTGGGGGGGCAGAGGTTGCTGATGAAAATACACTCCCCCTGAAAAGGGGAAGGGGGAGTGTGACCCGTTCCTTTCATGTTCAAGTGAAAATAAACACTGTACCCTGCAGCCCCTTTCCCCTTTGCATCCTTCTGGCTTGGGCAAAGGGCACTGTAGGCGAACGTGATGTGGTTCAGTATCAATTCCCTTCTCCACCCTCTCCCCCACCCCCACCCCCAGGCTCGGGAGCACTCCGGCCGGGACATGCACTGAGTGTTGCACTTTTACTTAGGTAGGGAGATGTGGAATGAGTCAGGAGGCGTACAGGTGGCACCTGGTACAGCTGGTACAGTTCAGCTCCCAAAGGAGGTGTCCAGACACAGACTTTACGATTCTCTTTTTTTCAATGCCAGTACTGCTCAGCCCTCAGCATAATTTCAGTTTTCATGAAATAAACAGTGACGATACAAAATCCCACCTTTCTGAAAGTGAAATGTGAGCTCAGGGGAGTTTCACCTTTCCCCAGAAGCTGAGTCAAGGTTCTCCAAGTGAGGGGCCACACCTGGGTCCTGCCCCAACATTACAGCAACAGCAGCTCACAATGGGGGTCTCAACTCACTGAAGTCAAGTCTTAGGATGCGGGGTGACCCAGACTGCCGTAGATGTCAGGCCTGCGGTGCTGGAACACAGGCAGGTGTTGGCGCAACTGTCGCAGGTAACTGAGGTCAATTCGGGCAAGGCAGAGGCCTGGTCCCTCCGAGCAGCGAGCCACCACTGTCCCCCAGGGGTCCACCACCATGCTGTGCCCATAACTTGCTCTCTTCTCGTGGTGGCGTCCACACTGGGCTGCTGCTACCACGTAGCACTGGGTTTCGATGGCACGGGCCCGCAGCAGCACCTGGGGGTAAGGAGATTTGTGTCCGCGCCCACTCACGCAACAGCTCGTAGGAAAGTGGCAGGCAGTGGACATGGCAGCCTAGTCTACCTCTTGTAGCCACTCTGATAATGGCCTGGGAATGATTTACAACATGGGAGCGTTAAGACAGCGATCTAGGAAATGGATTTTCCCACTAGTTGGGAGTGGTAGAAAGTCTTTCAACTGGAAGGGCTGGGGGAAGAGGAGGAGATTAAGAGAGGGCCCGTGTTTTGAAGAGGTGTTGTCTTACCTCCCAGTGGGCCGGGCCTGTTACAGGTCCAAAAGCTGAAGGGTAGGTAAGTATTTCCGCTCCAGCCTGAGCCAATGCGAGAGAGAGTTCAGGGAACCGCATGTCATAGCAGATAGCTAGACCAATCTGGAATGGAAAAGACAGCTACTTAGCCCCCTATCCTGTTTGTCACAGCGTCTGGTCACACCCCCACTACCCTACTCCTTAGCGCTTTCTACCTTCCATCACTTAGTCACAGGATCCCTATTCCCCTCCCCCCTCGCCCTTTCACATTCCCACCTTGCCTGCTGGGGTGCTGACAGGTGATTCGAGACCGGGCCCAGGCATGGTAGAGTTGCTTTCACGCATAGGCCCCTGCCCCGGCAGCTCTACGTCACACAGATGCGTCTTCCTGTACGTGGCCACAACTGACCCTAGAGTAAGGGGGAGAAGGAAACCTGGTGCTGGTGCTCTAGAACAGGGGTCCGCAACCACAGGGCTGTGGACTGGTACTGGTCCGTGGCCTGGTAGGAACCAGGCCGCACAGCAGGTGAGCGGCGGGTGAGCGAGCGAAGCTTTGTATCTGCAGCGCACCCCAGCACTGGCATCACCGCCTCAGCTCCACCTCAGACCATCAGGCACTAAATTCTCACAGGAGCCCCGGTCCCTGGTGCCAACAAAGTTGGGGACCGCTGCTCTGGAAGCTCAGTTAGCTCCTTCCTCCCGAGGAGGAAACAGTTCACAGGCCAGGAGCAGGAGTAAGGACACTCCCACCTCCCCCCACTGAGAAAAATTCTGGAGAATCTTAGTTTATGCATAAGAGCCCAGGAAGAGGTGGGCTGGAGTTATGAGGTCTCACCCTTGCTGTTCAGAAGCACATGACAATTGTAGATTTTCTGAGTCTGCTCCCAGTCTTGGCCACGCTCATGGAAGCCACCCAAGGACAGCCAAAGTCCACATTCCCTGGGGGGAGGGGACACTGACACTTCTCACATCCGCAATCCAGAGACACGACCCAACAAAGAAGGTACCTGTCCCTCTCCCCTTGATACCTGGCAAGCTGGGTATATTCTCCCAAGAGTGTCCCACCCAGTGGCTCAGACAGGCGTAGAGTCTCTGCAGGGTCCCGGGCAATGAAGTCAAACGCCTCAGGCAGGAAAGCCAGGCAAGCGCCCAGCCTGGCAGCCTCGCGAACCAGCTCAGCGCACGCTTTAAAGTTCTGCTGCTTGTCTGGTGTCGACGTTACCTGGCACACAGCCACCAGGGGCAGGTCCCAGGAAGAAGAGGAGACAGCCATGGCTCTGGAACTGTGAACGGCACAGACAAGACTCAGACTTCCCAGCACGGGGAAACTCACGTTTAAACATCTGCATCTGCAGGAGCGCAGGTAGGGAGGCAAGAAGGCTGGACTTCCCTTTGATTCTGCCGCTACAAGGCACAACGACCCACCAAATGTTGTGATGGCTGGTACCCCACCGTTTCCCACCATCCATTTAACCATTTATTGAACATCTACGTGACAGGTATTGAGAATACAACAAAACATGTTACCTGGGCTGAGCACAAAATACTGAGAGTCGAGGTATCCGGAGTCTGGGACCCAGAAGGGACAGGACCTGGTGAGGAGGCCTGATGATGAAGCCCAGCCTAAGGAAGGTGAGAAATCAGGACACCAAACCCTCCCTCAAAGCAGTAAGTTTCTAGGATTCCCCGACTTCTCCCTTCACACCGTGAGGCTGAATCAGGGCCCCGCCAGTGAAAACCCCCAAGTCTCCAAAACGCTCTTCACTACAGGTAATTATGGGTTACAGGAAGAGACCAGGAAACCACTTCGCGCTCTCGCATTAAACCGAGGCCCTGGCCCCTGCCCGACGTCTCTGCACCTCGAGTCACCTTCGAGGAACTTCCTGGGTTCTCCCCGCCGCGCCTCCTGCCTGCGCACCTGCGCAGCTGCACTGACGCAGCGCAGTCCCGCCCGAGCCCAGGACCTCCGAGGCAGGGTCGCCCGCCCTCGTTCCCACCGCCCCGCGGCGGGCGGGGGGCTCGGCCCCCGGCCCCCGCCCCCGCGCCTCTCCCGGGGTGGCGTCCGCAGAGGGAAGTCACCGCAGCCGGCGGGACGGGGGTAGGGCCTACATGAAGCTACAGCCACAGCCGCTCGCGGGACCGGAGCCGGACAGCCGAGCGGAGGCGGGGGCGCCGGGCGCGCAGCGGACGCCGAGGCCGGAAGTGACGCACGGCGGGGCCGCGCTGCGCGCCGGAAGCCCGGCAGGCGGCGAAGATGGCGGAGAGCAGCGGTCGCGCCGCCAAGAGCGGCGGCAGCGGCGCGGGGAAGGGGGCGGTGTCGGCCGAGCAGGTGAGGCGCGGAGAAGGCGGAGGAGGGCGGCCCGGCCGGGTCCGGAGAGGAGGCGAGGCGAGGGGCGCCCGCGGCCGGCGCAGGACCCTGGCCCGGGCCCGCACTCGCGTGGCCCCCCGGAGAGGGGAGGGTCCTCGGGGAGCTCCGGCGCCCGGTCGGAGGAGGGCCACGCACCCTTGGGGTGCTGGGTGAGCCTCCGGGAGGGGAGAGCCGCGGAGGCCGGGCCTGGGCGGCTGCACAGGCCTAGCGGGAGGTGGGTCGTCGCTTCCCCCACTTCTCCGCACCCTCAAACAAGGTATGGCTGGGCCGGGCAGCTCGTAACGAATCCCAGCGCATCAGTCAACGGGCTGCTTGTGTCGTCTGTTACCTGACCCTGAAGCCGAGTTGACAATCGCAGTCACTCTGCAGCGCCGCGTGACATACATACTCGAACAGTCTAGTGTTTTATACTGTTTTGATTCGGAAATCAGTATTAGGTTGAATTTCTTTAGAAACCAGAAACCCTTTTCTAATCCAGGTTTGCATTTCCCCCAGTGCCTAGTTTCGGGCAGCGTTTCGCAAATTAATCAGAAAGCCCTTCGTGGCTTGGGACGCATGGCTTGCTGATAGCGGGGCTAGTGTTTAAAAGAAGGGGGAGGACATCTACACGAGAGGAAGGAAAACGTGAACAGAGTAGCTCTTCGAATTACATATTCATTGATCAGTTATTTGTTGAACGATTACTCAGGCACAGGTATCCGCATAAAGATTTTTAGAACTGCCCCTTGCCATCAAAGGGTTCTAGTCTTGTTGGGGAAAATAAGATTTACAAAATGCTAAAGTGAGGCAGAAGATAAGTGTCCTAAGTGAGGCATAACGTGCTATGGGATTTTGAGGAGGAGGAAGGGGTAATTTCAGACTTGAGGAAAGGAAGGGAGAAGGAACTTCATACTTTTTGAGGGTCTACCATGTGCCAGATACTCTGCTGAGTACAGGGAAACAGATGAGTAAATAGACTTTGTTTTCAAGTTAGCTCACAGACTCATTTGAGAAAAGACAAACCAAACAATAAGAGTTACAGTGTTCCACAGAGGCCCTTCTTTATGGCAGCTAGGGGAGAGACCCCTACTAATCTAATCAGGAGGTTACGGGATTGGGAGGGGGGTGGCATGAGGTGGGAAAGGCAAGCTGTGGTGTAGTAGGGTGGTTAAGACTGTAAAGCACACCGGGGTCGGGCAGATGTGTATTTGAATCACATTTTTATTTACTATTTAAAGATGATGACCTCCCGTGAGTTATTTCTCTCTGCCTTTGCCTCCTGTAAAAACAGTGGTACCTATCTCATCACTGTATTTTGATTATTAGGCAAGACGATGCATGCACAGTGTTTAGCACAGTGACTGGAATATAGTATGTGCTTAACAAATGTTAATTATTTTGTTTTCTAGAAGAGATAATCTTTCAGCTCAGTTCTAAAGGATGAGAGAAGTTAGTCAAAAAAAGAAGGAAGTGAAGGCTTTTCTGGGTAGAGGGAACAATATGTTTAAAAGCACTGAGGCATAAAACTGCCTAACATGTTTGGGATGCAGGTGGACTTAAAATTTGAAATGGACTGCAAGACTTGAATGTAGAGAAAAGAGAATAAATTAATAATCTGAGTTGTTTCTCAGGGTTCTGTCTTTGATGGATGCTGATACCATAGGGAATACAGAAAGATGGACAAGTTTCAGGGGAGGGAGTAAGTTCATTTTAGGGTTTTGAGTTTGGGTTTCTTGTGGGATATCAGGGTAGAGACATTTAGTGGGCAGTTAGATTTATAAATCTGGAGTTACAGAAAGAAATGAGTTGGAGCTGTAGATTAGAGAGGAGTTTTTGGCTGGTAGACAAAGCCGTGGTTCTTGATGAAATCATTTAGGGTTTGTTCAGAAAGCGAAAAAAGGCAGAATAGGAACCAATATTTAAGGGTGGTGGAGAAAGAGAAGCCTTCAGAAGAAACTGAGGAGTTGTGATGATTGAGTTCTGAGACTGTTCTTGTTAGGATTTATCATTGCTGCAAATTCGAGCCTCATATATCCCTTGTAAGCAAGTAACACATTGTGCTATGCACTTTACTTGTTTTATCCTGTTACTTAATTACCGCCATTTGAAATAGGTTGTATCTTTATAACAAAGATAAGGACAGTCGCGTTTCAGAGGGTTTAGTTAACTTATGCAAAGTCAGTAACTGGAAGAGCAGGGCTTTTAATTGAAGGACTTGAGAATCAGATCTGTTTTGTTTGTTTGTTTGTTTGTTTTCACTTATACCACGATCATAGCGGAGATATTGGGACTGAGTCTGAAAGATTGGATAAATTTGAACAATGAAAATAGGCTAAGAAGGGGAGAGTTAAGGAAAGCATTGATTGACATGAAGCGTAGTGACTGGTTAGTTTAAATCAGAGGTTAGAAAGATGTGGTCCTTAAAGTAAGTTGCATCTTTGCATGCCAAAGAATTTGGGACTTTTTAATGTAGCAGTGAGGGAGTCACAGAAGGATATATGTTATACTATTGATTTTTCCCCCCTACTATATAAAATAATACATGTTCATTGTGGGAAATGTAGAAAACACAGGAAAAAGTACAAAATCAGAAATAAATTACATGATCCTGCTACTGAGAGAGAACGGTTCTTAGTGTTTTGGAGTATATTCTTTGAGAGGATAACCTGTATATTGTACATATGTACACGTTTTATAAACACCATATTAACTAAAACAATATTAATAAAAACAATAAACAATATACACCATCTACAGCCATGCCACCCTGAATGTGCCTGATCTCGTCTGATCTCAGAAGCTAAGCAGGGTTGGGCCTGCTTAGTACTTGGATGAGAGACCACCTAGGAAGACTGGGTGCTGTGGGCGTAAAAAAAAAAAAAAAAGAAGAGTAAACAATATATACCGTTTTGTAATTTGGTTTCTAAGGCTAATATTATATCATAAACATTTTCCTTTCATCCGAGTGTTAGGAAAGTTAAATTAGCAACAATGTATAGGATGGATATGGCAAGTCCATAAATAGGGAGATAATGCAAAAGACTGTTGTGCTAGTTCAGACAAGAGATAATGAAGGCTTGAACTGGGGTGATGTCAGTGAGCCTCAGAAAAGTTGCTGAGGTAGGTGCAGTAAATTTGGCACTTGATGGGATAAGGGTGTGTTCAAAGATAGAACCGTCCAGGTGGTCTAGCGGTTAGGATTCATTGCTCTCAGAGTTGGAGCCGGGGTGTCCTACCTGCAAGGTGAGAGTGGTGTCATTAGCAGCAATAGGGGAGACAGGAGGAATAGTTTAAAGCTGGTAAAAGGTGATCAGCTCCGCTGTGAATGGCCTGACTTTAAGGTGTCCACAGGACATTTAGGTAGAGATGTTCTGCAGTAACAGCAGCGACTGTCTGTCGACAGTCTGTTACATGCTGGACGTTGCCCCGAACCTTTGATGTAATCGTGCAACCCTCACCACATCCTACGGGACAGATAGTATTTCTGTCGTATTAGTAAAAACTTTAAAATTCAAAAAAGAAATAACTTGCTTGTGGTCAGATTTTTAAGTCATTTTGTCTCACTCCAAAGCTCCTTCCACTGACTTGGAAATGTGGGTCTAGAATTTCTGAGAAGGCCTGGTTTTGCTGTCAATTAGAATAAAGAAAGAAAGGAGATTGTGAAAATCAGGAATACCAGTTGAAATCTATAGGTGATAAAGGGAGGAGTGCTGTGAATAGAATCTTCCATCCCGTCTCCATTTGGGGTGAACGGAAGAACTTCCAGAACAGAGGAAGGAGTGCTGGAGGATTAGGAGAGCCAGAGAACTGGAGGGTCCTGGACCGTGAGGGAGCCGAGTTGTGTCAGACACTTGCTGTGTCGTCTCTGTTTAGTTCTCATTATTACCCTGGGGCAGTGGCCGTCACCCTGCGGTGGTTTTGCCCCCAATGAGACATTTGGCAATGTCTGGAGACAATTTTGGTTGTCACAAGTAGGAGTTGCTACTGGCTTTTAGTGGGTAGGAGCCAGGGATGCAGCTACACATTCGACAGTGCTGCACAGGACAGCCCCCCAGAACAAGGAACTACCCAGCCTAGACTAGACCAGCGGTGCCGATGCGGAGGGACTCTGCCTATGGCGTATTAGCTTCATTTTGTAAATGAGGAGACCAGGAGAGGTCAAGTGGCTCAGTCATACAGCAAGGAAATGGCAAAACTAGACTTTGAACTCGGGTCAGACTCAAAAGTTCAGGGTCTTCCCACCTTGCCATGTTGCTATTTAAAGGAAGAGAGTTTCAAGAAGCAGACTAAGGATTGAGAAAAGGTCTTTGGATCATGCACACAGTGAAAAGAAAGATTAAATGACTAGTTCACACAAAGGTCAAGAACAAGGGCAGCTGTGAGGATCTCAGGAACAGGCTTATCTTTAGGACAGCCAGGTGTCTTAGCTTCAGCTGACTTCCACTCAAAATTCAGTTGCTGTGGAGAGACTCCTGTGTAGGGTAGGTTGGTGCCCCTGTGATCAGTAGCACAAGGACCCCCTGTGTCAAGGAGGGCAGCCCCAAACAGGAGCAGCTAAGTTCAGAGCCTTCCCTGTCGGCCCGCATCACCTGCGAGACAAAACCGCAGGTGCTCCAGAAGCGCTGCACCTTGCCTGGTATCACAGGTGCCTCTCAGCAGCTGTCAGCGGCAGGGTGGACCAGCAGAATCTCGCACTCGGCAGCCACTCATCCTGTGTCTGGTGAATGGAACTGCAGGCAGACTGAAGTTAGATATGGCAAACCTGTGCCCTGTGCCTTTTTCACACAAACTTGTGTCCTACGTCGCTGTCTGCTGCTGCATCTTTGTGGCGCCTGCTGTCCTGTGTTGTGTCCTGACCCTCTGCCATTTCCATTGTTTCCTGTGTCACTCCTTATCTCTTTCTCACCTTCTTAGGTAATTGCTGGATTCAACCGCCTGCGGCAGGAACAGCGAGGCCTGGCATCCAAGGCAGCGGAGCTGGAGATGGAGCTGAATGAGCACAGGTGAGGAAGCGAGGAGACGCAGAAAAACCGGGCAAGCTGGGTGGCCGTGTTGTGTGTGTGCGTTGGGGACCTGCAGCAGAGTGCGCCTCAATCCTCAGACCCTGCCTTGTCCTCCTGCCCCAGCCTGGTGATCGACACTCTGAAGGAGGTGGATGAAACTCGCAGGTGCTACCGCATGGTCGGCGGGGTGCTGGTAGAGCGGACGGTCAAGGAGGTGCTGCCCGCCCTGGAGAATAACAAGGAGCAGGTGGGTGAGATCCTGGAGTGGGAGCTCTAGGCAGCAGGGGGCTGAGGAGGGGGGCCAGGGAGTGAGAGTGCGAGCAGGAGCTCACGGGGAGCCGCGAGCAGCCCGCCAGCCTGTGCGCTTTATGCCCCTGCACTGAGTCCGGGTCCTTAGAGGAGATGCCGCTGGCCCTGCGACCCGGCCCATGTGCAGGAGGGAGGTGCTGAGGGCGTTTCTCACTGCCTGCATCTGAGTCACCGGGAGGACTCACTTAAAATGCAGCTCCCAAGACTCTCTCCTGATGCAAAACCCTCGGACATGGGACCCATTAAGTGGCATTTTGTAAACGCAGGCCAGGTGATTCTTATGTACACCGAAGTTTATGAACCATCGTGTTTGAGGAAAAAATGGTTTTAGTGCTTACTCTTATTACCTGGTTAGAGGTGAGGTTAAAGGTGTCATCTTTTTCACTTCCCTCAAGCATCCCGTACCAGGTGGGGGAAGGGATGCCCGAAGGCCTATGTAATCTCTCCCGCTTGCCCTCTAGATCCAGAAGATCATTGAGACGTTGACACAGCAGCTTCAGGCAAAGGGAAAAGAACTAAATGAATTTCGGGAAAAGCACAACATTCGCCTCATGGGGGAAGACGAGAAGCCAGCCAAGGAAAACTCAGAAGGGGCTGGGGCTAAGGCCAGCTCAGCCGGAGTGTTGGTCTCCTAGGGACCAAGGCCTTTGCCTTCTTCTCTACCCTGGCTCCCACTTCTCATTTTTCTTTATCGTTGTAATTATTTTCTCTGCTGTTGTAATATTTTTTTGTTAATTAAATGTTTTGGTCAGAATGCTCAGCTCCAGCCTGAAGCTTTGTCCCACTGTTAGGGGTGGAGTTTGCATGGGGCGGGGAAAAGCATGTGATCTGAGGCTTTTGGTACATCAGGTTGACCTGCAGTATCAGGAGGTCTCAGATTTTATCCTTTCCCTTGCAAATAAAGACGTGTTTACTTATTTAACGCCCTCACCCACAAAGATTCGGAGACAAATGTTGACTCTCAGATTGAAATTTAATAAGCATTTGACATGAGGCAGGTAGCTCTGGTGATAATGCTTTATGAGTTTACAACACAACAGAGGCTTGGCGGTGTGTCTTGGCACTGTTCCTTAGATAAAGAGATCCAGGACGCACACCTGTGGGCTAGCCGTCCTGCCATCCTCACCAAAACCCCCAACCAGGTAAAGCTGGTCATTCCAAAGGCAGGTCCGGTGGCCCATGCGTTTCAGTCCGCGGTCTGCGCAGGGGAAGTGGAACCACAGAGACGGAGAGTTGCCTGTCGGGTGAGGCGGGTGGGTCCTGGCAGCCACGGTGCTCGGCACCGCCAGAGGCCGGGTCTCTCTCACTTGACTGCCGCGCCTTCCGGCTTCATGTTGTGTGTACCCCTCGCCAGCTAAGCCTCCTTTCTCCCTCCCCCAGCACCCTGCCCCCCCCTTTCCGCAGCCTTCAGGTTCCCCTCTTCCCACTCTCCCCTCAGCCCCTGGGCGGCTCTCACGGGCATCGTAGATGTAGAGGTCATTGCAGACGGCGTCTCTATGTCTGGTCAGGGCCTCTCCACCGAACATCACTGCAAAGGGCCCCACCACAGAGCAGGAGTGATGCCGCAGTCCTCGAGGGCCCTGCTGGGACCCCCGCCCACTGCTCACAAGCTTTGCAAGCTGCTCCATCAGACGGGGGGCAACAGTTGGCTCGTCCTTGCGGGGAGGAAGGAGGGACTGTCTGGAGGGATTCGGGCATCACAGTTTTAGCCCCCTTGCACCCTAAGCAAGGTGTGGGTGGGCAGTACCTTAATCGTCCCGGGACTCCAGTGCCCCGCTACTTCTGGTTCCGCTGAGCTGCAGCCACCAAACAGCAACAGCTGGTGAGCCGGGCGCGGCCCGGGGCCCCGCAGCAGGGCGGCACAGTGCCCGGAGCGGGAGGCTGTGTGGTCACCTTCTTCCTTGTAGCTGGGGACGCGCACACAGTCGGGCCTGAGGGGTGTCTTCTGGGAAACGTAAGTGCTGTTCCCCTTTCCCCACCCCTTCGGCCAAGGACTGAAAAGGAGGCATGGGACAGTGGCGTGGGTCGGAGGACAGGGAGGGTTACGTAGGGTTCGGCTACCTTGGACACGGTGCATGCCGGGAAGGAGGGTGCTGGGTTGAGGATGTGGATAAAACGCCTGCGAAACTGTGGAGCCCCGGCCGGCTCTTCTGGAGTGCAGGTGAAGGGAAGGTGGACAGTTGGGGGCGGGGGTGCCATACCAGTAGGTGCGGGCGCCAGGGTCCAGCCTTAACGTGTAGATGCTTCCAAAGCGACGCTGGGTGCGGGTCCCGCCCTCCCGGCCCGCCACCCGCACCTCTCGGTCGGAGAGGCGGGTGCAGGTGTGGCTGCTGAGGCCGGCAGGGGGGCAGCTGCCGGGGGCCGCGGCCCACGCCTCCCACTCTCCACGCTCTGTGTCCAGGGCGGCCACCGTGGCCAGGCGGCGCGACCCATCCCAGCCGCCCACGGCGCAGAGCCAGCGGCCGCCCAGCGGCACCGCGTCGTGGTGGCTGCGTCTTGGGCCGCTCCGCGCCCCTAGTCGCACGGCCTGGTCCCCCGCCGGGTCCAAGACCACCGTGTCGCCGCTCGGCTCTGTCGCCCCTCCGGCCAGGAGGCCCCCCACTAGATAGAGCCGACCCCGCAGTTCGGTGCATGAATGGAAGGCCCGTGCCAGAAGCGCGTCGCGGGCCACCGGACGCCAGGTCCAGCGCGAGCCCCCCGCCCAGCCCCGGGGCGCCGCCGCCATCGCCCGCGGTGCGGGGGGGAGGGGCGCGCGGCCGGGCCGGGGTCCCTGCACCCGGAGCCGCCCCCGGACCCCTCCGCCGTCGCCCAGCAACCGCCACAGCTGCCGCTGCAGCGCGACCTCCCGCTGCAAACTGAAGGTCGCAAAGCGCTGGTTACCGCGGCGACAGGAGACAAGGCAGAGCCGAGAACCCGGCGCAGTTGCCTAGGCGACAGGAGCGGTGCGCGCGCAGTGAGCATCCCGCAGCACGGCCACGGTCCCGAAGCCGGGCGACGGCGGCTCCCGGGGCGTTTCCCTCGGTGCCGCGCGGACCCGAGTTCCGGCGAGACGGCTCGGAGGCCGGACCCGTCGGCTCGGCCGCTAGAGGGGAGCAGAGCCGCGTCTCGGGGGCGCGGCCCGCGCGTGTGATGGGGCCGAACGGCCTCGGCGTGCTGGAGCCTGGGAACCGGCACTGCCGAGTCCGAGGAAGACTGACTCCATGGGCTCCCGCAGGACGAGGCACCTGGGCACTGTGGCTTCTGGAACTCAGGCTTAAGGGCAGCGGCTTCCCCGAGATCAGGCCCAGGGCAGAGCTGCCAGCCTTCGAGGCCGGCAGGGCGGGAGTGAGAAAGCCGGACCCCGGCCCTTCCGCAGTGTCTTCCTGTGTTCGAGCCAGGCCCCCAAGCTGCTGCTTAACTTTGTCCCCCAGGACCGGGATCCAAGCGGACGAGTTTCCTGCATAGGAGGAAATGCAGGACCGTTTCTACCCCCGGCTGGGCGGGGGCTGGACGGACACAGGACCCGAGGTCCCCGGGACTGCTGCTCTTGCCTCTGGCTCCTGCACATCAACTTGATCTCCATCACGCCCAGGAAATTGAGGCCATAGAGAGTGGCCAGGGCTGCAGTGGGTGTGGGTCCCTGTTCTGGGACCTGACACACAGCGGGGCTGTGGCTTGCTTGACCCTGACTGCGTCCCCGGAGAAAACAGCCTGGGGAAGGTACGGTCAGGAGCGCGCAGTTAGAGAGCAGGGAAGGGTACCAGGACCTGCTCCCTACCTGCCCCTTAAAGCTGAGACTCACTAATGGCTTCGAAAATCTCAACCCTCCCAATGATGGCTGTCCCTGATTCTGATAAGGAGGGTCCTGTTTCCCCAAATCGTAGCAAGAAAAAACCTCTAATAAATCACCGACTTGTGATGTGCTTGGCTCAAGGCTGAAAGCCAGTCAGGCTTGCGGCTGGCTAAGCTCCCAACAGCTGGGTTCAGGTATGTCACAGTCCTAGGGCTGAGGTGAGGCGCTTCCCCGGGGGGCGGGGTCATTGTGCTTGAATCCTATTGGCTTCTGTCTCCGTTCTGGGCTCTTGCTTTTGCCTAAGTCTTTGGCTGTTCTTCCTGCCAGACTTACTTTCTGCATTTCCTGGTAGAGCAGGGAACTCCCCACCCCAGGGGCCTTTCCAGCTTTGTTTTGCTTTCTCCTCTCAGCTTCCACCCTGACTGAGCCTTCAGCAGTTGGCATCTCGCTCTGATGTGGAGGGGAGCCTCGCATGCTTCTTGGATGTAGCCCCTCCAGTTTTGCGCCTCCTCTACGGGCCTCCAGCCATTGCTGTTCCACACAGACCGGTGGGCGTTAGCCTGAACCAGGCCTATATTTTAGAGGAGGCAGAAAAAAAATCCAGGGTGAAAAAGAAGAAAACAGAGAAATAAAACAAGCCAGTCTGTACCTGCATGACATACTTTACACCCCAAGCAGTTTCTATGATGACCTGATGATGACACAGAAACCGAAAGGGCATCAAGACAACAGCAAAGGGGGAGAGCCGTGTGACGGGGAGGGCAGCCAGGGTTCCCCCTCCGAGCTGCGACCTTTCACCTGCCGCTAATACCCAGGGACCCCCTCTGTGCAGGTGTGGGCGCGGGCCATCCTGAAAGCCCCCGGACCCTGACGTGACCCTGTGAGTTTGGTCTCCGTTGCCTTTTCTGGCCAGCAAGGATCCCAACAGCCCAGCTTTGCAGACTGAGTCTGGGTCTGTCCCAGCCCCAAATCCACCACCCCTTGTCTCAGATCTTCACAAAACTGTTTTCTTCTTCTCTTAACCCCTTTTCTGACTGACCCGCCTGGATCCCCAGCATCGTTCAGTACTCACAGAGAGCCAACGGTGGGACGCTAGGGGTCTCGGTCACACTCTGGAGACCCCTCAGCCCCTCCTGCCTCTCTCTCCCAGGCTCTCCCACACTCCCTCTCTCGGAGCCCTCCTCTCTTGTCCTCTGACCCTTCCACATTTTCCCACAGCGCATTCTGGCCACTGGACCCCTGGCCCCAACTCTGGCTCTTTGCTCTTAGCTCCTCCAGAATGAAGACGTGGACAAACAGAAGGACAGAGGATGACCAGGAAGAGAGGCTGCAAGAGGCCAGATGTTGAGCAGTCATCTGAGATGCGAGCTGGAAGTAGCTGGACAGGACAATGGGTAGGTAAGCAGAAGACTTGGGGTGGAGGGAACAGGAGTCAGGCGAGCCAGAGAATGATGCGGAGATGGCATAAGGATGGGAAAAAGTTGACTTTTTGAGGGCCTTGGCGATATTGAGTAGGACAGTATCATTGGGTCATTGCTGAGTGGTCAGAATTGAGGGCTGAAGACGGAGGTACCTGAGTGATCCCAGCAGTGGGCACGCAGGCATCCAGAAGCTTCTCTTTAGGTCTTTGAATTTGTGTTTCAGACTCTGTATCAGCTTCTGTGCCTCTGAATTACCCTTGCCAGCAGCCCTGTGAGTGTGTGTGTGTCTGTGTCTTTCTGTCTCCAGACCGCAGCTGCCTCGCTGTGCCTTCAGATCCGTCTCGCCGCTTCTGCTTCTGTGCTTCTCCCTCTGGGTCTGCCCTGTCTCTCTCTCAGCCTCTCTATAATGCTGATTTCCTGGAAGGAGCTTTGGAATGTCCCAAGAGTGTCCGGGCTCCTCCCCTTTGCTGCATTCTAGAACCGTAGGGCCAGGTGGGGGTCCCCGGGTACAGGCAGAGGGTACTGACCGCTGCTGGAGACCTGAGTGAGCTTCAGCGTGTGGGGCATCTTCCGGGAGCAGGCTCTCCCCACGGAAGACCTTGGGCATGGAGGCCCAGGGGGGGAAGCAGGCTGGCGCGGGCAGTGAGACTCTTGCCTTTGTCTCTCCGCATTTCCTTGTGGCTCCTGGGCCAGTGCTCCCTGACCCTGCCAATTACCACACGTGAGGGATCTTGCTGTTTCCGATCTTTTACACCACTTCTAGAAATGAAAGGGAAACTGAGGCTTGTGATGAGGCTGGAGGGAGGATTCTAGTGTCCCTGCGAGGAGGCATGACGGGTATCGTTGGGGGAGACACTGGAGGGGTCAGGGGCTCTGTGACCTTCTGCCCTGCTTCCCTCACAGGCGGGGTGCTCCATCCTCAGAGGCTCCAGCCCCCCCATCTCTGGGACTGCAAACACGCAGGACAGGGCCCAAGTCTCCAAGTGCAGTGTCCGAGAGCTGGTCCTGCTGCGGTGGCATCTGGGGGTGTCTTGGAACTGGAAGGCCTGGCCCCTGCTTTCCCAGCAGAGGGCGAGCCTGGGCCCTGGGGTGAGAGCCCCTACGGCCGCACCACAGCCCGGCCTCTGCCAGAGCAGCTGCGCCCCGCCTGCTGAGCCGGGCCAGGGCAGCTGGAGCTGCAGGTCTGAGGCGACCGGTCCTGGCGGGGAGACAAAGGAGGGGTCAGAGTTCACGAGACGGAGAGGACGGTTATACTGTCACACTTAAGAAAGTCTGCCCTTCGGGGTGAGAACCCGCAGTGCCTGTCAGTTTCCCCAGATGCCGCCGCCCCCTATGTCCCCTCAGCTCCTGCCCCCCTCCCACACTGTCCCCTAAGCTCCCACCCCTTCCAGCTTCTCACAGCCCCTGGGGCTCCTGGTTGCTCTGGATCGGAGCCTGTTTTCTGCTCTGCAGCTGCCCTCTACCCCTGTGCTTGGTGCAGGGCGAGGCTCACCTGCAGCGCTCCAGAGGCTTTCCCATGGAGAAGCTGAGTTGGGTGGTGGCAGGAGCTCAGGCTGATGGCCAGGAAGTGGCCATCTGGTTGGGGGAGGAACCACACCCTCAGCATCCAAGCCGAGAGGCCACAGAGGCCTGGAGTTACCTGGAGACACCCCTGGTGTTGCAGGCCCCGCAGGCTGGCCCAGCCCCTGGGGCTGCCTCTGAGTCTCCGGCAGGTGGGCTCCCTGGGGGGCCCTGGCCATCTGTGGTCGGGATGGGGGCAGGGGAACGCAGGGGAGCACAGCTCGGGCCCTGGCTAGAGTCCCTTCTCTCAGCAGCCATCAGCAGCCCACGTAGCCATGGCTCTTCCTCATCTTGCTGCTGTTGTCGTCCCTTGGGAGACTGACCCCCGCGAGGGCAGCTACTCTCGTCCCGGACCCCCGCCCTGGTCCCTGTGTTTACAGAAGCTGGGGGCTCTGCACATAACAGCCTGCTGAGAAGCGGGGCCACACGCACCTGACGTTCTGCTCCCCACCTCTGGCCGACTCTCTCCAGCTTTAGGAAAAGCCAGCCCAGCCCGAGCTCTGAGGGGTGTTAGGCGGCCAGGAAGCGGGGCTGTCAGGTGCTGGGGTCTGTGGGCCTGCAGGGTGGGCAGACAGGGACGGCACAGCACATGGCAACATGTGGGTGGCATCTTTTGGAAGGACGCCGCCACCCCAGTGCCGAGCACAGCAAAGCGCTAGCTGAGGGGACAACGGCGTTTTCCAGCAGAGGAGCTGCGGGCGCTCCTGCTCTCGGCCTGGTCGCTCCCCACCCTCTGCGGGTGGAGAAGCATCGCGGGGAGGAACAGGAGTGACCTGGAAGCGTCGCCCAAAACAGCCTTTGTCCTGGGGGATGGACCCGCAGCCGGCACCGGTCATGTCGCACCGCAGTGCCGGTCGGTGGCCGCCGCCTTCGCGAGCAGACACCAGGGCCACGGCAGACGGGCGAAGGCGACCAACGTCCCACCGAGGAGCGGAGCGGAGGGAATGGGTCGCAGACGCTCGTCCGCACCGTGCCACCCACCAGGCCACTCCGAGCGGCTGCCCACGCTCGTCCCTCCCAGAGCCCGGTGTCCCCCAGCCTCTGGCTCTCCTCTGACCTGGGGTCCCTGCACAGACAAACGGGATGTTACCCGCGGAGGACCTCCGTGTCCCTGCGGCCCGACCGCGGCCGGCCCACTCCCTCTGACCCTCCCTCCTGCTCCTCACCCCCACCCCGCCCACCGGACTTGTCCCTCCCTGACTCACCTCCAGGTCCCATTGACACAAACAAAAATTTCAGCACGAGCCACTCCAACCGGTTTGGCTCGGGTGTCAGCCGGCCACGGGCGGGCGGGCTACAGGCGGTGCCGGCGCATGCGGCCAAGCCCCGCAGCCGCGGACGCGCAGGCGGCTGGACCGCGGGGTGCGACGCGCCGGGCGTTTCCGGCCCTCCTGGCGGCGGCTCGCTGAGGGCAGGAGCCACGTGTATGTGCGTCTGTCCCCTCCTGGTGGTGCTCGAATGAACTCGGGCACGTAGGCCTGTGGGAATCCTTCCCGTGCTCGAGCCCGAGCCCGAGCCCGGAGTGCAGGCGGGAGGAGGGGAGGAGGGGACGGAGTGAGGCATGAGGGGGATGGGGTTCGAGAGGAAGAAAGAACAGAACCCAGGAGACTGGGCCCTGGTCCGCAAAACCTTCCGCAGCCCGCACTGCCTTCCAGCCCCAGCCCCAGGTTCATCCCAGAGACGGAGGGAAGGCCGAGCGCGAGGGCTGCTCCCCAGCAGCGAGGCCAGGAGCCCGGTGGGACTGCAGCGTGAGCTCGGGGGACTTGAGGGAGGCACTTGTCAGGTGACGGGGAGAAATACCCCTTCCCGGAGTGGCTGCCGGGCTGGCGTGTGCCCTCGGCCCGCATTGCCAGGCCGCCCCCGCTGGTCACAAGGACCCGAGCAGACCATGAACGTCCGGGTCCGCTGTGGCCTCCGCGGCCCCGGGGGAGTTCTGCCTCCTTTCAGTGTCCCGTGTGGCTGGAGTAGGGGTGAGTGACAGAGGACCCCAACCAGGGGTCACGGAGTTTACGACGGGCTGTGCCGCGGGGGTGGGGGGAGTGTCCAGGTGCCCACCTTGTGATCTGTCTGCTCTCCCGCCCCGTGCCTCAGTTTCTCCTGCAGTTTCCTAGACTGGGGGGAGTCAGTCGTAGGAAGGAAAAGGCTCCTCTGAAACCAAGCGGTGGGACCCAAGGTGCAATAAGGATCATTATAACACAGGATGCTCCCTGCCCGGCCCCCGGCCCCACCCCACCCCCACACAGTGGATCGCAAAGCAGCAGCATGGGGTGGGGCTGCTGCCCTGGCACAGGCTGGGCCCAGAGTCCCAAAGAGGGGAAGGGGTCACCCAGGCAGAGGCAGAGAGCAGCTGGCCCCCAGGGCTCCCCCTGACCTGTGAGGAAAAGGTCACTACTGTGGTCACTGCTGAGACTGGAGTCTGGACCCAGAAAGGGGTCACGGCCGGGTTCAGGAGCCCGTCTCGCCTCCGCAAGCCCGGCCCTGTGCCCGCCACGGACGCCCCTTGTCAGTTCATGCTGTCAGCAAAAGCGGACTCAGTTCCAAGCGCCGAGGACTGTCCCAGCCGGGTGACAGTACGGTCGTAAGACAAGCCTGCTGCCTACAGGGTTCGCAGAGCACAGCCTCATCCTGTCCCTCCGTGTGCACGGGTGCTGGCTCCCCGGCCCGCAGCAGGCTCCCATCGACGTGCCTTGAATGGAAGCTTACACTTCATTTAGGGAGAGAAGGTGCACACAAGCGGTGAGTGCAGTGGGACCAGCAGAGGCCAAGGGAACGTGGAGGAAACCGTGTTGGAAATGAAGGGTGTCCTGCACAGTCTAGACATGCGGTCTTGTCCAGTGTCTGAGACGTGCGGGCCAGATGGCCACGCAGGTGGCGGAGGGCCCCGTGCCCTGGGGCCAGGTGGCAGCCCTGGCGGCAGCTGAGCGGGCCCACCCGGAGGGGCGCCGGGTCTGCGGGCTGCTCGTCGCTCAGTCCCTTGGCTTCTCCTACACAGTGGGAGTGGGGCTCACTTCAGCCCCTTCCCAGGGGTCTCTGGACTGCTGCTTGCCTCGGGGACACAGGTGTCTGAGCCAGCGTCCCCTCTGGCCACGTGAGCTCTGGGCAGCAGTACACCCCTCAGGAGGAGCCGCTCTTGGGGACCTTGGCAAGGCGGTGGCCGGCGGGCATGGGATGCTTAGGCCCCTTCCCACCCTTAGGGCCGTACCCCATTGCTCCTGGCCTGCTGCCCCCCTGTGAGCCACCTGGCGTCCTGCCCACCCCCCACACCCCCGCCGCCCCTCCCTCCACAGCCCCTTCCGCTGGCTGCTGGGTAAAGCCCAGAGCAGAGGGTGGGATCCCCCCAGGCCCCTGCTCACCCCAGGCCCCTCCTCCCTCCCTCCCTGGCGCCCATTAGCTGGCCCGGGCAGTGGGGGTGGCGGCTGCTGCCGAGCGGGTGCCAGGCCCGGCCCCCTGGGACGCACCTGTTCTGACCTGCTGAGCAGGTTCCCTGGTTTCTGCCGTCGCTGTTGGCCACAGCGTGGGAAGCAGCTCTGGGGGCACTCGGAGCTCACGCCACGGCCCCTCGAGAGGGCAGCTGCACTGGTGGGTGGCACGGCTGAGTCCCCTGGCGGAAACCGTGGGGGACAGGCAGGCGTGTCGGGGCCCGTGGACTCCGCGACGCGCTGCCTTCCCGGTCGGCTCCCGATCCAGCCCTAGAGCGGCTCCCAGGGGGAAGTTGGTGGGACCTCGGACGGACTGGGCAGCTCTGCCTTCGGACCAATGCCCCTGTCCCTGGGAGCCGTCAGGTGGGGGCCTGCGGCCCGGCTGCTGCTGCTGCTGCTGGCATCGTGTGCAGGTAGGCCTGGCCTGGACCACCGGCCCCTCGCTCCGGAGCCTGTGCGGGCGCGCACCTCGCTCCCCCCACCCCCGCTGCCGCCCCAGCCGCCGGCAGCGCTCCCCTCCCCTCCCCTCCTCTCCTCCGCCCGCTTCCATCCCCTTCCAGCCCCGGACAGGTCACCCCGGGGCCCCTGACGGCCTCGCCCAGGCCGGAGCTGCCTCTGAATGCAGATGGGTGGCCGAGCGCGGTCGGCAGGGCAGGGGAGGCGCAGGCCCTGCTCGCCTGGTCCCCGGGGGGCGTCCGCCCTGGGCTGGGAACTGCTGACTGCAGCGGGCTGACTCAGGGCTGAGCTGGTGTCAGCCTGCCGGGAACAGCTCGTGCCATCCCTCCTCCTCTCCGTGACGCCCTGGGGGGCAGTGTGGGCGCCTGTCGGGGGCCTGCGGCCCCTCTCTCCCCGAGGCCAGTCCGAAACGCCAGGGTGGTGGCAGGGTGATTGCTTGGGTGAGTCGGGGTCGAGGGCAGGGTACTGTCTAGGTCGGATGTGGTCCTCTTTAGTTCTTGCCGTCCCCCCACGTTCTCAGTTAGATGCCTGCATTACTCCCGTCCGATGTGTATGAAGCAGGTAAAATGATGGGTTTGTGACCCACAGCCGCAGCCCGGGGGCAGGGTGTGTGGGCGTGCACCGCCAGGCAGAGCCCCCGGCCGTGGCTGGGCACTGAGTGACTGACACAGCTGCCCCTCGGGACGACGGGGCCTGTCTGGGTAGGACAGTTGGAGTCCCGGTCCCAGGAGCG
Organism: Eidolon dupreanum; assembly: GCA_028627145.1. Taxonomy (NCBI): domain Eukaryota; kingdom Metazoa; phylum Chordata; class Mammalia; order Chiroptera; family Pteropodidae; genus Eidolon; species Eidolon dupreanum. Next base: position 431,396 of record CM053517.1, read on the forward strand.
GCAGAGCGAGCTGGTGGACCAGCAGGCCCAGCAGCGACGTCACTCACCGCACCCCAGCTGGTGCTGGGGCTGCCGCCCCCGACCTTGCAGTGGCAGGGTCAATGCCAGCCTCCCATCACGGGGCTGAGCTCCCCCTGCCGCCCCCGCCCTCGCATCTTCATCCCCATCTTTCAGACATCCTTGTCCCTTGCTTAGTCCAAGAGGGCGGGGCCTGGCTGCGGAGGCTGGGCGGGCAGCCACTTCCCACCTGCGTCTCGCTCTCTCACAGGGTGGGGGCCGGGGGAGACAGACCAGCAGACCCGTGTCAGGAGCGCGGGGTCGCGGGGCGCCGTGCGCTCTCCCGCCGCGCCCCCTCCGCCGTGTTAGGGCTCCGAGGTGCAGCTGGGACACAGCAGGGCACTAGGCGCTGCGGGTGCCTCGGTGCCTCGTGAGCAAGACCAGGCCCTGCCACGTCCTGCAGACACGGAGCCGTGTGTGTAAGAGGAGCCCGCAGGAGGGGGCGGGAGACCCCTCTAGTTGGGGCGCCGCCCCCCACCTTGCCCAGTGCCTGCGCATGGGGGCTGCGGGTGGGAAGGCAGCCTGGCCCCAGGGTGGTCCCAGGAGGCTGGTGTCCAGTGAGCCGCCACCCTACTGCTGCCGCCACCCACAGAGCTGGAGGGGGCTGAGGGCCGGGGCCCCGCATCCGGCTACTCTGTGCTTAGGGTTCTCAGTGGCTCCCAGGATGCTGGAATGTTTCTCATCTCTGAAAAAGCCTTGGACTGAGGAGCCAGAGTCTTGGGCTCTGGCCCCGTTTCTGCTATTAATCTGTCAGGCGACCTTGGGAGCCTCAGAAGCTGGGCTTCAGGAGACCGAGAGGCAGGACTGGATGGCCCCCCGGGCCCGCCAGCCTGGGGTTCTATGCGCGACTGTCCAGCTCTCACTGAGGGGCGCTGGGTGCTGGCCGGTCCAGCCGTGGTGAGGGGGGGAGTCCTGGCCGCTTCTGAGTGGGGACTAGGGTACTGCCTTCTGCCGTCCACTGCCGCACCTTGTACCCCACCCGACCCCAAGCTTTCGGTGCCCTGAGCCCCAGGGTTTTGCCCCACCCCAGAGGCGCTGGCTCTTGAGAGGCGCCGGGCTAGGGAGGCGCCTGACACCACAGCTCTTTGTCTCTCTTTAATGGGATGAGTTCCCGGGTGGGGTCCCCTCTCTGCTCCCTCCTCCACCTCCTGCCCTGGCGCTGAGGGTCCCAAATCTGCAGGCACCCCTCAGTGAGGCCCTCCTCCTAGATCTTTCCTGGGCCCAGTGGGCCCCAGATCGGAGGGCGAGGGCTTCTCTGTCCTCTGAGGTGGAGCTTTGTGTCTGAGGCTGGCTTTCCTGGATAGGGAGGCCCCCTGCCTGCTCCTACTCCTTCACCGAGGGGCGCCCTTTCCTGTAGGACCCACCCGCAGCCTGGGGGGAGGGGGGAAGGTGGCTGGGGGTAGCAGGGGAGCCCTGCAGCGGCCTCGGTCCCGCCCTGCTGTTCTAGGGGCTGTGCTAAGGGGATCCAGCCACAGAGATGGCAGTGAGGACTCAACAGAGTCCCTGGCCACAGCCTCTAGACCACCACCTCGGGACCCTGGGGTCCCCCCGGCAAAGGGCAGGTGGGCGCACCTCATGAGGAGAAGGTGCCGGGCACCCTTTCTAACCCCGTCTGGCCCAGAGAAGGGCGGGTGGGAGCTCAGTGGGGCTGCGTCTGGGACAGAAGGTGAAGCTCAAGACCAGGGCCACCAAGGCCCCGGAGGGCCATGGAGGTCGGGGGCCTCTGGTCTCTGCCCGGCTCCCTGCCCGCCCGCCCCGTTTCAAGCCGGTGTGTCCTGAGGCAGAGCCGGCCGCACTGGGTGGGTGGAGGGGACAGGAGCGAGGCTGGGGGGGGGGCTCTCGGGAGTTTGGGAGAAGCTGAACTCTGCGTCTCCCACCCACAGCGCGGCTGCTGTGGTGACTCAGCCGGGCTCAGACGGGCTCCGGGGGTTTAGGGGCCTTATCTGTGCTGTGTCTGCGCCAGGCCCGGGGCTGCCTCCAGGCCTGCCCCCCCCCATTGTTCTCCTCTCCCTTTGCATTGTGGTGGCCCCCCTCCCTGCACTAATTGGTGGGTGGGCGCTTTGCCCAGGCTGGGAAACTCTCACTAAGCCGGGGGGGGCTTAGGGCGATGCGGGTAAGTGTGGGAGAGGGATCAAGGCAGAGACAGACTCTCCCGGTTTTCAGAGTTCCTTGGCACTCCAAGGCCAAGCTTGCCGGGCGGTTCATGTCACCTGTCCTGGACGGGGGCTTTCTCGCCCCGGTGTCACGCACATCTTCCAGCTGTCGGGCGGAGGTGGAGGAAGACTGCGGTTAGCGAGGGAGCGCGAGCCCTGGCTGGCTTGGGGGCCTCTCCCGCCCCAGGCTGGGTCCCCCTTCCCGCAAAGCCTCACCAGACACCCCTCCCCCCAGGCCTGGAGCTGGAGCTGGTTCTTCTGGTGGCAGCAGCACAGGCCCGACAGACGTTCCCAGGGAGAGGCCTGCTGGGGGCCAGAGGTGCTGGGCCTGCGAGCGGCTGGGGGTCCCAGCAGGGAGCCGAGGGGCAAGGGTTCATTCCCCTCCCTCAGGGAGCCCTGGGTGGTAACTTTCTATCACCTAGAGGGACAGCGACCTCATCTCCTGGTCCCTCCACCTGAGATGACTCTGCCCATCAGTCTGGGGTGAGGCGTGAGGACGGCCTGGCCGACACCCCAGACACAGAGCCTCACACCGCTGGCCGCAGGCAGCTGAGACAGGGAGACCCACGTCAAAGCGTCTGCCCTGCGTGCGGAGTTCGTGCCGGGATGCACGCCACGCCTTCCGGGGCGCCGTGGCCCCTGCCCGCTCCCGGGGATGGGGCCCGAGCTCGTGTGCGGCGTGCAGGGGACGGCCTCGCCTGTGTGCGGACCAGCCAGGGCCCTCGCCCAGCACTGCGCTCAGACAGGAAGGGCTCACGCTCCCTCTGCCTCACACACCTGCCTCCGGGGCCCGTGCGGACTGGCCGGGCGCTGGTGGACGGAGGCCCTCACAAGGAGCAGCCTCCTTCCCCAGAGACACTGCAGCTGCTGGGCTCAGTTTCCCCTCCTGAGATCGGAGGCCAGGCCCCGCACAGATGGGAGCTTCGAGACCAAGCACAGGGTGGGGATGGCCAGGCAGCCCGAGCCAGGGATGGAGGGCCTGTCTGGGATGGGCGGGCGGGGACACAGGGCAGGGCCCCAGGAGGCCGTGGGGGCCTGGCCAGGGTGGGGAGGCTGAGGGCAGGGATCCCGTCCGGCCAGTCGGGCCTGTTCTCTCCCTTGCGCAAGGTGGTGGCTGTGGCTGGGTCTGAATCACCAGGGTTCCTGACCGGCTTGGTGCTCGGAGGAGGGCGGGGGGTCAGAGGGCGGAGGGCCCTGCCCGCCGCGGCCACCCGCCTCAGCAGACTGTTTGCAGCAGACGGGTCCGTGGGCTTGGCCTGGCCACCGCGTGCCCGCACGGCGACCTCACCAGGCAGGTGGTGCATCTCCTTTGTTCTGGTGACGTCATCGTGCTGACGCCAAGTCGGCCCCAGGTTGGGGAGAGGAGGAGGGGGCCGCCCGGCGAGTCTGGGCCCCTGGGTGCATTCCGCCCAGGATGGGGATGCTCGAGCCCCCTGTGTGTGCCTGGGCGTGTGAGTGTGTGCATGCACGCACACGTGTGTGCGAGTGTGAGGGTGCTGCCCCCTCCTGAGATGCTCCCTCTGGACACCGGGCCTGGGACGGTGGCTGCGGGGGCCGGGCTTCCCTGGGCCCCTCGTTCTGCGAAGCCCGGGCTTGCCGTGGGGACCGCAGGCTCAGGCAAGGGGGTCGCTGTCTGTTGTGCCTGAGAAGGTGTTTTTTTTGGAAAATGTGGCTGATTCGTGGTGCGGAGGGTGCAGACTGTTGTCAAGTGTGAGAATGGGAATGACAGCTATGCCGTCTGACATCGTCCCAGAGTAGTCTTCAGAAGGGTGTGAGTGTCCTGACGGAGCAGGGGTGTCAGACACCGGTGTCTGCAGCGGGGGACGCCCTGCGACGCCCCCGCCTCGAGCCCACCTCTGGCCTTCCTCAGCAGGCCACCCGGCAGGGGTGCGGGTGCTCAGCTGGACTCTCCCAGGCTGGACTGGGTGGGACCAACCAGCTCAGGCAGCTCAGGGCGCTGGTGTCTGGCCCTGCTGGTCGGTCCTGCCCCGCTGGACCCTCCCCGCTCCAGCAGGCCCCAGGCTCTGCCTCACCGGACCCTCAGGTCTTCCCTAGTGGGCTTCGCTGCCCCTCCGTGCCTACCCCTGCAAGCCCTCCTCCTCCCCCAGCTGGTCTGGAGGGCCCCCTTTGGCAGCAAGCCCAGCTGGTGAGCCTACCCTGCCTGCACCCCAAGCTTGCCACACCAACCCCCGCCCTGTCCAGCCCAGGCAAAGACTGCTCATTCCTCCTTGGTCCACCTGCTGCTTCTGCCTGTCTCCCATTCATGCATTCACTCATTTATTCATCCAGTCCGTCAATTAACATTAACCGAGCTCCACGCATGTGCCGGACTTGCGGGCCACGTGCTCCCAGAGGAAGCCCGAATCAGAGAGTGCGCTTCCACGTGGGACGCGGGAGCCGGGTTCTGCTCCGAGGCGCTTAGTCTGGTGGGCGAAGCAGATAAAATACCAACCACAGCCTCTGGGATAAAGCACTGTAAGGCGCAGAGGCAGCTGCCGCGGGGCGGGGGGGCCCCCGGCCCTGCCCGAAGTGGCCGGGAGGCAGGCCTCCAGGGGGAGGTGGCATCCAAGTGATGAGGAGGAGCCACCGAGATGGCGGGAGAAGGCCCAGTGCCAACAAGGTGCGGGACGACGGCGGGGCCCCTGGGCCTCTGCGCCTCACGTGTCCGTGCCACGGCTCCAAGGCTGTTCCCCCCACCCCGCCGACTGTGAGTTCCCCAGGCCGTGCCCCCCTCTTATGTCAGTCACCCTAGAAACCCAGATGTCACCTTGAGGTCTCATCTCTCTTTCCGATCAGTCACCAGGTCCTGCCGAGTTTCCCCCAGGACCTGTCTCTTTCTCTCCACCAGCAGCAGCAGGTCCTAGTGTTCGGGGGACACAGCTCCCCTGGCCTCACGCATCAGTGACTCCCAGGACCAAGTCCGAATCCTTTGCTGGGTGTGGAAGGTCCTGGCTGATCGGTTCCGCCCGGTTCTGCCCTCCCCTCTGCTCCCTGACCCCACCGCCTCGGGGCGTGCTCACCTGGCCCCTCCCCCGGAATGCCTGTTGGGTCTCTGCCTCCCGATCCCACCCGACTCATGCCTGAGCCCCTCTCACAGCTGGCCTGCAGCACAGCCTGGACCCCAAGTCAGACGCAATCACACACGTGTCGCCTGGACCCCAAGTCAGACGCGATCACACACGTGTCCACATCTGTCTCCACACAAGCTGATCTCACGTTGTGTCCGGGCAGGAAATGGAGCCTTCTTTGTGGATAAGGCTGAGTGCTTCACGCTGTTCCTCGTCAACACACACACGACTCGCCCTGCATCCCTGGTCGCTTCTGGTCCTCCGACTCTCGCTCACACTCGCCGCCCTGCCCCTGTCGCTGTGCGTCTGCCTGGACCTCATCTTTCTGGGCCTCTGACCTGTGGCCTTTCTGTCTTCGGTGACTTGCACGCTCCTGTCTTGGAGCCTGGGTTCATGCCGTTCCTCCCACACAGAACGCCCTCCTCTCTCTGAGAATCCAGGTCTCTCATCTTCAAGCCATGAGAAGAATGCTCCGAAGGGCCTCCTGGGAGGGCCCCTTCCCGCGCTTGGCTCCTGGCCACTGTCCTGAAAGCTTTCACTTTCCCCCTTTAGTAGAACAAGTTTGCCCATGGCCTTCCCTGTTTGCTCTGCTTCCGCCCGAGGGCTGAGGCTGGTCTCCTCCACGGAAGCCTCCCACCCTGCAATCGCCTAGGATACAGTCCTGGGCTGGGAGAGGGTGTGACTGTGCCACACCTCGTGGGCCTGGCCTGGGCAAGTCACTTCCTCCCTGGGTCTCAGTTTCTCATCTGGTAAATGGATAATGACACCTACCTCTTGGGCAAGTCCTGCGGGTGTAATGAGGCAATGGGACGAAGGTCCTTTGCAAGCGTAAACGCTGCAGGAGTCCCCACTTTGCTGTCGTCGTCGCAGTGCGTGCGGGTGTCCCCGGCTCCGGCCACACCCCTCACCCCGGCTGCTCTGTCGCCGCTGCAGGCCGGGGCCGGGCTGGCGAGCTGGAGACCTCGGGCCTGGTGACGGTGGTGCTGGGCCAGGACGCGAAGCTGCCCTGCTTCTACCGAGGGGGCCCTGGCGAGCAGGTGGAGCAGGTGTCCTGGGCCCGGGTGGACGCCGGCGAGGGCGCCCGGGAGCTGGCGCTGCTGCACTCCAAGTACGGGCTGCACGTGGGCACGACCTACGAGGGCCGGGTGGAGCGGCCGCCGCCTCCGCGGAGCCCCCTGGACGGCGCGGTGCTGCTGCGGAACGCGGTGCAGGCGGACGAGGGCGAGTACGAGTGCCGTGTCAACACCTTCCCCGCGGGCAGCTTCCAGGCCCGGCTGCGGCTCCGCGTGCTGGGTAAGCAGAGGCTCCGGCCGGGGGCGGCGGGGGGGCACGAGGGGACAGGCGGGGCTGCACCGGCCCGCGGCCCTGCCCCCCGGAAGTTCTCTCGCAGCCTTGGGCAGCGCCCACGTGTTGGGAGCTGCTTCCTTCCGTTCACCGACGTCTCCTTCTTGGTTTGTCTCGCCCTTTGGGGCCACGTGGCCCAGGATTATTCTCTCTGTCCTGCGCTCTCCCCTCTGCTCCCGGAAACAGCCAGCGCGCCTCCCCTGGCCGTGCCCACCTTGGCCCCTCACCTGGCATGCCTTTCCAGGTCTGCCCTCACCCCCATTCCCGCCCGGCTCACGCACAAGGCCTCGCACACGACCCAGACCCTCAGTGACTGTCCTGCAGCAGTGTTCCAAATTACTGAGGCCCTTTCCCACGGCCCACCCAGCTCTCCTCTCCTCCAAGCTAAACTCGCTGGGTTTCACAACAGTCCTCCCAAAGACACTCGTTCAAGGCCGCCCTGGACACCTGGGCCCCGTGGGGCTGACATCTTTCTTGATCTGGACCTGCAGTGAGTGTGGCTGGAGACCACAATTGCCCTTTAAGCCCCCATGTTGCACTGTGGGCACTTGTGGTCCCCAGATGCCCTACACCTGTGCTCAAGGTCATTCTCGTCCATTCTCTTTGCTTGGGCTGTTAATGTCATGAAGATCAAAATAAACTGTAATTTCCCTTCATCCCCGTGGGAGTCTGTAACAACAGCCTCGCGGTGGAACCCTGACCTCAGCATCCGACAATCTGGGACGAGTCACTTAATGTCTCTGGGCCTCCGTTTCCTCATCCATGACTCAGGGACAGTGGTATCTATCTATCTTGATGGTTTGCTGACACGGTTCAGTGAGATAACATTTGTAAAGTGTTTAGCATAGCACTTGGCACGTAGTAAGTGCTTAATAAATGGTGCTATCGTTATTACATATGTTACCTGGTTAGTTTTTTTAAGTGCATCACTGTTTTCACTCAAAAATGACCCGTGCTCTTTGTAAAAGATACAAACACTGGACAAAGGCACAAAGATCATATCCCACCACTCGTGCTGTCTCTCCGTGGAGCCAGAGGACACGTCCCCGTGTGCGGGAGGGCGGGCGGGTGGGGGCCTCCTGCCAGGCCGTGACCCCCGCCCCTCCCCCGCAGTGCCTCCGCTGCCTTCGCTGAATCCCGGGCCAGCGCTGGAAGAGGGCCAGGGCCTGACGCTGGCCGCCTCCTGCACCGCAGAGGGCAGCCCGGCCCCCAACGTCACCTGGGACACCGAGGTCAAGGGCCTAGCATCCAGCCGCTCCTTCAAGCACCCCCGCTCAGCCGCCGTCACGTCCGAGTTCCATTTGGTGCCGAGCCGCAGCATGAACGGGCAGCCGCTCACCTGCGTGGTGTCCCACCCGGGCCTGCTGCAGAGCCGCAGGATCACCCACACCCTCCGCGTGGCCTGTGAGTGCTTGCCGCCTGTGGCCACGCTGTGCCCAAGGCAGGGAGTGGGCCGCCCCGCTTGCCGGGCTGCGGGGAGAGTCACGTGCGCGTGCGGAGTCAGGTGCTTCTGTGAAATGCGCAGCTCAGGGTGCAGGGACGCTTCGGGACAAGCCTGGGTCCGGCTGCGGTCCTTGGTGTCACTGTGTCTGTCAGCAGAGTGAGCCCACTTTGCAGAGCTCTGCGGGGCGGATGCGGGGGTGGGGACAGGCTCTCTGGGCGTGTCCTGCTGGGCGCTCCAGCCGAGCCCCCAGCCCCGGCGGACGGGGTGGTTTGGGGCTCACTCTACCCCAGCCCAGGCCCTGCAGCAGAAACAAGGGAGTGGGTGGGGCCCTTGGGCCTGGAAGAGCCAGGCCGCATCCCCGAGCGCCTGCCATGTGACTGGCACTTTGTGGGCATCGCAGGGGACCCAGAAGTGACCTGTCACTTGCTGAGGCACTTAGAGGCTCCTTACACCGCCACCCAGGGCAGACTCCCTGATTAGGGAGGGGGGAGGCCTGTGGTGAGCAGCCAGCCCAGCGGGGCTGCTTGGCTGCAGACAAGCAGGAGGGAGAAGGGCCCTGGCAGCTCTTCGGGGCGGGGTGGGGCCTGGGGCGCGGGCCCTTCCAGGAACGGGGTGGGAGGCCTCACTGCACCTCCCCTCCCCCTCCCTCTGCTCCAGTTCTTGCCGAGGCCTCTGTGAGGGGCCTTGAGGACCAGAAGCTGTGGCAGGTCGGCCGAGAAGGGGCCGCGCTCAGGTGTCTGAGTGAAGGGCAGCCCCCTCCCTCGTACAACTGGACACGGTGAGCGTCGCTTGGGACCAGGGTCTTTCCCGCTAAGGCCAGCGTATGCTCAGTATGGGCTGGGACAGTATGTGCTGAACCTCAAATAAATTGGGGCACGTGTTCAGACTGATACACCAAACACGACCGGCCTGCACTGGGAGTCCAGGGCACGTGGTCGTTGGTGGGGAAACAGCTAATAAGGCCTTGGCTTTATTTCCCAGCTTTTAAACGACGGGTAGGGCTGTACCTACACGTCGACACCGCGTGTCTGTGTAAAGTCCCCCAGGGGTAAGACACGCAGTGGGCTGACTCGATGGCCGTGACACCGACCGACACCACGGCGGTGCCGGCGCCACCTCCCCCAGTTCCCTCGAGGACGCTCAGCTCTTCCAGGGTCTGGGGGAGCCAGGGAGGGGGTCCAGGGCTCCCTTGAGCCTGAGGAAGGCACGTGGCCTCGTGCCCAAGCTTTGCCCCTGGGCTCTGCGTGCAGCTAGCTCCAAGGCTGGGGTGTGCGGCCACCTTTGCCACGCACGTCCAGCCCAGGCCGCAGTGAAGTGTCCTGTCGTGTGGACGACTGTGTGGACCTGGCGCCCACTGCCGGGTCATGTGACGCCCGTGGGAGCCTGCGGGGTGGCACGCGCGTGTTGGGGGTGCCCGGGTCAGGCTGGCGGCAGGGAGAAGGGGCCTCTGCCTAGGCCTGCTGGGCACAGGGAGGGGCGCCGTGGGAACAGCCCGTGGCTCTCGGTGACGTCATGGGAAAGGGGGGTGGGGAGCAGCCTGGGCATGTCGGGTGGTGGCGGCCTGAGCCCGCCCAGCTGGCACCCGTCAGCTTCCCTGTCCTCCAGGCTGGACGGGCCTCTGCCGAGTGGGGTGCGCGTGGACGGGGACACGCTGGGCTTCCCCCCGCTGACCGTGGAGCACAGTGGCACCTATGTGTGCCACGTCAGCAATGAGCTGTCGTCGAGGGACTCGCAGGTCACCGTGGAGGTTCTTGGTAAGCACCAGGCAGACAGGACCTGGGCCGAGACGGGAGCCGGGTGAGGGGCTGGGCTGCGGGGCTGGGTGGGGGGCAGAGCTGGGTGTCCACCTCAGACAGCGGCCTGGCCCCGCAGACCCCCAGGACGCCTCCGGGAAGCAGGTGGACCTGGTGTCGGCCTCGGTGGTGGTGGTGGGTGTCATCGCAGGGCTCCTGCTCTGCCTCCTGGTGGCCGTGGTGCTGCTGATGTCCCGGTACCACCGGCGCAAGGCCCAGCAGATGACGCAGAAATAGTGAGTGCCCTCCCCCCAGGCACGCGGGAAGGGGAGGGTTGGATCCATACGCCTGGTGTCCCCAAGGACACACGCTCGCACGCGGCACGCATGCTCTCAGCCGCACCCCACCTGCAGCCCCCACCTGCACCCGCACCCTCCGGCCCCGCCCCCACAGGCCCAGCCAGGCTGGGCTCCCCCGGGGACCGCCCCCAGCTACTGACCAGGCGTCTCTCCCAGCGAGGAGGAGCTGACGCTGACCAGGGAGAACTCCATCCGGAGGCTGCACTCCCACCACGCGGACCCCAGGAGCCAGGTGTGTGCTGCGCCCAGGTGTGCTCCGCAGCTGCGGGGCCCTCTGCTGCCAGGCCCAGCCCCTGCCCGCTCTGGCCACTGGCCCGGAGCTGCCCGGGGTCTGCTGGGCTCCTGCACAGGGTTCCCTCAGCACCGGCCCAGTCCCTCTGGGGAGCCGCCCCAGCACTGTTTCAGGGCAGGGGTGCAGCGGCCCGGCCGGGCGGGGGACAGGTGCCAGGGAGCAGGCTGGGGCCAGACAGCGGGGGCAGACAGCCGGGAGGCCGAGCCCGCTTCTGACCACTCTCCCGTGTCTGGGCCCCGCAGCCGGAGGAGAGTGTGGCGCTGAGGGCCGAGGGCCACGCTGAAAGTCTCAAGGACAACAGCAGCTGCTCCGTGATGGTGAGCCCCCGGCCCCACGGGCGTCCCTCACCAGGCCCCTGCCTCAGCCCCGGCTCGGGCCACCCACGCACCCCCCGCGCCCTGGCTCTCCACGTCCCAGCCCCATACCCGACACTCCCGCCCACCCCCCAGCCCCACACCTCCGAGACAGCCGCGGCCCTGCTGGTACTGACCTCCGCCCCGCGAGCCCACGGCCCTCAGGGCCAGCCACCCCGCCTGGTTCCCGACCTGCCCCCCGACCCCGTGCTCGGTCCCCAGAGTGAAGAGCCAGAGGGCCGTAGTTACTCCACGCTGACCACCGTGCGGGAGACAGAGACGCAGACGGAGCTGCTGACCCCGGGCTCCAGCCGGGCCGAGGACGAGGACGGCAGGGACGAAGGCATCAAGCAGGCCATGACCCACTTCGTGCAGGAGAACGGGACGCTGCGGGCCAAGCCCAGCGGCAACGGCATCTACATCAACGGCCGGGGGCACCTGGTCTGACCCAGGCCCCCCACGCCTGGCTCCCCCTGCTCAGCGGCCTGAACGCCCCATTCCTCAGGGGGTGTGCCACCCCCACGGACTGCTCGACCTTTGGACCTTCTCCTCCAACCTTCCCGTCGGCGGCGGAGGGCCCGCTGGTCGAGCCCTGCCTGTGCGTGCGGGTCGCTGCACGTGCGCTTGTGCCGGTGTGAGCGTCGGCTGACGGTGTGCTTGGAGGTGCGACTGTGCCTGGGCGTCACCGTGCCGCCACGCCCGAGTCCGGGGGACCGGTGCCGTGTGCTGCAGGACGCAGCGGCTGCCGGCGCCGGCCGTCTGGCTGCTGCAGTGTGTGGCTGTGTGGCCTCTGCCCGCCGTGGCAGGCGCCTTCCTCAGACCCAGAGCAGTATTACTCACGCGGAGGCTGGCGGCCGGCCTCCCGAGGGGCAGCGGCCGGGGCGCCAGCGGCTCACTGGCAGGGAAGAGGCCGGCTGCCCTCTGGTGGCCCGGGCTGCCCATGTACAGACTGTAAATACGCCTGCCCAGGGCTCTTTTAAGGACAGGGCTATGAGCCCTCTAATCAGAGAAAAGACTCGGTTTCTATCAGTGCTTGTCATTACTGGGACTGCTGGAGGCCGGGTCGGCTTAGGTGGGAATTCGGTAGAGTCAGACTTTGCTCAGACCTCCCAGGGGTCACTTACGGTGGCTTTGAGGTGTAGTCCTCCTGAGGCACCTTCACCTGGGCGGCCTCTGTGCCATCTGAGTTCGGGGTGTGAGCCCGTGGCCCTGGGTGGGGAGGCCCGGCAGGGCCCTCGGCCCTCGGGTCTCCTCGGCCCCTCCATACCTCCTCTCCTTTCTTAGCCATGTCCACAGTTTGTGATCCGTGGGGAGTGTTGGGACTCCTGGTCCAGCTGTGGCGTCGGGGAGAGAAGGCAGTGACCACAGCTGAGCAGGGTGGGGGTCCCGGTGAAGGGCGGCGTGTCCACTCCCCCCAGGAGTCTTGGGGCCACTGCCTTGGGCTTTTCTGCTCGTTTCTCTGGACGGAGTCTGGGTTAGATAAGGTCTGTCTCTGCCGGAGTCCCTGGGTCAGTGCCCGACCCTGCTACACCCGAGAGCTGCTGGGTTTCTGGACGAAAGGAGAGACTCCCATCCCCAGCCAGCCAGGCCCAGCACCCCGGCGGGTGCATCCTGTGTAAATATGTGCATATCTGTACATAAGATGATGTTCTGTGTTTAAATAAACCCATCACACCTGTCCGGGCTGTCTCCTGTCTTGCCTTTGGGCTGTGTGAGCCCCGAAGCCTGTGCTGTCTGTCTCAGCCCCGCCCTCCCTGTGGTCCCATGGGGGCAGGTGCTGGGCACCTGTGGCTGGGAGCGCAGGGAAAGGCACAAGCCCCACAAGACTGGCTGCCACTCTGAGAGTCCCCAGGGGGACGGTGGCACCCAGGGCCCCTCTGTGACAGGCAGCACCTCGGTTTGCGGTGCCGGGAGCCCTGTGTGACAATGGCGTCCGCCACCACCAGCCTGGAGGTAGGTGGCAGTGTGCACGTGCCACAGACGGAGGAGCAGCCTTGCGTGAGCCCCACAGTGTGAGAGTCGGCAGTGTCTGAAGACTGTCCAGTCCACGGGTCCCCCCACCCCGGCCACAGACTGGTCGGGTCCGTGGCCTGTTAGGAGCCGGGCCGCACAGCAGGTGAGCGGGGGGGAGCCAGCGAAGCTTCCTCCGCATCCGCAGCCACTCCCGGGCGCCAGCACCACCGCCTCAGCTCCACCTCAGATCCTCAGGGACTAGATTCTCATGAGAGTCCCTGTCCCTGGTGCCACAAAGGTTGGGGAGCGCTGCTCTCGTCCGCTCCCCTGACTTTCGTACGTGTGGAAACTGAGACTCTATAAAGTCCTGTGGCTCAGCTGGGGTGTCAGGCCAGCCAGAGGCAGAACCCAGGCACCTTCTCCCCATGGGTGCTGCCTCGCTCCTGGGGCAGACGTAGGCGTCCACCCTGGGACCCGGAGTTCTGGGCTCCGGGGGTGGGCGGCAGCTCGCGCCCCAGACCAGCAGCCACCCCAGGGCCCTGACATCACCTCCCCTTGGCCAATGAGCTGAGGCGCGGCGAGGGGTGAGGATGTGTCGGCCACCTCCCCCACCCCAGCCCCTGTGGTTGCAAAGATGCTCTAACAGGAAGCGGGTTTGAGGAGCTGCACAGCTTCCTGCCCCCCCAGGCTGAGTGGGGCGAGCAGGGCGAGTGCCAGTTCGGGCCACGAGACGCAGCATCTTGCCAGGGTCCGGGCAGCTTCCTCTTCCACGGCTGCTTCCGTGTGGCCAGGGCTGCAGGGGCAGGAGCTGCTGCCAGCTTCCAGGCCCCCCTCCCCCCGGCTCGGAGCCCTGCCCCCTAGGGCCGGGCCAGGCCCCAGGCCGGCTTAGGGTCCCATGGGGCACTGGTAGGGCGAAAGCCTCGGGGGTCGGAGGCTGGGCCAGAGCCCCGCGGCCTAGCCATGAAGTCGCGGCAGAAAGGAAAGAAGAAGGGCGGCTCGAAGGAGCGGGTGTTCGGCTGCGACCTGCAGGAGCACCTGCTGCGCGTGGGCCAGGAGGGTAAGGGCCGGCCCACCCGGCTGCGGCCGAAGCACCCGCGGGCGCCCACGGCGGGGGTGGCGCTGGGGAGCCCGGGAACGGGGAGGCTGACGGGGCCGGGGCCCGGGGCCCCGGGCTGGCCGGCAGAAGGGGCGATGGATGTTCCTGGGCCTGGACGGAAGGGGACGGGAACAGAGCCCCGGGGGGTCTGAGGGAGGCCGACGGGGTCTCCTGCCTGGAGGACGGTGCCCGGGGCCGGGTGGCGGGCTCTGGCTCCTCTGCAGAAGCCACAGGCGAGGGTGTGGGGTGGGGACAGCCCTCCTCGCTCTCCTTCCTGCTCAGAGGAGAGGCAGGCTCGAAGCGGATGGAGGGCCAGGGCAGGAGCTGCAGAAACGGGGATGCCCGGGAGTGAGAGGTGGCTGGAGGCCTGGCGTGAGGATGGCGTGGAGGGGGCAGAGGAGGTGGTGTGGCGACTGCGGAGTGGCCCAGCGTCCACCCCGGGCTTGCAAATCAGGGACAGCGTCGGCCATGTGTGCTTGGCATGGAGTAGCCACTCGAAAACATGTCTTGCTTTGATTTGAAATTGAACACAGGTGTCCGGGGCGCTCGGCCGGCTTGATTTTGGCTCACGGGGCCCCTCCCAGGGAAGGGCAGGGCCCCCTCCCCCACCCGCCCTGCCCCGGCTGTCGGCTGTCGTTTCCTCTTTGTCCTCCCCTGTGCTCTGGGTCGCAGGGCGCAGTAGCAGGAGGGCGATGGCGGCTCCCGTCTCATTTCCTGCTCGCAGCTGGCCCTGCATCCCCAGACACCTTCTTCCCCTTTTCTCCTCCCCCAGAGGCCCGCACCCCTCCTGGCCTCCCTTAGGGAAAGGCCGGGGCCCAGGGAGGCACCCTGAGTAGCTGAAGTGACTTCTTGGTGCCTTTCCCTACTCAGAGGGCAGAGCCCAGCTCTCTGCACAGGGCGACCCCTCCTGAGAATGAAGACTCTCGGCCACAGGCATGTGCTTTAGTTGGGCCGGACGCTCTCCTCCCAGTTCTCTGCGAGCCCCGTGCGGCCTCTTCGTCCTGGCCGTGCCTTTCCCTGTCACCCTCCCTGGCCCCTGCCTGCGTCCCCAGCATGTGGGGGCATCTTCTCTGGAAAGGGTAGACACCTGGCTGCTGGGGCCTGGCCCAAGTGCACCCCAGAGGGGACAGAAGCACCCACCGGCCCTCACCAGAGCCTTGCCGGAGCCCGAGGGTGACAGAGTGGCAACAACAGTCCTCTCCGCGCCCCCAGCTCCTCCCGGCGTGGACGGGGGCAGTGGAAGGGTAGGCAGGCTGCTGATGGCTTCTGTCTAACCCAAGGCCCCGCGGGAATGAAAGCCCTTGCCAGTGGAGGCCGGCTCCGGGCTCCCTCCGCCTCCGGGTGCCCTGTCTCCCCACCCGGCACCTTCCCCGGCTTCCGTCTGCAAGCCCCACGCGTGTGCCCTTCCTTTCCCTGCCCTTCATCTCTTTCGATGCGGTGTTCGGACGTCTGACCCTCCAGGTCCCCAAGCTCCAGCCCCCGCCCCGGTCCGCGCCCTTCCTTGGCGCCTCTATGCCTTCGACTTGGCCGCCCCAACCCTGTCTCTCACCTGTGTTTCTGAACCCATGTCTGACCTCTAGCTCCGTGCCTGCCCCCTGCCTTTGACCCTGTCATCTTTTCCCCTTCTCCGTGACCCATTTCCTCAGTGGCTCTGACTCCCCAGGCCCGTGATGCCTTCGTTAAGGGCCTTCTCGGGAGGTTCAAAAGCCACAGAGGACAGGATGAGGAAGACCTACCTAGCGTGGTTGCACTCGCGTAAAAAGCACCTGGGGCTCAGGTAGCAGCAGACCGCTGTCGAGTCGGGGGGCTGCTGTAGCATTAGGTGCCGTGAGTGGGGCAGCAGCTCAGACAAGGAGGGCCACCCCCTCTCTGCACTCTGTGCTGAGGCCTGAGGTCAGGGGACCCCTGACAATGGGCCCAGGTCCTGAAGGGATGGATGGTGAACTTAGGGCGAGGACTAAGGAGGTGAGCGGGGTGCCCTCGCCTCGGGTGCTCGCACGGCCCTGGGAGGGATGCTCCTTTGCTTCTCTTGCCCTCGACACCTTTCTCGTCTCCCCCAAGTCCTGGCTCTGGGGTCTAGGAGGGCAAGGGCGTGGACACCAGGTCACAAGAGGGTTTAAAATAGTGGCGGAGGGATTTATTCCCTTCATTCTGTATTTCTATCTTACTTAATTCCACAAAGAACTTGGGATGGACGACTTTCAAAACCCAAAACTTTACAAAAAGGGAGAGAAGACCAAAGGACTTGGGTTGAAGGGAAGACAAGAGGAAGGGTGAGATCAGGACCCAGAAATGCATGTTGCCTATGGGTCCTGGGTGCGGGCTCTGAGTGTCCGGCGATTGAAGAAGGGGTAAGCACAGGTAGGAACGAGACTCATAAAGCCCGTGAGGAAAGAAAAACAGGTGGCTTAGGAGGAGCACAGCTTTTTCCTGACACTGACACGGGAGAAGGACGGCCTTGGGGAGTCACAGTTTGTCGGACTCAGCGGCTCATCTTAGGCAACATTCCACGTCGAGTCTCCGAGAGGCGCCACCAATGCTCATAGCTGATAGCTTACTTCATTGGGTCATGTGCTAACCCTTTACTGAGCACACGCTGTTTCCTCACTGTGCTGTCTGCTGGGGAGGGTGTCACTACTTGTCCGAAGGCATAGGTACAAACGAAACTCATCGATCTACGGCCACGCCACCCCGAACGCGCCCGATCCCGTCTGATCTCGGAAGCTCAGCAGGGTCGGGCCTGGTTAGTACTTGGATGGGAGACCGCCTGGGAAGACCGGGTGCTGTAGGCCTAAAAAAAAAAAAAAGGAAAAGAAAAAAAAACTAATCAGAACGAAGTGCAGTGAGTGCTGTAATACAGATACAAAGGGTTGTGGGACTCTAACACAGATGGAAGCAGGTGGTCCAGCATTGGAGGTGGCGGTCGAGGGATGTTTTGAGGAATGCATAGGAGTTCGCTGGCAGTGAACGCGGCACGTGTCCAGGTGAGGGAGGCGTGTGAGTGAGGGCACAAGCCTCGCTCGGCGAGCAGCACAGGAGGGTTTGCTGGGGGACAGGCCGGAGCTGAGGCTGGAATGGTGGCTTGGAGCTGGTTTCCGAAGGGTCTTCTGTACCATGCTGAAGAGTTTATATTTTATTCTGTATCTGTAAGGTGACCAATAAAGACTGGAGTGGAGCAGGTTGTACATATAGCAAAGGTTTAAAGCAGGCAAGTGCTTTAGAAATGACTGTGCGGCCTGTGGAGAGGGGCTTCAGCCTGTGGTTTTCGAGGGTTTCCCACTGTGAGACACTGTCAGGCGATGAGGAATGCCAGGAGGGGTGTACTTTGATCTTGTCCTCATGGTGCTGACAGCACAGTAGCCGAGGAGGCCCAGGGCAGGGGGACAAAACGCAGCTCTCCGAGCTCTCGGAACTGAATCCTGGCTCTGCTGGTTGGTACTGGTCACTTGTTACCCCTTTGACCTTGTCTTCCTGTCTGCAAAGTGGGGACTGCAGCGTGTGATGACAGTGCCTGGCACGTAGGGCCTTCTCTCCTGACTTGACCTGTCTGGAGGTCTGTCACTATTTTGCGCACCTTCCCACGACGAAACTAATTACCGGAGGGGGTGCTTCACAGTTACCACCATCAGCCCCGTTCCATCTTGAGTGAGACAACTAATGTTCCTCTATTTTGTGTAGAGTGTCATGTAAAAGCACTTTTAAGACCGGTTTGTACCCCGAGTCACCTCCCACACAGATTGCTGCTGCCTCTTTAAAAATTCCAGAGCAGCAACAAGTAATTATAGAGAAAGAAATTTCAGCTCCAAAGGCATAACTTTCTCAGGGGAACAGGCAGCCTGGAGAGGCAGCGAGCCCCATCACGGGGGTGCGGGGCGTCCGCACTGCCGCTCTGGCCCCCGGGGGGGCAGAGGCGGCAGAGGGCTCGGCAGGCGGGAGCTGACGGCCGGCACGAATCTTTCTCACGAGGTTTCGTTCCACGGGCTTTGCCCCGATCTCCCCAAACCTCCGTCCCTGATGCGTCCATTTCTCGGACGCCCAGACCTTCTGACGTCTCCCCCTGCCCTGCGCGCCCCCAGTGCCCCAGGTGCTGAAGGCCTGTGCGGAGTTCGTGGAGGAGTATGGAGTGGTGGACGGCATCTACCGCCTCTCAGGCGTCTCCTCCAACATCCAGAAGCTCCGGTGAGCCAGGCAGTGCGGGGAGGGCTCTGAGGGAGCCGGGGGGAGGGGAAGTGGGAAGCAGGGCTCCTAGATGCTAGGTGCTGTCAGGGAGGGGTTCCTGAGTCTCCTCGGGAAGGGTTGAGATCGTGCCCCCACGGCCCCGGGCTCGCACGCGTGCATGTGCACGCACACACGCAAACTCACACACCTGCGCTCCCCCCCACACGCGCCCAGGTTTTAAAAATTCAGATATGATTCTCACACCATAGAATTCACCATGTAAAAATGCACAGTCCGGTCGCACGTTCGCAGGGTGTGCAGCCCTCACCGCTGTCCGGCTCCGGGACATCTCATCGCCCCACCAAGGCCCCGTCCCCAGGAGCAGCCCCTGCACCCCTCTCGCCTGCCCAGGCCCCGCGGCCGCTGGCCTGCGCTCTGCCTCTGCGATGCTCTTACGCCGGGCGCACCATGCGGGCGGGGCCCCGGGCTGTGCCTCGCGCGCTGGCCTTCCTGCCTCGCAAGGTGCTTCCCAGGCTCGTGCGGGCTGTCGCAGGCGTGCAGCTTTGCTTCTGTCCGTGGCTGACGATGGCCCATCGCAGGGCTTTTCCACGTGCAGTTCCCACTCACCACTCGACGGCTGCGTTGCCTTTGGCTCCTGTGAGTAATGGTGCTACACACGTTCCTGTCTGAGCTCTTGTGTGCACACGTGCTTTTGAGTCACAAGAGAGTATGTGGAGGAGCAGAGGTGCCGGATCGCACACGTGTAACTCTGTGTCGAACGTAGAGGGTGTGCTGGAGCGTCTTCCACGGCTGTTTCCTCACGGTGCATCCCCACCAGCACCGTGTGAGGGTCCCCAGCACCCGTCACCGGGCGTCTGTTTTATTATAGCCACCCCAGTGGGTGCGAAGTGACATATTTCATATATATTGTCAAGCACCCTCTCATGTGCTTATTGGCCATTTGTATGTCTTCTTTGGAAAAATGTCTATTCAAATCCTTTGTCCATTTTTTAATTGGGTTATTTGTCTCTCTCGAATTGTAATCATTCTTCGTATTCCAGATATTAAACGCTTGACAAATCTATAATTCTCAAATACTTTCTCCCATTCTGTGAGGTGTCTTCACTTTCTTGACAGTGTCCTTTGACACACACAAGTTTGTAGTTTTGTTGTTCAGTGTGTTTTTCCTTTGGTTGCCTGTGCTTTTGGTGTCATGGCTAAGAATCCGTCACCTAACCCAAGGTCATGAAGATTTACACTTCTGTTTCCTCCTAGGGGTTACACTGGCCCATTTTACAGACACCCGAAACACGCCTGGGCCCACCCCCGCGTGCACTGTCCCCTGCAGGCCCCTGCATCGCTGTGCACACCTGTGGCTGCTTCCTGGCCGTGGGCCCTGTCCAGCTGCACATCCGCCTGCCCCCCGCACAGCCGCTTACACGACTGCGACTCGCTTCCCCATGGAGACACCCCCCCAGCTCGCCCCAGGCCCCCCCCAGCCCCCACCCTGACCGCTCTGCCCCCCCATGCCCCCCAGGCAGGAGTTCGAGGCAGAGCGGAAGCCGGACCTACGGCGGGACGTCTACCTGCAGGACATTCACTGCGTGTCCTCCCTGTGCAAGGCCTACTTCAGGGAGCTGCCGGACCCCTTGCTCACCTACCGGCTCTACGACAAGTTCGCTGTGCGTTGCGGGCCGGGGCAGAGGACAGGGCGGGGGGCAGCTCCTCCGCTGTTGGCAGCCCTGGTGCGTCCAGTGCCCGGCAGAGGCGTAGCGATCCTGAATGACGGATCCTCCTCGCGCTCCCCCAGTGCCCTCCCCGTCCCCCACTCTGCAGACCACACACAGCGGGCGGGACCTGGGGAGAGTAGGCACGGGAGGTCAGAGCTGGAAGGCCTAGACGCGAGCCTCCCGACGCGTGAGAGAACGAGAACTTTCTGAGGTCCGAGCTTCCCAAGCGCGCGCCCACGACCGTGATCGCGTGCCCGCGCCCTCGGAGCGAGGATATGGCAGAAATGCCGCGCGAATGGACGCGCGCAGGATGCGCCGCCCTCCGCAGAGCACGCTCGTGTTTGGAGACCCCGAAGGGCGGTGGCACCATCCCGCCCGGACCCCCTAACCTGGCGGGCGCGGGCCTTCCTGGACACCCTGGAATAACTCCACGGCCCCTGGGCACCCATGGGGGGCGGGGCACTGATATGTCCCAGGACCAGAGTGCCACCGACAGAGGACTCCAAGGCAGAGAGGGGCAGTGAGCTGCTCGGGGTCGCAGAGGTATTGAGTGGCGTGACCAGGGTTCAGCCGCAGGTCTTGTGGGCCCCACGTTTTCCGCTGGTGGCTGTGGGTCAGGGCCGGGGCCTCTGGTCTGGCTGGAGCTCTGGGGTGTGAGCAAGGGCGGGCCGGGCCCTGAGTGCTGCCGCTTGGGCCCCCACAGGAGGCCGTGGCGGTGCAGCTGGAGCCTGAGCGCTTGGTCAAGATCCTGGAGGTGCTTCGAGAACTGCCCGTCCCAAACTACAGGTGTGTGGGGCCCTCCCCACCTGCAGCCCAGACTCTCCCTCCGCCGGGGGCCTTGACTGGCCCCTTCTCTTCTGGCTCCCAGGCCCCAGCCCTACTCCTGCCCCGTGTGACCCCGAGTGACCCCTGCCCCATGGCGCCCTTTCTGCAGGACCCTGGAATTCCTGATGCGCCACTTGGTGCACATGGCCTCGTTCAGCGCACAGACCAACATGCACGCCCGCAACCTGGCCATCGTCTGGGCCCCCAACCTGCTGAGGTGCGTGTGCGCAGTGGCCCCCCAGAGCCTGGCCCCGGGGGCGGCTCTGGGAGGGGTGTGGCTGTGCGGGTGCCCTGGAAGGGTAGGGGAGGTGAGGGGGGAGAAACAGGAGCTTCGGGGCTACACCACGTGGAATGGGCTCACCCTTCCAGCCCCTTCTCAAGCTTGAGTGAAGTCCCTGAGGGCAGCGCCCCTGTGTCCCCTCACGCTTCCTCACTGGGCCCCCAGCCAGAGCAGGCCTGGCCCCTGTCCCGTGTTTGTCGCGCAAATGTCTTGCAGTTTGTTGGAGAAGTGGCCGGCACACCATTCCTTGTGGTGCTCGGCAGACTAGGAGAAACCCTGACATTCATTCCAAGCGCGCCCCCCGATGTGCGCAGGAAGCAGAGCTAGTTCTGAGAGTCTGAGAAGGCTTCCTGGAGGACTGGAGGACGCGCGGTTAGGGCTCTGAGTCCTGCCGGTTCGCAGGTGGAGGCGGGGTGCGGGCACGCAGGGGCAAGGTGCAGGGCTCTTCAGGAGAACGCGGGTGAAGAAGTGTGGCGGGGCTGGGGGCGCATAAGTCCATGTCGCCACAGGTCTAAGGACATAGAGGCTTCAGGCTTCAACGGGACGGCGGCCTTCATGGAGGTGCGCGTGCAGTCCATCGTCGTAGAGTTCATCCTCACGCACGTGGACCGGCTCTTCGGGGGTGCTGCCCTCTCTGGTTAGTGTCCTCCCCGCCCACCACGCCATCGCTCTCAGTCTGGGGTGTCATTCAGAGTTACACAGGGCCTCAAAAATCATCTAGTTCACTCTCCCCGTTGTGCAGATGAGAAAACTGAGTCTCCAGGGGAGGTGTTGCTGATGGCCACGTGGGGATGCTCTGGCAGTCGGGTCTTGGGCGGGCCTCTTCTGCTCTCAGTCTGGGGCAGAACTTGGCCTCTTAATCACCGTCCTGGCTCTCAAGGCTAGTGACTGCTCAGTCTCTCCCGCAGCCCACCAGGCCAATGTCCTGGGATCCCCTGGCCCTCTCTGTCCCTCAGGACTCACTCCCTCTCGAGGAGCTAGGTCAGGGGCCTCCGGGCACAGCCCGAGCCTGGCAGCCGGTGGACGGGCCGTGCAGTGAGGACCTGGGTGCCTGAGCCCTCTCTTCTCTGCTGTTGGCTGATTCCCCAGCTGCTGATGGGGATGGTGGATGGCGTTCTCTTCCGGGGCCCCGGGCGTCGGGCAGCCCTGAGGACCTGATGCCCAGGTCCCTGCCCTACCACCTGCCTAGTGTCCTGCAGGCTGGAGACGGCCCCCCGCAGATGCGGCCGTACCACACCATCATCGAGAGCGCAGAGCACAAGTAAGGCCTTTCTCCTGGGCCCCCCTCCCCTGCACGGACCTCCAGCCCAGCCCCAGCGATTTCTCCATTCTCTGCAGGAGGAAAGGGTCTTTGAAGGTTAGGAAGTGGAGATCAATCTTCAATCTGGGTCGCTCTGGCCATGAGACCAAGCGTAAACTCCCACGGGGGCCCGAGGACAGGGGTAAGTCTGGGAGATGTGGGGGCCTCTGCCGCGGGTGTGCCAGGCCCTGGCTCTACCCTGTCCCTGTCTTGCAGAAGACAAATCTGATAAGGGGGTGCTGCGGCCAGCCAAGAGCATGGACTCCCTGAGTGCTGCGGCTGGGGCCAATGACGGTGAGTGTAGGCGTGCGCTCCCGTGGGTGTACGTGTGCGTGTGCATGTGCGTGTTACTAACAGCATGGCCTGTGCGCATCTCTGTGGAGGCATGTCTGTGAGTGTCTCTGTAAGGGCTTACCAGTATTAGGAATAAGACCGGTGTGTGCGTGTGTGCATGTGTGCGTGCGTGTGTGTACGTGGCCAAGTGTGTGCATTAATTTAAAACATATGTAACGAGTGCCTGTTACATAGCAGCCGTAGTGCTGGACGCTGGGTTTACAGTGGTGAGTTTCTCCTCTGTCTCTGGGGCGTCATGAGCACGTGCAGGACCGAGTGGCTGGGTGGAGGTAGGGCTGGCCAGTGGCTGTATCTTCAGGGAGGGAAGGGGTTCCTAGGTATGTGTAGGTGGGGTGACTGTTGACCTGCTGTGGAGAGTTTGCTGCGCTGGCCCAGGGAAGCTGAGCCTGGTGCCTTCCAGGTTTCTAAGCCTCGAGGACTCTCTGGAGCATGCCTGAGGTGTCCAGGTCCCTTGCAGGTGAGACTATTCCCTGCCTCTCTCTTCTCCACAGAGCCAGAGGGGCTGGTGGGACCTAGCAGCCCCCGGCCAAGCCTGCCGCTTTCTGAGAGCTTGGAGAATGATTCTGTGGAGGCAGCAGAGGGTGAAACGCAGCCTGAGGCAGAGGCCCAGGGCAGCACGAACTCAGAGCCAGGCACTCCTCGAGCTGGGCGGTCAGCCGTCCGGGCTGGGGGCAGCAGCCGTGCCGAGCGCTGTGCTGGCGTCCACATCTCAGACCCTTACAATGTCAACCTGCCCCTACACATCACCTCTATCCTCAACGTGCCCCCAAACATCATCTCGAACTACTCCTTGGCCAGGCTCACCCGTGGCCTTGAATGTCCTGCCCTACAGCCCAGGCCGAGCCCTGCCTCTGGCCCTGGCCCTGGCCCGGGCCTTGGCCCCGGCCCCCCAGGTAAGGACCCTGGGATTTCCAAGGATGAGAGAGGGGACTAGAATTCTCTGCTGAAGCTCTGATGCTGGGGAGGGAGGAGGCCCTAGCCCCTGGGCTTTGGGTGGTTACCTTCAGCTGTCTCCCCAGTTCAAGGTTGGGAGAATCCAGTAATGTTATCAACTCATGTGAAATCTATGGAGAGAAGATCTCTTAGGTACCCAAGGATAGGGTCTGTGTCAGACGTATGCGGCAGGGGTCGCCACACACAAGGATACGTATCAGAGAATGGTGATAATCATCGTAACATCAATACTAACAGCTAAGACTTATTAAGGGTTTATTATGTCATATGCTGTCTTAAGGACTTTGCTGGTGTTAGTTTATTTCGTTTTCTCATCATCTGTGACACAGGTATTGTTATCCTTATGTCACAGCAGTGGCACCTGAGACTCAGGTTAAGCAATTTGTGATTTAGTTAGGAGGTGGCAGGTCTCAGACCTGATCTTTGCTCTGACTCCAGTTCTGGAAGTGTCACTGGTGAGAGGTGCCATGGGGTAGTGGATAAGGACGTGGGCTATGAAGCTATGAAGTTGAGTAGATGTGGGTTCAAACTTTGTCACTTGTGTGACCTTGGACAAACTGTTTAATTTCTTGGAGTCTCAGTTTACTCATATATACAATGGGGATATGACAGGGTGGTTTGGTGGGGAAAATAACACGTTGTAAAACATAGCACGGTGCTTAGCACGCGCTGGGAGCTCGAAAAAGGCAGCTCTAAGCCGATAGGTAAACTGGTCTGAGAGGGTCGGCCACGTGGGGTGTCTGCTGGCGGTGCTGGGCCCACACAGCATCAATGCCAGGAAGACCCACACTGGAAAGGGTTAGGGCTGGCCTTGACCTTTGTACTCCTGGGACTCTCTCTCTTCCAACAGAGAAGTTGGAGGCAAGCTCAGCCCCAGGTGCCCTGGCCGACCCCGGCACGGCAGCCGTGGCCCCTGCCCTGGAGGACTGCCTGTCCCAGGAGGTGCAGGACTCCTTCTCCTTCCTAGAGGACTCAAGTGGCTCAGAGCCCGAGTGGGTGGGGGTGGAGGATGCGGAAGTGGCCAAGGCAGGAGCAGCAGGAGCAGCCTTCTCCCCTGGGGAGGATGACCCCGGGATGGGCTACCTGGAAGAGCTGCTGGGAGTTGGGCCTCAGGTAAGGAGAAGCTGTGCCGGGTTTGGGGGTGGTAAGGAATCCAGAGGGGAGACAGGGCCACCTGGTTCTGAGCCATATGCTGTGCCTGCAGGTGGAGGAATTCTCCGTGGAGCCACCCCTGGATGACCTGTCTCTGGATGAAGCACAGTTTGTCCTGGCTCCCAGCTGCTGTTCCCTGGACTCTGCTGGCCCTGGGCCAGAAGCAGAGGAGGAAAGTGGGGAGGAAGTCTTCCTGAGTGCCTACGATGACCTCAGTCCCCTCCTGGGGCCCACACCCCTGGCCTGGGAGGGTCCAGGCAGTCCGGAGAAAGAGGCAGCAGGGTGTGGCAGGCACGAGGCTCCAGGACAGGCCAAGGGAGCACCGGCATGCCACAAAGCTGGGGAGGACAAGGAGGCGGAGCCTGGCAGCAGACGGCACATCAGGGAGGAAGCTGAGGGGAGTCCAGCGTGTGAGGTGGAGGCTGGAGAGGCAGGTGAGGATGAAGAGGAGGCTGGAGGCGGCCAAGAGATGATGGTCAGTTTGAGAGAAGGAAGTGGGGAAGAGACAGAAGCCAATGGAGAGGAGGCCAAAGGTCAGCAGGAGGATGAGAGTACGGAAGAAGCTAAAGGTGTGGAGAAAATGGGAGGACAGCAGGGTAAAGACAAGAATGAAAGAAAGACTGAGAGAGAGGATGAGGCTGAGGAAGAGGGGGAAGCACAGGCAGAGGCCGGAGGGGACCCCGAGCACGAGGCCCAGGAAGGCCACGCTGCGGAGGAGAGCTGGGAAGCTGCACGGGAACGAGAGGCGGAGGAAGGCAGAGGGGATGAGGATGAAGTCAAAGCACAGCAGGAGGACGGCGACCAAGAGGCCGGAGAAGACCGAGGAGATGGTGAAGACAGCGCAAGTGCAGAGGCGGCAGCTGGAGGAGCAGGGGAGGTCGGCAAGGAGCGCGAGAGCGGCGATGGAGAGGCGGAGGGGGACCGGAGGGCCGGCAGGGATCATTTAGAAGAGGGCTTCCTCCGCGGAGGGTCATCTGTAGAGTCCTTGGAGGCTGACAGTGCCAACGAGGGCAACGCTCGGCCCTCTGAGACAGAACAGGCAGCCCCACCGCCACTCCGGCCAGAGGAGATGGAGCCTGAGGGGCAGCCTAGTCTAGAGGGCTGCAGTCCCTGCCTGTGTCCCCTGGGCGTGGCCGGCGGTGTGGGCATGCGCCTGGCTTCCACCCTGGTTCAGATCCAACAGGTCCGCTCTGTGCCGGTGGTGCCCCCGAAGCCACAGTTTGCCAAGATGCCCAGCACAATGTGTAGCAAGATCCATGTGGCGCCTGCAAGCCCATGCCCGAGGCCAGGCCGGCTCGACGGGACTCCTGGGGAGAGGGCCTGGGGGCCCAGAGCCTCCCGCCCCTCTTGGAGGAATGGGGGTAGTCTTTCTTTTGATGCTGCTGTGGCTCTGGCCCGGGACCGCCAGAGAACTGAGGCCCAGGGAGTTCGGCGGACCCAGACCTGTACTGGGGGTGAGGACTACAGCCTCATCCCCAGACCCTCCCCCTGTAGCATGACCCCTGCCCATTATCTTCGGCCCCTCAGTTGCCTGGAGCTCCCGCCTGAAGGATCAGAAGGGTCTGGGCCCCGGAGTCGGCTTAGTCTGCCCCCCAGAGAACCCCAGCCCCTTCACCCCCTCATACCCCCACAGCGCCGATCGTATGCTTTTGAAACACAGGCTAATCCTGGGAAAGGTGAGGGACTGTGATTAGAACCAGAGCATTGGGCAAAAGGGACAGTAAATTGTCTTGGATCTCTAGGGCCCCTAACTAGCTGTGTCTTCTGCAGCCTGAGCACCTGCAATGCCCAACTCTGCAGGCTCTGGCTCTCTAACTTCTCTGTGACTATGGGAGGAACTGCCTTGGTTGGTTTACCTGAGCTTGGCTCAGACACAAAGCACTTATCCCTTAGGAGAGTCCCAAGAAAGTCAGCAAGATCCTGTTCCTAGGGAGTGTGGTCACTGGCCAAAGGGAACAAAGAGTAGGCAGAAAACGTAGAGGTTTCTCAAAGTGAAGACTGAAGGGGGAACTCCAGCCAAGTTCCTGCCTTCCTCCGCCGCTGTGACCTTCTCTTCATGGAAGCCCCCAGGGTGGAGGTGGGGAGCACACGGCCGGTCAGAACTTGTCATACCCTTCCAGAGTTGCTCATCCTCGTTCTGCTCTTGGATGCCTGTATACCACCCGACCCTCTTAGCTCCAGACAACGGGCACGTGTCCAGGAGGCGCTGCGAAGACCTCGATGTTTGCTGGAGGGACCGGGTCCCTTCCCAGCAGCTCCACCCACTGCCTCTGGTCACCTTAAGGAAGGAGGGTCTTGCTGTGGCCTCGCCTTTTGCCTTGGGAACAACTTCCTCCTATTTCAGGGAAGGGGAATGGCATCTCGGGGGCCCTGGGGCTGCTTCCGCGGACAGGCTGGGGCCTCTAGTCCCATTCCCCTAAGGAGTGACGTCTCGGAATAAAAATTATATTTTCACATGTAAATAGTGTGGAGTTTGATTATTCTTACTAGAGTCTCGGGTGATCGGTATCGTAATTTCGCGTTTGGCCAACCATCTTTTTGGTCGTTCGGGTGCTTTTCCTCCGTGGTTGTCATGGAGACCTGTGGCTAGAAACCAGGGCTGGGTCGCGGCGGTCAGGAAATGGGGAAGAGAAACTGCCATTTACATAACGTTCGTGTGTGCCAGGAAAGCCTAGGTACTCTCCGCGCTTGGACTCTTTGCCCTTGGTTTTATTTAGCCTAATAACTGTCAGGTCTCGCCATTTTAGCTGAGGAAACTGAGGCATTTGAGGTCAAAAGGCCTGCGAAGAGACCGGAGGTGAGAAGCGGCGGCGGTAGGTTGAGCGCCGTCTGCCTGGCTGGAGGCCGACTCTCCCCGTGTCACCGCCCGCTCCGAGCCCACGCGGGGTGGGCAGTGCTGCGAGGGACGGGGAGCAAGGGCCGTCGCGCGGCCACCGCGACGATCCCGCACCGCAAGCCCTGGGTCTTCGCGCGAGGGACGCTGACGCAGAGGACACGCCGGGCCGAACGTGCCCAGGCGCGGCCGGACCCAGCAGGAAACGCCTCCGCAGGGCCCGCGTCCAAGATGGCCTCCGTGGTGGCCCTTGTCAAAGATGGCGCCTTCGACCGAGGTGCCTCCCTTGATCTACACCGGCCCAACGCCCTTTCCTGGAACTGAATGAAAAGGCTCTCTCCGGCAGAAAGATGGTAGCGCAGTTGGCGTTCCTGCCCAGAGCGCCCAGGGCTCCAGCGTCATTCTTCCGAGAGCCCCGGCGCTCGCCCCCTCTCGGGCCCAGCCTCAGCACGCCCTCAGCTCGCGTCAAGATGGGGCGACCGGAAGTGGGCGGCCCAGAGGCCGGGCGGGCGGGAGGGTCGAGGCGACACTTCCGCCCCTCACCTACATGGCGGCGGGAGGGGCGCGCATGCGCAGCCGCGCATGGAGCGGCCCGAGTGCGGAGAGGGAGGCGCTGTCTGAGCGAACCCGCGGCTGAGGCGCGCTCGGCCGGTGAGTGCGAGGCCGGGCGGGAGCGTGGGGACGGGGTGGGCCGGCGAGGAAGGGCAGCCTTCGTTTCGTCCCCGTTGCTCAGGTCAGGGGATTCCTGGGGGGAAGCCTTTGTTTTGCGCCGGGCTCGCTCGTCGCCCCGCTTGGTGGGCCGACCGGCCCAGCGCCCCCGGCGCGTCCCGCCCTCCCGCGCCCGCCGAGCGCGGCGCCCTCGCCCGCCGGCTCCGCGGAGCCGGGGCGCGGCGCCGGGGCCCGGGCGGAGGCGCGCGCCGGCCGCCTGGCGGGCCTGCGGGGACGCCGCGTCCCAGGACTCCTGCGGGACCTGACCATTTCCCCTTTGTGTCCAGACCGAGCACGGCTTCTGCCGGGCGCCGCTCGCCTGAGCGTGCAGGCCACACGTCCTATCCCGGTTTCCGTGGCGCGTACCCCTAACGCTCAGGAAACGCTTCCGGATGCCCAGCTAAGATTTGAATAAGTAGCCTGACCCGTTGCTGGTGTCCTCTGAGGCTGTCCCTGGCTGACAGCTGTGGGCCATAGAGACGCCTGCTGTGCCCTGCCCTCTCTTTCATCGCCTCCTCCCGCTGTCAGCGCAGCAAGCCTGGAGGGGCGCTTCCCCCGCACTCAGGCTCGAGGATGGAGAGGTAGGTGGTCCCGAAACACCAGCGCTGCCGCCCCTTAGGGACTGGGATCTTCTCGCAGCGTTACTTCCTCCGGACAGTTTCACTTTCAGTTCCCTTTTTTTTTGCTTAACACTTTCCTTGGATCCGGGCTTTACAAGGCTCATCTGCTGAAGATATTTTCCTTGGATCCGGAAGGTTTGGGGGACCTGTGGGTAGAGAATTGACATAAAAGTTACCCCATTCGTGTGCGATTTATTTTATTGCTTTTGCTATGTTGTTAGTTAATACATAGCTGTTTATTTTGGGGGGGCATCCGTCTGCTCAACCTTTTGTTTTTCCTGCCCCCTGCTTGGGTGTCAGGGTCCTAGGCAGGCACCTTGTGGAAGGATTCCTCCCCCATTGTCTCCTCTTCAGAACCTGGGTTTTTTTTCCTCTTTTTGCTATGGCTCAGTTGATTTGAAGTTGTCATGGCAACATTTTAGCAATTCCCTTGTTCTAAGTGAATGAAATAGATGGGGCTTGAAGATGATACATTTTGGCTTTTGGGTCTTTAACTAATGACAAATGACATAAATCTGGAGACTGCAAAACAAGAGCTCTGTCACTGTAACGGGGCCCAAGGGCCAAGCCTGGTATTTGTGGTTCGGGAGGGCTTTCCAGTGGTGGTGGGCTTCAGGTCTTTTCCTAGATTTGAGAAGAGAAATCGTTTGAGTCACAGTTTGTGGCCAAGAAGCTGAAAGAAGCATCAGCTGCCATCAGAAACACTCCCAGTGTTTTTGATAGTGGTGTTCTGAATGTGGTCCTCCCTAAAACCGATGTCGTGGCAGGCCGTGATGGCTTTACTAATAATCCGTCCAGAAATGTGCTGCTTCTCAGTCTTCCAGTATAACTGTCCCGTGTCTACCAGGAATGAGGCGAGAACGCAGGGCAAGGAACACTATTTGTAGAGTGGCATTTCCATCTCGGTAGCTCAGTCCTCAGCATCAGAATGGAGGAGGCTGACTGTCGCCTGCAGATGATTGAGTTGTGTTCCTTCCTGTGTTTTCGAGGAGCCTAAGGTCTAGACATAGAGGGCTGTTCAGTTTCCTAGTCACTGCAAACTCCTTGATTTCTACCAGGACTTAGCACTCAGGCTGTGAGTGAGGAGATACGAAGACTTCCAAAGAAGGACCAGTTCCTCGGATGCGCCCCATCACAGAGCGATGAAGGGGTGAGTGAAGCAGAGGTGGGGCTGGGATGGGAGGTGGGAGGCCTGGGAGAATGCAGAATGGCTGAGAGCACTGGCTCTGTAGTCAGGCGGACTTACACGCAGGTCCCAGCTCCCTCACTTGCTAGCTCTGTGACTTGGTTTCTCGCCTATAAAATGCAAGTCGCGTCGCATGCCGCACAGTGCTGTTCTGGTATGAAACAGGGTCGTGCCCATTCCATGCCGAGCTTGGCACCTGTGTTCGTAGGAAACAGTTAACCTCTCCTCGCCTCGCATCTGCTGGGATTGCAAGGGGTCGGGGAGCCGTGTGCTGCTGGGCCAGCGAGCTTCCCATTCACTTCTCCCTTAGTCTCCCTTGTGTCCCTTCACAAACAGGCAGCAGAAAACAGCTGAAACGGAAGAGGGGACAGTGCAGATCCAGGAAGGTGAGCGGTCGAAACACAAGCGAGCTAGAACCAAGAGCCCATCGTGGCTTCTCCCTACCGCACGGGCCATCCACTGTGCACGTCTCGAGAACGACATGCAGGTGGGACAGAGAAGGCGTGAATGCAGACTCTTCCTTTGCCCTCTCAATTCAGGTGCAGTGGCAACGGGGGAGGACCCAACCAGTGTGGCTATCGCTAGCATCCAGTCAGCCGCCACATTCCCTGATCCCAACGTCAAGTACGTCTTCCGAACTGAGAATGGGGGCCAGGTAAGGGAGGGGGCCAGGTGGCTGCAGGTGTTACCTGGGGTTGGGATTGAGGGAGGTGACTGAACCTGTTCTAGGGAGACCTGGCTTAGAGGGTGAGGTGAAGATGTGGACTTTTGGGGGGCAGGGTGGAGTATGAGGTTTGGAGTCAACATTGGCATGGGGCGGGGCTATGCTGAAACCTCCGTATGGGGACAAGACAGGGAATGGCAGGGTCCGTCGTCTCTGAAGGATGCTCGCTTGCGGCCCTGCCCAAGAGAAGCTTTGTGAGGGGCCCTGGGAGCCTGAGCACGTGCCCTCACCTTCTTTCCCTCTTTCCCCACTCCTCCCTGCTTCTAGGTGATGTACAGGGTGATCCAGGTGTCCGAGGGGCAGCTGGATGGCCAGACTGAGGGGACTGGTGCCATCAGTGGCTACCCTGCTACTCAATCCATGACCCAGGTACAGGGGTACGGGCGGGGGAAGGGACTGGAGCTCCGAGGAGTGAGGTGAAGAAGGGAACCAGTGGCATGGTGGTCCTCTAGGGCCGCCTGTCCTGAGGCCCTAGCCTGTCCCTTTCTCGGTGTTCCTCTCCCTCAAGGGGTAGGAGCTGCAGAGTAGTTCACGGCGTATCTGACAGTCGCTAGACTCTGTTCTCTTGCTCCCCTTCCAGGCGGTGATCCAGGGTGCGTTCACCAGTGACGATGCTGTTGACACAGAGGGGGCAGCTGCTGAGACGCACTATACCTACTTCCCCAGCACGGCCGTGGGAGATGGGGCAGCAGGGGCCACGTCAGGGAGCACAGCCGCCGTGGTCACTGCGCAGGGCTCGGAGGCACTGCTGGGGCAGGCGACACCACCTGGCACTGGTGAGATGCCGTGCGAGGGTGCTGACTGGAGGGGCTCGGGCCGGCGGTGGCCTCTGCTCAAGCGCCCTGACCATCACCACAGCCCGGGCCGGCATGGGGCCGGCGCCGCCCGTCCCGCAGGACGAGGTCGCCCTTTCTAGAGGGGGCCCCAAGGCCTTGGCCTCAGCTTGGTGAGGTTCCTAGTCTGGCATCTCTTCCCAGGTCAGTTCTTTGTGATGATGTCGCCACAAGAAGTGTTGCAAGGAGGAAGCCAGCGCTCCATTGCCCCCAGGACTCACCCTTACTCCCCGTGAGTAACCTTGTGTCTTCTCAGTGACTGCAGGTGGTCTTAAGCCCTGCCACGTCTCGTGAGATTCCTTACCCCAAACTCCAGTCTCATTTTGCCTTGGGCTCCATTGTCAGGAAGTCCGAAGCGCCGCGGACGACTCGGGATGAGAAGCGTAGGGCTCAGCATAACGAAGGTAGGTGCGACCCAGGCGCGAAGCTCGGAGTGGTCTGGTGGGACTGGGGACAGCAGTGACGTCCGAGGGGACAGGTCTGAGGGGCTGGCGGCGTGTTCTCACTGAGGCACCGTGTCCTGCACTTTGGCCCACAGTGGAGCGCCGCCGCCGAGACAAGATCAACAACTGGATCGTGCAGCTGTCCAAGATCATTCCTGACTGCTCCATGGAGAGCACCAAGTCTGGCCAGGTCTCGGAGGGGCCGGGGCGGGCGGCCTGTGAGCTCGGGCTGCGCTTTCCGCAAGTGGGCGAGTGGGCGCGCACAGCACGTTTTCTCATCTCTTCCTGAGGTTCTTCCGGGGAAAGCAAGGTCCAGAGGGTGCTTGTGCTGTGACTGCAAGCCCGGTGTCTTGCATCTTCATCCTCTCCTGCTGGCGTTTTCTTGCAGAGTAAAGGTGGAATTCTGTCCAAAGCCTGCGATTACATCCAGGAGCTTCGGCAGAGCAACCACCGGCTGTCCGAGGAGCTGCAGGGGCTTGACCAGCTTCAGCTGGACAACGATGTGCTTCGGCAGCAGGCGAGACTCCCACCCTCGCTGCAGCTGTCTGGGGCTCCGTAGCCGCTGAGCCAGCTTGAGACTCTGGGCTCTGTCTTCATCTCTTTCCCTTCACCAGGGGTGTCCGAGTGCGTGCAGGGGTCTGGCGGTGGCGGTCTTCCTACCCACGCCCCTGACTGCTTCCTTCTCACATCAGGTGGAAGACCTCAAGAACAAGAACCTGCTGCTGCGAGCCCAGCTGCGGCACCACGGGGTGGAGGTGGTCATCAAGAATGACAGCAACTAACGGCTTCAAGGCTTTGGGCCCTAGGGCCCCTTTCCTAGGACTGCACATTGCCCAGAGCGGCAGGCTAACCCCATGCCCCTTTCCTTCACTGCCCACTTCTGGCACGAGACTGGGGGTTCGGAGGCTTGGAGGCATGTCTTGGGAGGCCCTGCGATGCCCAGCCTGCAGTGGTGTGAAGCACGGGGGCGTGCATGGACAGCCTGGCCCGGCCCCCCACCACGCGGCCCCTGGGTCCTTGCGGGCCCCTGGCACAGTGCGCGTGCTGTCTCCGGGCTGCGGGCTGGATCCTGGAAAGTGGGGGCTGGCCCGGAGCTTGCTTACAGGACCAGCGAAAAGTCCACGGTGCTCTGGCTGCCCCAGGACTCTGGCGCTTCCTGTGGCTCTGCCTGTCCCTGGGGCCGAGGTGCCCCTGTGGACACTGGGGCCAGGCTTTGGCCAGAAGTGGAGGAAAGGCGTTGAGCAGAGGCTGCCGCCCCAGGAAGAGAGGCCTCTGCAGACGTCTGGAGCCTGGGGGGACCACAGGCAGGGGCTCACGGAAGGGGGGACACTTCTTCCTCGCGGGGACAGTTTCTTTTTTCCCTTTTTTTTTTTAAGATAAAATGTTCAGAGCCCAGTTGCTTCCTGTTTTTCTTCCTTTTGAGGGCTTCAGGGCAGAACGGGGAGGCACACTGTGCTCCGAGTGGACAGAGTCGGGCTGACACTGGATTGGGGGGCTGGCGCTGTGCTCACTGCTCTCAGCCCTGCTACCCCGGGCGACCAGCGCCTGGCCACAAACAAGGATTTCTGGCGGCGGCGGCGGGCGGGCGGGCGTCAGCGGCACCGTGGACAGGTGCTGCGGGAGGCGGGGCCTCCCTTCCGGTTCCGGCTCTGTTCCCCGGGAGGGCAGCGGAGATGCGGGCGCGGTGGGCCGGGCCGGGCCGCATTCCTGCGGCTGGTCGTGGTGAGCGCCATGGCTGCAGGTACCTGCGGGGCCGGGGGGCCGCGTCCTGCCCGCTTGTGGCCCGGGAGACTCGGGGCGTGGGGACGGGGCGCGGCCGCGGTGCGCACGCTCCCCCGGGGGGCGCCGCGGCGGCCCGGCCCCTCCAGGCGCTTGCCCCCCGCAGCGCCCCGTGTCGCTTCCGGAACTCCGCTCGCTCCTGGCCGCCGGCCGCGCGCGGCTCATCGACGTGAGATCTCGGGAGGAGGCGGCCGAGGGGACCATCTCCGGGGCGCTCAACATCCCGAGTATGGGGTTGGGGGGCGGCCCCGCGTGCTAGATCCAGGTCACAGCGTCGCGCCGCTCCCCCCCCACCCCGCCCCGCTTCCCCAGGGAGGGGCTGGGTGGAGGCGGAGCCGGGCGCGGCGCCCGCCCTCGGAGCCTGAGGGGTGACAGGAGGTGGGCAGGGGCGGCCCCGCTTCTCTGGGCCCGAGCCCCGTGCTGCGTGGCGGCCTCACCGCCCTCCTTGCTCAGGAGGCGGCCCCAGCACCCCCGTGGGTTTGCTGACTCCCCGCGCGGGTGGGCTGCGTCCTGAGGTTGGGGGTGGCGGCCACCTCGTGTTGTGTTGGGGCCCCCTGGAGATTGGTTCGACCACCGGGACCCAGTCCGTTCAGGCCCAGCCTCCGAGGCTGCGGTTGCGGACCTGCCGGCCTCCCGTCCCTCCCGACCCTTCCCCAGTGTCGGAGCTGGAGAGCGCCCTGCAGATGGAGCCCGCAGCTTTCCGGGCTGCGTACTCCGCCGAGAAGCCGAAGCTGGAGGATGAGAATCTCATTTTCTTCTGTCAGATGGGCAAGCGGGGCTCGCAGGCCACGCAGCTAGCCCGAAGCCTCGGGTACCGAGGGTATGGGGCAGGCGCGCCACAGGCTGGGGAGCAGCTGGCGACCGCGCGGCCCGCCCAGCCCTGCCCTCATGCCTGTCTCCACAGGGCACGCAACTACGCAGGGGCCTATAAAGAATGGTTCCAGAAAAGGGGCTTCCATCCCCCAGAGCCAACTTAACTGAGGGTGATGAATGGGCAGACCCGTCGGGCTGGGCAACGCCTCATAGTGCTTTGCACGCAAACGCACCAAATAAAGAGCTCTTAATCAAAGCACTGGAGACATTTGTCAGGCGCGCTGAAAACAGTTCTAATCCTAATTTAGACCTCAGTTCAGCCCGGGGTCCTTCTCCTTCTAGCGTTCACCTACTCCGCCACCTACCCACACTAAACCAAAATTTCAGCCGTGGCCTGAGACAATTCTTCTAGAACAAGTGTTTTCAGTCCAGGCTGCACGTGGGAATCACCTGGTAGCTCGGGAAGGGAAATCTGTGGCCCTGGAGGCGGACCGGCAAGCGCTCGTGCGCCCCTCCAGTGGCTGTAATTTGTAGTCAGGAGCCAGAGCCACTGCCCCAGACGAGAGGTCAGGCACCACTGGGCCTGGCCACCATGACCGCTTGTTTACATATCGCCTGGCTGATTTGTGCAAAAATGGCAGAATAGTTGCAACAGACTACATGTCCTTCAAAACTTACTATGACTCTCTTTATAGAAAGGTTGCCTACCCTTGCTCTGGACCTTCAGGTCCCCAGTCCCAATTTCTGGGCGAAGGGATGGGTGCCATCCCTACAGATGTGTCAGACACAGATCACAGGTGTGAGGGCTTCTACGGTGCCACCAAAGACATTTCCCAGTTCTTATCAACACTGTTCTTCGATCCCACGCTGGACTGAACAAAATTTAATTGGTTTAAAACAGTGAAAAAGCACATGTTCACTGAGGCAAAAGTCAACACTACACAAGTTACAGAGGTGCATAACTTTCTAGCATGGAAATAGTTTGATGCATATCCTGCCAGACCTCTTAAATATTTTAATGACAGAGTTATGACTTCTTAGGTTTGACTTTTTAAAGAGTTATTCCATTGTTTGTAGAAGAGACAGTTGGGTCAGAGATGGACCCGATCTTCTGATTTAAGTTTCTGAAGAAATTCCTTCAGATAGTTCCTACTTTCCTCATCTTTCTCTCGCCTCGTTCACCTTTCTCCTTCTGGACTGTACCCAACCCTCCTACATCTTTTATCCCATAGTCTACACTGCACACTCCATGAAATCTGCCATTCATTCAGGCTCACCACCTCCTGTCATGTAGCTGTGCCACTCTGGGCCGATCGGAGTGCATTCATTCCTGAGCCTCGCTGGACATTGTTGGGCCTGGAGATAAGAAGGTGAAACAGGTGAATCTAACGGGACTGACAGATAGCAGGCGTTAGTCACGCTTTCCCCAAGCACCCCAATTGCTCCAGTTCTCAGACTGAGTGAGGAATCTTCCCTGGGGGCTAACTTCCCTATGTGCTTGAATTTTAACTGTTCCTGTCTTATTTTTTCCCCTCCTCAAGTATAATTTGATTACATAATTTCTTCACTCGAGGCACACTTCTTAAGTGTTCAGTTCATTGAGTTTTGACAATAGGATGCTCACTTGTAAGCACCACCCAAAAGAAGACGTAGAACACGGAAATCCCCAGAATTTCTCTCGGCCCCTTTCGCATCAATTATATCCTGAGTCCCTTTCCAGGCAACCGTTTTCCATCTTCCGTTACCATCCGCTAGTTTCCTAGCTTCCTTCCTGGCTTCCAACCTATGTTGTACTTTCTTCAGTTTAGCCGATGGGATGAGAAAGGGTCCTGGATGTAAACTGAGCTGGCCCAGCACATGGCCCTGCGTTCTGGCTTGGTCACTGTGAAGAGAACAAGCCTCCTCTCCCCCCACTGTGTTCGGTTTGTAACCTTGATGGGCTGTTCCAACTCATTCCCTTGCCCTTTAAGTTCTCATTCCCTTTCCTCACAGCTAGTGATTTCAGCGGGTGAGGCCGAAGAGCCATTTTACCAGCTCCACGTCCTTTTCCCCGCTCAGCCTTCCTCTCCAAACTAATTAGACTCTTCCGTCCTTTCTCTGCCCCGGGTTCGTGCCCATGTCATCGCAGCTGCTGCAGCACTGATCAGTCATGAGCTCCTTACCTCCAGGGCCTCCAGCACGTGCTCCTTGGGCCTGACCAGCCTCTCGACTTTCAGAGTCTTCTAATATCAGCCTTTCTGAAACATCACAGCCAGAGCAATCTTAAAATAACATTTGTATCTTATCAGAGTTGATAATTCACAGTAGATCCTTGTTGCCAAGTGACTCAAGCACATGCCTGGGCCCGGCCTTCTGAGCAGTCTGTAGGCTGGAGCTGGCATCACCCTGCTTCTCCAAACTTGCCTTTCAGTGCCTGCTCCCATCAGGCTGGTTTATTTGGTGGCCTAAGTAGACCACGCCTTCCTGACCCTGGCCTTTACTCACCATTTCCCTTCTTTGGGAAGCTTCCAGTCTCTTAGGAACCACTCTGAATTTCACAAGAATTAGAAGAATGTATTGGCAGGACACCGGCTGCCCTCACTCAGAGGGCTTTTAGGCTGAAGGAAAAGGGAGAATAATCACGAGCTAAAATTATATAACTGAATTTCACGAAGGACACAAGCAAGAACAGTGGACACGGTGCACACCTGTCGTGACACTTACCACACTGCATCCCCGTTTGCATGACTCCCCCCTTCAGACCGAGCTCATTGAAGGGAGAGACTGTTCATTTTTGTTTGGCCAATTAAACAAGAACCCAGCCTGTAGGAGGTACTCAACAGACGTTGAATTTGTATTGAGGGCTTTAGTAATTCCCAGGGGAAAAAATGCACAGGGAGAAAGTCGGGAGAAAGTCGGGAGTAATGCAGACGTAGCTTGTTATGTAAAGAGCAGAGCCTGCGAAGCAGCCTTCGGAGTCCCGGTTCTGACTGAGCGCTGCTTAGTGGCCACTGCAAGTTACTTTTTCACTATCCCAATTCTCACTTTTCTTACCTGTAAAATGGGAGTTAAAAGACATCTCTTTGGATAGGCGTGAAGGTTTACTGGGATAATATATGTAAAGCATCTCCTATATAAAACATGTGCATTTAGAGATGTATATATGAGCATGAGTAATGAACACAAGAAAGTAAAGAAAACGGCATAGATATTTTGAAACGATGAAAGGGATTTGTGACAGGCAATGGAAAAGTATATCTTATTAAAAAGAAAATATATTTAATAGAAGAGTCAGACGTAAGTGTGCAGCTCGATCAACTTTTTCAAAGTGGCCATACTCATTTAACCACCTCTCTGGTCAGAACATACACCATAGGATTTGAATCATTTAAACTCCATTGAGAGTTGCTTTATGGCCAAATATATGGTCAATTTTTGTAAATGTTCTATGAACACTGAAAAAGAGGGTATATTCTTCAATTTGGGGGTGCAGCATTCTATATATGTCAATTAGGTCCAATTATTTATGTTGTTCAAATTTATAGCTCTAAAGAATTTTTTTGTCTGCTTGTTTTATCAGTTGCTTACAGAGGTATGTTTAAATCTGTCACTATGAGTCAGATATGTCTATTTCTCCTCTTAAGTTTGTCATTTTTATTATATATATTTGGAGACTATGTTATTGGACTACAAATTTGTAACTGTTATGCTTCCTCCTGAATGAATCCTTTTATCATTATATCCCTCTTTATCTCTGGTGAGGCTTCCTACCTCAAAGTCTGTTTTGTCTGATATTAACACAATCACACCAGCTTTATTTTGGTTAATGTAACTGTGAGAGTAACAGACCATGTCTTCTGGAATTCATATGAACCAAGGAAGAAAAACTAAGTGCAACTACACAATCAGTGGGCTATAGGAAAGCAGATTTTTAAAATTAAAAGAAAATATAGGTTAGGCCAGAGACTCTAAAGAGAATATGAGATAAAGAAGTTAAGAGTCCTCAGAAATTAGACTTGATGTACTTCCCAGTGGGAAACCCTTCCAGTTCAGTTAGTATTCCCATTCCTAATCGTATGCCTCAGCCTATCAAGTCCTCCATTTAACCGACCTTACCAAACACCCTCCAGCAGCTGCCCCTTTTCTCTCAGGAAAGTCTCTGTTGCACTGTCTATAGTCACAGCCTTTGTCTCCTCAATTTACATTCTCTCCATAGCCTACTCCATAGAGGTTTTACTGCCCACCCCACTGAAACTTCTTTCAAAGTAAATGACAAACAACACAGGCGCCCTGGGGACGGTGTGAGCCTTTGGCGTAGGTGCCTCTCTTCAGTGGGAACAATTCACAAGGAGGCCAGCGATGGGGGGGACAAACCCTTCCTTCCTGAAGGGGAGTCTAGGCAACACATCACAGCATCCAGAGCAGTATGTTTGTACCTGCACAATAACCTACGTTTCAAAAAGGATAAAAGAATTTTAAAAAGTATGTCAGGGCTAGAGAAATGTTGAATAGCACAGTCAGATGAAGTGAGGAATGAATGTCAGTGTTTGGAGTTGAATTGCAAATTTGGATTTGGTATCCCCGGAGACCAAAGTAAAATAACTAACAAAATTCAAGGTATCCATAAGACAAACCTGTGGCAGAGGCACAGCATTTCGCAACAGGAACATCCGGGGACATCAATAACTAGAGCACTATTATTGTACTACGCCAGCTTGGAAAGAGGTTGATTCAGAATTCTGTTTTCAACTCCTACCTTGTTCAATATTTTTATTAACCTGTCACAGTATGTCATAGAAAGTGTGTTTATGAAACTTGCATATAACACAAATTCAGGTGCAGCTGCTAATATATTGGGTGACAGAATCAAGATTTATGGTAAATAATCTCAGAATTTTCTACTTTACAGAAAAACTCACTAGCCTGAAGTTTACAAAATCTGTTCTTTTTGAAAAAAAAAGACTACAGAAAATAAATGTCAATGACAACAAAATTTAAAATTCTATTATTTAATTAAGCAACTTTATGGGAAGAGGAACCTGGTGAAAGTCAAATTATTTGCAAGCTCCTAAATTACTTTCATGCTTTGCAAATGGATACACCATGTTTTATATCGAAATAATGGATGCATATGATTTGCACTTACTTTTTTTCATTTAATATTAACCGTTAACATTATCTCACATTTACTTTCATGTATATTAGTATTTCATTTTCGAAACAAAAAATACGAAGTCAAATAGGGATAAAGGCAAAGCGAACTTCGATTAAGAAACATCTGGACAAGTATAGGATGTGGACTGATTTAATAGCAGTCCAAGTGAAAGTAAAAGGCTTGTGGGTTTAAGTTTGCCACAACTGGGCTATAACTAACTCAATAGTGTCACATGGCTATTACAGTTGCAAATGCATTCTTAGACTGTAAATAAGAATGACGAAAATAGTTACCATTTCAGTACTTAAAGTGTACCAGGCTCCATGCTAAGCATATCCTTGTTTTGCCATAAGGTAAGTGATACTACTAGGATCATAACTACCTTCTGCTTGCAGAAAGTTTCCAAGAGATGGGAGCTGGCTAAAGACAGGTAGGTAGCCAGAAACTGGGGAGCTGGGTTTGAACTGAGACCCGTCCGCCCCACGGGGAGACGGTTCCTGCAGTGCGTGGTTCAGAACTTGGTCCAGTAACTAACACAGGAACATCCAGAGGAGGGAGATTAATGGGTAGGGGTGGGGTGGGGAGGCTTTTGAACCCACACCATATGAAGACTTTTTGAAGGATATAAAGATGTTTAGCTTGGAGAAGGAAAAACTTAGGAGGTTCATAATAAATATCTTAAAATCCTTGAAGACATGGCTGGCATTGGCCAAGAACGAAATATTTTGTGAACTCCAGAGAGCAGTGGCTGAAAGTTTCCATGAGGCAGATTCTAACTCGTTGAAAGGATATTTCGACAATTAAGGGCTGTATGAAAAACAGACTGGTCTGCCTTGAGAATATTGAGAAGAGTTTAGGCTGCATTGTATAAACTCTTGGTGGTTGTACGGTCCTACCTCTGTAGGGTGAAAGGATGACCTAAATGACCTCTAAAACGACCCTTCTACCTAAACGCCCTGATTAGTCTTAGTTCTCCCATCTTGACTCTCTAACAGCCACAGGCCGTGTGATTGGTCCCTTCTCCAAGCTCTTCCCTCCACCCCTCTTTATTCTCATACTTAACTTTGGGTATATGTGTCTCTCTCTCAAGACTTAAAATTCTTTTCAGGGTAAAGAACAGAGCTTTGCACATGGTAGGCACCCAAATATGTTTCAATTTAGTAATATGAAGTTTCTTTTTTTGGTTAAACATTGGAAGTAGATTGTAAGCTATTTGAAGTCAGGGATGGTGGTTAATATTTACTTTTATTCTCATATAGCACTTAGTAGGTGCTTGCTAAACACCGCTTTAATTTGGGAAAAGCCAGAAGTGGACCTTTGGCCCAAGAGATATGAACAGGGGAATGAGAGCAAAGATGAAAGGAGGAAAAGGTCAAGGAATAGCACTGTTTCCTATAAAAGTGTAAACTTTCTACCTGCAGTGAGATAATGCTCAGGAAGCTTTTTCACAGGCAACCTGGATATACTAAGATCAATTAAAATCAAATCATTGTAAAGTGGAAACTAGAAATAGTAAAGGTGTTGAGCACGTCTCAAAAAATGATGTAACAATATAAATATTAACAGAAAGCCTTGGTATTAACACAGTCTGTAGAAGGAGGGGCTTAGTCAGCACACAACTATCAGTCACAGTTAGAAGATATATAAATCTGAAATGCAGGGCTCTTCTGACGGATCAAGGATGTTGAAGGACATCTCCAGTCACGCAGTGATATTTGTAGAGCATCTGTAGGTCAGCTGGTATTATTTGGGTGTATTAGGTGTACATATGCTTATAGTTCTTCTTGAGGTAATGTAATTCTGCTTTTCTCCTTCCTTTTTTCCTTCATCCTCTCTACGCAGGCCCTCTCAGAGCTTGTGAGCGCTGCCAGTGGGGCCGACGGGAACGCGCTTGGGGGCTGTGTCACGGTACCCCTCACTTCTCTCTGGCCCTCTCCCCGCAGCCCTCGCACGTTAACGTGAGGTTTCCTTCGCCAAATGACGCGACCAAGGTTTCTACAGCACCCGGTCATTTACATCCCAACGAACAACAAACAAACCCCGGCGGCCTCCGCTAGGTCGGCGGTGCGGATGCCCTCTCTACCCGCCCTTTGCAGGTATTCGCCTACTCCTGCAGCTCCAGCCCAGCACCCCGCCAGTCGGAGAGACCCTCCTTCGAGAACGCCGCCCAGTCAGCGTGTGCTCACCTGCGGAAGGTGAGGAACCGGTCTCTTTTCGCGACAGTTTTCCGGCCAATCAGAGGCGTCCCGGGCTCCCACGGGCGCCCCGCCTCCCGGGAGTCGTGGGCGGAGCTGCACCTGGCGGCGGTGAGTCGCGCAGCGCAGCGGCGGCGGCCTCCTCCAATCGGAACGCGCAGGGCCGGGGGGCGGGCCGGCGGGCGCGGGGGGCGGGCCGGCGGGCTCCACCTGGCGGTGCGAGCGCGGTCGGCGCGGCTGTGCGCGGAGCTGGGACGTCCCGGGCCTGCGGCGGCGGCTCTCGCGCCGGGATCCTGATCGTGATGGGGACAGAGGCGAGAGTCGGGAGGAAACGGTTGCTTCTGTTCACTGCGGTGGCCCTGTGTAAGTTACCGGAGTCTCGGGAGGAGTCGGTGCGTCGGGCCGGAGCCTGGAGCGAGGCGCCCGCGCGCCCCTCCCGCGGAGGGGAGGAGTTCGGGTCCCGCCCGCGCCCTCGGGCCCCTCCGCACCCCTCCCCCACGCCGCGGACTGCGCCCCCTGCCCTGGCACCCGCGGTTCCGCACACACGCCGGCCGCCCCCCACCCGCACGAGCCCGTGAGGCCGGGGGCCCCTCCTCGCGCACCTGGGGAGGGTCGCCCCGCCCCGCCGCGCCGCAGGCCGGGTCCGGGGCAGCCGCGAGGAGCCGCGAGCGCGTCATCGCCAACTCCCTGGGCTCCTGGAAGCCGCTCCTGCGGGCGCCCCCGAGAGTCTCGTGGAGGGGCGGGGGCGTCTCTCCCTGGCTGTTGCCAAAGGGGTCTCTTTGCTCCCCAGATCTTTGGGTGGCGGTGGCTGCCCTGGGAAACGTGTCCGGGTGCAGAGTCCGAAGAAACAAAACTTACATTTCTCAGAACACCGCACCCAAAACTCAGTTCCGGAACGACCACCTCCAGGGCCCTTAATGCGTGTTGTTGACCGGGCGGTCAGGTGGGGGCCGCGGGGCCGGCCGTTGGTCGGCTGGACCCTGCTCGGAGCCAGAGCCCTGCGCTCCGCTGGCGTGGGGGGCTTCTGTCCAGCCCTGCCCTGTGCGGCCTCGGCCGGCCTGGCTCAGCCCCTCGCCAGGGTCTGTGCGTGGCTTCTGTGGCTAGCTGTGTCAGTACGTGGCCTGAATGGATCACTGTTTTTTCCTCCAGGTCCTTCTTAGGAAGTGTTAAAAGAAACGAACAATTACAGTCAATATCGGTAGTTATAAGGCAGTTCATTTTGCTCAGTTTTGAAGTCTGGAGATCGATTCCCTGTCCATGGACAGACTGACGACTCTGTCACAGAAGATTTGTCCCTTATCATAGAAACATAAACCCTTGGGTTGGACTGGACGGAGGCAAGCCTAGCTCTCTCCTTGTCGCCTGGATAAGGACGCAGGTGCAAAGAAGGGCAGAGACTTTGGGGAAGGCGGCGAGGCCTGGGGAAGTCGCAGTCTCCTGACTTCCGTCTCCTGTTTATCTTCAGTTTCCGTTCTTTTCCCACCCCCCACCTGCTTATTTCTGCCTGCACCTTAGAACTGCCGGCGACATCACGGTCAGTTTTTGGGTTCCCTGTGGTGCCCAGTACTGCAGACCGCCAACCCGGAACTGTGCCTGCACTTCCGTGCTCCCAACCTTTGGATTTCTTTTCCTGAGCCGGTGACTCTATTTGTGACTCTTTGTCAGGCTCATAAGCTTCCTGGAGTTGCACCCTTCCTTCCCTTCCCGCTTT
Source organism: Eidolon dupreanum (assembly GCA_028627145.1). NCBI lineage: Eukaryota > Metazoa > Chordata > Mammalia > Chiroptera > Pteropodidae > Eidolon > Eidolon dupreanum. The sequence goes on from CM053517.1 coordinate 474,980, forward strand.
CTTTTCACTCCTAATTGTCTGTATCACACAGTAATTACACATTGGCTCTGAAAGAGTTGCGATAGCACAGTTGTGAGCTTGGGGGTGCCCTCCAGCCTCAGGAAATCAGGACACAGTGGTTCGGAGGCAGCCCCAGGTGGCGTTGCATTAGCTTGACAGGACAATGGGTCCTGGGAAATCACAGGTCCAGGAGATGGAGGAACTGACCCTGTAACATTTAAAGCAGGCTCTACCTGGGGGGAGCCATTTGATAAGCGATTTGATAGGCAAGCCACACTGTTTGGAGTCTAGTTTGGCTCTTTGCCTTATTTGTGATCTTAGGCTGGTAGTTCAGTCTTTTCATCTGCAAAACAGGAGAAGGAATACTTGTCTTACCCCTCCTGAGGATCAACCAGGATAATAGCTATGTGACACCCACAGGAAGGCAGTATCGGGCAGCTGCTATCCCCTTCAGACCTTATAAGGATGGAAGAATGCTACCCCTAGTAAGGTATGTCCAAGGAAGCTGGGAGAGACCCCGACAGACCCCAGATGGCCAGAGCGAAAGGTAGGGGCTCTTTGTTGGAGGTCTTGTCGGTCCTGTTATCCCTGGGACATCAGAAGTAGGTACAGATGCCCACCTGTCCTCCCTCTTCTCTCCAGGGCCGCTCGTCACTGTGAGTCTGCTTTCAGGGAGGGAGAAGACGGGTCAAGGTACAATTGACCGTCAAGCAAAGGCCCAGCCCCATCCTGGGGAACCTAGGGGAGGGCGGCCTGAGCCTGCCAGGTTTTGGTTTGAGTTAGAGCTGCGTTTTTTTTTTTTTTAAGTTTATTTAATTGGAATTGGTTAATACATTGATGTCGTTCGAGAATCAAAATGACATTAAAGGAGTGGGGTCTTTATCTCTCCTACCCCGTGCCCGCTCACTCCAGCCTCCTGGTAGTTTCGTATGCATCTTTCCGGGGTTTGTTACACGGATACAGGTGTCTGTCAGCATCCATTTGTTTCTCCCTTCTACACACACAGGCTCACGGATACGTTTCATTGCACCCTTTTCCTGTTCGTTTCGTCTAATGTACCCTGGAGAGCTTTTCATGATGGTGTTGCAGGTGTTGTGGTCTTGGCATTAGGACCTCCCACTGCCCACCCCCAGTCAGCTGGGTCAAGGGGTCCCTGCTCTGTGGACACAGAAATGGCTGACGCCCCTGCTCAAAGATAGATTGAAAAGCTGCACATATCATGAGATGCATTAGGAAATAATAGAGCTTGTTTTTCACATTTGTTAGCATTGAAGACAAGATTTTGGAGATTTTGGAACTAGACCTGCTTCCTTTTCACAGGTTCAGGAAAGGTCTGGATGACCACCCGCGCAATGGAATTGTGGAGAGGTTTCAGCCTTGTGAGGGATTGTGGGCGGTGGTGAGCAGCATTGAAAACTTGAGTTCATCCTGCCTGGGACTCCCTGATAAGCAGGGTTTCTGTCTGAAGTCCAGCTTGTGGGAGCGGCGCGGGAGGAAGCAGCTGGCTGGCAGGAAGCTGGATGCCAGGCTGCGGTGTGCGCCCTGGGCAGGCAGGCGCGCCCTCTCCCCGTGGTGGGAAAACGGCAGGGGAGGGGCACAGCTGAGCAGGTAGAACTAGAAATTCTGCCAAGAGCAGACAGGAGGGTGCTGGAGCGAAAGACCTCTTGTCCCATGCAGCCATTACCACTTTCTGCCAGCCTCAGGGGCCGGGCCAGCTGACTGACGTCACTGGAAGTGCAGCCAAGGGTGGCTGTTTATATTCAGGGCAGCCTGGGGCTGGGCTCACAGAGGCTACCTCTGGCCCACACATTCCTTATCTGTACCCCCACCTCAGGGAGTAAGTTCGGTGTCCACAGGAAGCCCTAGGTCTGGGTTCGAATTGTGCGGTGATGTCACGCTCATTCGTCAGTCCGGAAAACATTAGTGTTTAGCACGCTCTGAGCGCTGTGCCAGACACCAGGAACACGAAAGCGAGTGACTTGCTCTCAGGAAGCTGTGAGGGGACCAGCCGTGTGGTGAGAGGGAGCCCGCGTTCAGGCACACCGGGCATCTGTTGGTGGTGGCTTTCCCAGGCCCTGGGTCGTCCTCCGTGTCCGTGACTGCAGCCCCCGTACAGTTGGAGGGACCCACCCATGAGGCTCACACGTCAAGAGGGATGTTTGGATGAATTCTGAGAGAAAACCAGATACTGGCTGGCTAGTTTCCCTCCTTTTCCTTCCTTCCTTTAAAAAAAAAACTTAAACTCCTGGCAAGAAGTCAACTTAAGGAAAATTCTAATAATTATGCATGGAGAAAACAAAGCCTCCTAAATAGAGCTTTCCTGTGGTGGGTTTGGCTTAGATTCTGGACACCTTCCCCCTCTGTGACCACCTTATCACCACAATACTTTCTCTGGGCAAAGTGGTGTTAGGAGCTGGGAGGGTGCAAAAAAAACTGGCTTCTCTGTGTCTAAGGAAATACAGACATATATCGACCAAACATGGAGTATAGTGTGCCAGGGACTGTCACCAAAGTACAAAGTGTCTGGGAGGACAGAATTGGAAAGAGTCACTTTTTAAAAAAAATATATATATTTTTTTTATTAAGAGATGATACATGCTTAATGTAGAAAAGTGGGAAAACAGAGGAATGTAGAGAAAGTAGAATTACATATAATCCTATTTAGAGATAAACACTTAGGGCTGATGTTTCATTCCAGTCTTTCCTCTGAATAAATGTGTGGTATATGTATATTTATTTGAAGCAAAACATCCTTTAAACAAAACCCATTCTATAGTATTCCACTGTGTGGCTATAACATAATTCAACTGTTCACCTTTTGTTGGGTATTCAGGCTTTTTTCTCTTTGCTGTACTACATATCATTGAATCGTCCTGTTCGTGCATCTTTATGCTTACCTTTGATTATTTTCTTAGGCTACATTCCTGGAAGTTGAGGAGAGATTAATTTTGACTGGGGAAAAGCATAATGAATCAAGGGGAATTTGAACAATGTTTTGCTAATGAGTGAGATTTCCTTGCTTGTCTCATGGAGATGCTGCGTATGGAGCATACTAGTTTTGGAGTTTCAGAATCACACAGACTTGGGTTAAGTTTCCCACCTGGCTGGCTGGAGCTGTGCGGTTTTGGGCAACCGTGCTAAGCCTCACTGTCCTCGCCTGTCATATGGGATGGTAACAGCAGTATTGTCTCATAGTGTTTTTGTGAGAATTGAGGGAGAGTACAGACAAGGCACTGACCTTAACGGAGCTCACTGTCATCTCTGCCATCACTCCCCGGTCCAGGCAGTCACAAGACCTTGCCCAGATTTAAGGGGAGGGGACTTAGGTTCTACTTCAGTCACAATGTAAGAGAAGCACACGAGTGAGAGAGAGATATTGATAGGTGTATCTGTCTTGGAAAATACAGTTTGCTGTGTCATTTTATTACTCAGATACACAGGATTTTCAGGACTTTATCGCAGTCTTGCAGATTTGTATGCCACCAGCTTGTGTGAGAGCATGCTGTGATTAACTAAGGTGGTCACGCCCGCACCACCACCTCCCTCTCTCTACCTGGCTCACCACCTCTGCCGCTTCTGGCCTCTGTGCCATTCCTCCCTCCCACTTTCCTGTTCTCAACCAGGTGACCTGTGTTCCTGCTTTCTTCTGCCCTTTTTCTCTCCTTGAAATTTATCAGACTCACACACTCTAGGATGTCGATGGTGTAATAATCTCATATTTCTTACTCATCTGTTACCTCATTTCACCTATAAAGTTTTAGTTAATCATTCAGTGCTTTCTTGTCTACCCCTATTTTGATATTTCCCATCCCTTTTTTTTTTCCTTTTTGCCTTTGTTTTTGCCATTTTTTTCTGGCTTTGTTTTATTTTTCTTCTTGTGATATACCTGATTTTTTCCCCTTTTTTATTCCCCTCTCCGACTGCTTTTCTCTAAATTAAAACACTTAGTACATATTTATTTATTACTCAAACGTAGACCATACAAAAACTGCCTGTCGTCTAATCTCTCAGACAGTGTGCACTGTCAAGTGTTTGGAACCCATTTTTAGAGATTTTTTTATGTATATACTCAGGTAACTTTTATTACTTACAAAAGCAGGATCACATTCTACATACTGTTTTTACATTTCGAACATATTTCTATGGCAGTACAAACTGACCTACCACAGCCTTTGGGATGGCGACGTGTGTTTTTTATATGATTACGTGATGTATCATTATGTATCACGTACTGGGGCCAGGTCACCTGGCTGAGAGTCCTAGCTCAGCCACTGACTAGCTTTGTGACCTTGAGCACATTACTTAATTTCGGTGCCCCAGTTAACTCACATGTAACTTGGGAGCAACATGTGGTTATCTCATAGCATTACTGTGAGGCTTAGACAGTACAAGGGCTGCTGCTGTTATTATTTTATTCATGTTTTTCTGTTTATTTGTTCATGGTCAGTAATGTGTCTAGAATTCACGTATGATTAATCAAAAATATGGGACAAGTCTTGTAAAGGTCTTCAAGAGTTCTGTTGATCCTATTTTTTTAAATAATTTTTTTCTTATTTAGATACAGTTGACATACAACATTATATTAGTATCAGGTGTACAGCACAATGTCTAGTTCACAAGTGTAACCATATATAGTTACAAAATTTTTCTTGTGACGAGAATCTTTAAGGTTAACTTTCTTAGCAGCTTTTAATATGCAATATGGTATTATTAACTGTATTCGCTGTGCTGTACATTACATCCCCACAAAGTTTGTGCCACCAATCTGCTCTCTGTATCTGAGCTTGTTTATTTTGTTTTTGACCCTATATATAAGTGAGATCACACGGTATTTTTTCTTTGATTTATTTCACTTAGCATGATGCCCTTAAGGTCCATTCATGTTGTTGCACATGGCAAGATTTCATTTTTTTTTTTCTTTCAGAAACTTTATTTCACAATACGATGCTTTGAGAACTATTCATATATAAATTATAAATAAATAACTGTTAGGTATGTATTCTTTTATTGGCTGACAGCATTTTATCCTATGAATATAGCACATTCTGTTTTTCCATTTCTTTATTGATGAAGTTAAAGATTTCATTCTTTTTATGGCTGAGTAATATCCTATTGTCTATTAATGAACATTTTGATTGTTTCCATGTCTTGGTTATTGTAAATAATGCTACAGTGAACTTGAGGGTGCGCATATCTTTTTGAATGTTTTCTGTGGATACTCAGAAGTGGAATTGCTGGCTCGTCCCGGGGATGAGGCGTCCAGCCTCTGCTAGTGTCACGCAGACACCTACAGATGCTGCAGCCCAGGCCTTTCGCACAATGGCAAGTGGAAATGGCCCATATGCAGAGAACTTTAGTTCTATGTTAAAACTGTGAAGCAAATTTAAAAACACAATTTTTAAATTATGAAGCTAACTTTTAAAAAAGGTTAATCAAACACATTATTTTTTTTTTACTGAGAACTGAACAGTCAAAAAAAAAAAACAAAACAAAACAAAACCCCACTTTTGCTAGTAGTGAAATTTTTTAAAGATGGGGCTTTGAATCCACTTTGTTCTTTTCTTCGTTTGAGCATGCCCCATTGGCCAGTTCGAAAACATGGGCTTATTTGCAGACAGACCCTAAAGTCCACGTTGCAGTGCAGGACCGGGGTGCCCTAACTTGACCTGCGGCGCTCTAGCTGGCCAAGGCCCCGTGTTGCTGAGTGCAGACTTGCACCAGGCCCCACGCTCACTGCTCGGTGCCCTCAGGAATACGTAGCGTGCGGTTCCTGCGGCGTGGGGACCTCCCGTCTGGCAGGGAGACACACGCACACAGATGGTGGCGTCCTGACGTGGGACGTGCTGCGACGGTGCTTTGCGTCCGGTCGTGGAAGCCCAGGACAGAGGCCTTCACCTGGCTCTGGTGAGGGCAGGGCATTTCCTGGAAAACAATGCGGATGAGTCACTGCCGGCCGAGGAAGAACGTGGGGAAAGGGTGTTGCATGCGGCAGGAGTAGCGCGTTGCGAAACCCCGATCTCTGCTGGGAGTTGTAAACATGTAGTTTTGTATTGCCAGAGGGTGAGTTGTAAGAGTTGAGAGGGCGATGAAGATGATAAGCCCATCGCAAGGCCTTGCTGCGGAATTCTCTTGCCTCACTGAGGAATTTGGATTTTATCTTACAGGCAGTGAAAGCTCGAGGCAGGTATTAGATTCCCTTGGGGACGGTTTCGTTGTTCAGTGCAGCTCGGCCTCTGGAGCTTGAATGAAGGTGGTGATGAGTCTCACCCAGCCCCAGGCTGCTGTGGGGATGGAATGATGCTGCTCCTAGGCCTGTAGTAAGTGCTCAGCAAAGCTCAGCTCTCCCTCGGGCAGTGGGTAGAGGGTGGGATCGAGTGGGTCAAGGTTAAACAAGGCAGAGAAACCAGTTCGAGACCAGTCACAATTCTTCAGATGAAGGCGGCACTCGGAAGTGGCAGTGGGTGTGACGAGCGGCTCGTTTGAGGGCAATCGGGAGATGACATCGTGGAGTGAAGGGAAGGTTGTGGTGCTGGATTTCTAGTCTGAGTGACCGAGTACACGCCGGCACCACAGCCTGGAGTGGACCAGGCGGGAGGTGGCGGGAGGCAGGGCCCGTGGGGCGGCGGTGCGGGTGAGAGGCGGTGCCGGGGCGTGTGCTGCACGGATGTGCGGGAACTCTGGCCTGTGTTTGATTTTTCCAAGAGAATACAGAGAGGAGAAAAGGCCCAGGATGGAATGCTGGCGAATATAGTGTTAGGGACAGACAGAGGAAGCCAAGTTCAAGGAGACTGAGACGGAACTCTGAGGTGGGGGAGGGCCGGGAGGGCTGCACACAGAAACCGAGCGGGCGGGGTGACTTCTGAGGTGGGGAGTGACCAGCAGTCTTACAGCGGCCACAGAAGGTAACCGAAAAAGCAAATACTGGATGCTCTCCATTCTAGAACGACTTTAATGTTTTGGAAATTGACGTGTGATTTATAGCCTATGTATATATTTAATATAAGTCTCCCCCAAGAAGCTCATATTAAATTGATGTCACATCTTACAATTTAAGCATCTTGGAGACGGAATATGATTCGTGACCTTAGTAAAAGCAATTTTAACTCCTAGGGGAGGGCCACCTGTGCCACAGCAGGCCGAGGGGCGAGCTGGCCAGGGACTGCGTGCGGACGACCCCGCTGCGTGTGGAGAGAGGGAGGAGGGGGCGAGCAGGGCAAGTGGGGTGCAAGGTTAAGGGGCGGATCTCTGCACTTTGAAGGGCCGAAAATCTGTCTGTGCCTTTGACCTTGTAGCTTTTCTTGTGAACTTGGAGTAAGTTAAACGTCACAGTGGAAAGGATGAAATTCCCTTCTGTTTGGGTCCGCCACGTGTGTTAGCGGGACTTTCGTGTGTTAGTAGGACAGTGTGCCAAGCTTAGGGTCGAGATTAGGGGCCGCGATGAGACGAGGGACAACAGGCTTGATGAGGACAGCGTGCGGGGAGACCATGGTGTGCTGATGCAGAGGGTGTGCGGGGAGGGAACGCCCCCAGTTCTGCTGGCCTCTCCGTGAAGGTTCTAGAAAAGAGTCTGTCCAAGGCAGTTACAGTGATGGAGCAGAGATGGTTTGGTGGGCTGGAGTGCAAATGTTTTTCAGGCAGTGAAGAAAACATTGAAGGCAGACAAAGAAGTGTATGCAGGAGGTGAAAACAATAAGACATAATGGTTATTTGCTGCTTCCTGTTGGTCAGACACTGTCATAAGTACTTTGCCTTCTTTTGTTTAACTCTCAACAACAGCCTTTTGATGTCGAAACTGTTATTATCCCCATTTTACAAACAGGCAAACCGAGGTTCAGAGTGAGCTAGTGGCTTGCCTGGGCCACACCCTAGTAAGTAGTAGAGATGAGATGTGAATGGCGGCAGTCTGGTTCCAGAGCTTGTTCAGGACAGAGGAGGGCACTGTGGACCCGGATGGCTGCGGTGTCCTGCGGCGGTGACGCTGTGTGGCGTGCAGCCGTCAGGCCCAGGCCAGCAGCAGTGGTCCTACCCCGGGGTCAGGGGGAGGCACTGAGGTGAAGTGCCCTGTATATTAAAGGAGAGAAGGGAAGCCTGGCCTGGGTGGTGGCAGTCGGAATGCGTGAGGAGGAGGAGGAGGACGTCGGCAGCCCCTCGTGTCCGAGTGTGTGTGCGGTGTAATTCCTGAATGTCTTTTAGATCTGATACCTGAGAGGACTCAGAAAAGAACTTAAGCTAAAGCCAGAAGTAATACAGAAATAATCATCACGTTCACATGCTATGATTTTTTTTTTTTCGGCGTGGCCCTTTGTTTCAAAGGCTAGTGTCTGTTTAATTTGAAGCTGTTTTTTATTTGGGTGGTGTCACAGGTTGGGTTCTCAGCAAGCTGACTGAGTCATCAGTTGTTCCAAGACATTTATGAGGGTGCCTGTGGAAGGCAGGGGAAGGGTGCAGGACTGGGCAGAGGGACAGCGGCTTGCACTGGTGCCCCGAGGCCTCAGCCTGCTTGCTCCCTGGGGAGCTTTGGGGCGGGAAGGGCCTTCAGGGGAGTCGGCGATGGAGGGCTTTCCACACCGTCCCCCACACCGCTCAGGCCCTGCAGGCACTGGGCAGGGCGTGTTCCGCCCACTCTCACAGAGGGCCAGTACCAGGGCCTTCCTCCCAGTGGCTGAACAAACCGTTTCTTTCCGAAGAGAGTTCTGGTTCGAGCATCACAGTGCACATCACAGGTAGCAAATTGTAAAATCTGAGAGTCAAGAAAAGAGTTCCAGTCATAGAAGCAGAGAAAGCTGACTTGGACAGCAACCGAAGATTGCATTATCAGCGTTCTTGATGATAACTGATGAGTGAGAGCTTCCATGTCCTCAGTTTTCAGTTTGGTAAAGGCTACTCGATTTAATTTCTGTATCTGCTATTATACTTGATTATAGATTTGACATTAAAATGTAATGCCAAATATGTGGATAAAAAGTAATATTTGAATTTACAGATAAAATGGGCCTGACTTTTAAAAGAAAGACATTTTATGACATAGCTTGCCTCCATTAAAGCAAGGGCTTTTCTGAGAAACAGCGTGGTTTATAAAAGTATGGTATGTTGAGGGAAAAAAAGGGAGGACGGGAGTAAACTGCCTGGTGATCCCAGCTCTGCCGCTTCCTAGCAGTGAAAACTTAGGCCGCCACTTAACCTTTTAAACAGTTAATCTTCTCATCTGTAAACTGTAGGAGAGACTGTTACCCATACTAATTCACAGTGTTGATTGTCAAATTAAAATAAATGAACATAAACATTAATGCCTCCCACCCTCAAACCTAAAAGACTTTAGGAAGCGTCCAGTTCAAACCTTTCATGTTCCTGATGAGCAAAGGGGGCCCTGGAGGTCCAGAGGCCATATTTAGTTTGTGAGTAAATAATAAATACTGGAAAATGTGCTTGCATTTGTCTAAGAAAGACAGGACTCTGACCAAGGCCATAAATAAAGCCTACTTCCTGAGTGTGAGCTGTTAGTCCGAGAGAGCGGTGTGTGGGAGCCGTCACCCCTGCCCCGTGTCCTGGTGCTTGTTTAGGAAGGTTTGGGCCTCATGGTATTGAAGTTGCCTGTCTCCCCGCCAGTCCCCTCCTCTTCCCCTGGACTTTGAGTGGGAGAGATGCTAGTGCATGATCCGAGCCCAGTTCTGGTCCTGACTCCGTCTCAGAACCAGCTGTGTGGCCTGAGACTCCTTGTCATCTCCTCCGTCCTAGAAGGTTGGGACAGTAATGCTGCCCCTGCTCACCTGTCCTGCTTGTTTCCAGGATCAGAGGGTCAGTGCAGGTGGAAACACTTCTGAAAGCACAGAGCCCCCCACCAGCAGGGGTTGTGTTCCCTCAGGGTCGCCCCTGCCCTCCCTCCCCTCCCCACCTCCCCCTCTGCCGGCTCCAGGCAACCTCAGGCCTTGAGAATTCTAGTGGGAACCCAGTTAGATTGCTGGGAGTCACCAGGAGATAAATTGCATTTGAAAGAAACATTTTATTTTCACTGATAGAAGAAGTATTGGCTTGCAGTTGTAGCAACCGGCATTTAAAGAGGGCATTTACAGCATTGGTGAGAGGGCGAAGGATGGGGGAGCTTGGATCCCTGACTCCCTACACCTTGGGGTCCCAGCCCTCTGCCCTGCCCAAGTGCTGCTCCTGACGCCCCACCCCCTCCGCAGGCTCCCTGGCGTTGGGCAAGGATGCAGTGTACACTTCTGAGCCTGAAGTCAAAGTTGCTGAGAATAAACGTGAGTCGGGGG
>CM053517.1:485744-510353 GCA_028627145.1 Eidolon dupreanum
CACGTCCCCACGTCCCCGCGCCCCCTCCCTGCACCCCCTCCCCACGTCCCTGCGCCATGCTGCCTCCACGCTGCTGACACTCAGTCCCATGTCTTCTCTTTCAGGAATGAAGAAGGGGTGAGTGAGGCGCTGCGCGGGGGCCTGAGGCTCAGCGTAGGCCCTGAGGCTGAGGTGGCCCAGGGGAAGGGGCTGGAGGTGGAGGCCGCCGTCCTGGAGGGGAGAGCTCTGACTTCCCACCTCTGCCCGTGCTCTTTCCTCCCTCCTCCCTCACCCCCTTGGAGAGCTCTGTTCCCGCCTCTGAAGCAGAGGTTGGAGGGGACTGGGGGGCTGAGTGTGCCCGCCTTGTGGCTTCTCTGCAGGACAGCCAGTAAGAAGGTGATTTACAGCCAGCCCGCCGCTCGGAGTGAAGTGAGTGCCCCGCCCCGGCCGCGCCTCCTGGCTGGGCTGCGGGGTCCCTAGCCCGCGTTTAACTGTCGGGGGCGTATCTGCTAAGGAAGACTGCAGAGCTGATCCGATGTTTCATTTTCCCAGGGGGAGTTCAGGCAGACCTCGTCGTTCTTGGTGTGACCCTGGTCCCCTGTGCCTGCCTGGCCCAGGCGCTGCAGTCTCTGGCCTCTGGCCTCTGGAGTCTCACAGGATGCCTTATTTGTTTCTCGCCCCCACAGAGGCCCCACTTCTGTCTTAGGATGTGTCGTTTAACAGTGTCAGCTGCGTACCCCTCCCGCCTTCCTTTCCCACTGCTGCCGAGTGGCCGGGGACTTGTGTCCAGTTCTCGCCCTCGTCCCCCGGGGGGGGAGCACGCAGGAGCCCCGAGCCTCGGGCAGGCAGCGGAGTGGTGCTTGCCCCGGGGTCGCGAGCCTGCTCCCTCAGCCCTTCCCTCCCCGCCGGGGGCTGGTCTAAGTGGGGCTGGACCTGGGCAGCCGAAGCGTTCATTTGGTGATGACATCAAGTGTCTTCTGCCTCTGTCCCCCCACGGGAAGTGCCCCCGGGCTGCCGCACCCTCCCGAGCACAAGGAGATTGACACGCGCTGTGTCACCAGGGAAGACGGGAGCGTCGGTTGTGGTGGGCATAGCTGGCTCTCGGGGAACGTGGCACAGAAAGTTTTAAAACCGCCAGTCTAAGGAAAAGAAAGCTGGGGATGGCAGCTCAAGCCATCAGCCTCCCTTTGGCTGAACAACGACCCTCTTAAGATGCGTGTGCTGGGCTCGGGGTTGCGCCCTCGTCTGCTGAGCATGTCTGGCCCTGGCTCTGCTGACTTCGCGTGTGTGTTGGAGGGCTTCTCAGCTCTTCGGAGAGATCTGTCGGTGTGTGTGTATGCAGCTGCATGTTGCTGGAAATAAAAACCTGGTTTGTTGAAGTTTCTTGTGATGGGGAGTGAGGTTCTTGGGCTCCTTTGTGCGCACAGGAAGATGCCCAAGGCAGCCGGGGCCCAGCTCTCTACACCACCCTTCCCCCGCTCTCTCAAGGTGGGCCTCCTGACAGGCCATCCTCTGCTGGACAGCAGCTGAGTGGGGGAACAGAGTGCCCCCCAGGGGTGTTCAGAGACTTCCCTAAGGCTGCAGGACAGACGCCAGAGCCTGGGGCAGGAGGACTTCTCAGGTCATTGGGAGAACTGCATCTTCGTCAGCAGTTTGAAGCAGGGAGTGGGCTGGGCGTTTGAGGAGAAGGCAGCTAGAGACTGGGCCGTGCAGCCGGCCGCGTGGAGGAGGCGGCGGCGGCGGCAGGCCTGCCTGTCCTCGCTCCTCCCTTTCCATTCCAACCCCTTGCCCTTGAACTGCTGTCTCCCCATCAGTCTATTGATGGATTAGCAAGAGAGCAAATGAAGGGTTTTCTGTGGTCAAGTTTGCTTGCTTCTGTGGGGGAGACTAAGCCCCGCTTTGCCATGTTCTGCTCCCTTACTGCTGGGTAATCCCTAACAGCTGAGTTTTCTGGCCAGGATCCAAAAGGAAAAAACAAAAATCAAACCATTTGGTAAGGGTCACAAAGCAATGTAAAAAATTTTCCAGATGGAAATAAAATTAATCAGGCAATAAAAGTAGAGATGGTGAGATGGCTCTGTAAGAATGAGATTTTAAAAGTGCAGCGTGGTTTGGGAGCCTGGGGGGGGGCGGGGGGAGGTAGAGAAAGGCTGCTGGGGAGCAGCGCCGATTGGCTGCTCCTGTCTCCCGCGTCACGTCACACTGGTGAGTGTGAGTCATTTGCTACCAGCCCCTTTGGGTTAGAAAACACCTTGTCTGCTTCCATTGTAGAATGTCAAAACTCATTTTTGTAATAAATGTTTATTTTTTACATTGCGTTTGTTTAAATCCTGAAGTTCTACATTAAAAAAATTGGGACTCCCAGAGTTACCTATCCATTCAAAATCCTTCTGGTAGTCTTATGAAGAAATTAGAGATAGCCTTCCTCAAGGCTTCATAGTTAATTTTTAACTTACCTTTGGTCTGTGCTTGAATGAGAATGACTAGAAGGGACATTTCCCACATGCAGGGGAGATTGGGGCGATGGGGAATAGGGCAGTTTCAGGAGGTGGGTGTGTGGAGACGAGAAGCCACCGTGACCAGGGATAAAGAGGCTGAGCGTAAAGGGCGCGTTTACCGTTCCTGCCTGAAAGGAGCGACGGGTCAAGGCCAGCGGGGAGGAAAGTATGTTCCGGGGTGCACGGTGACAGCTTAAACGCGAGGGATGAAGAGAAAGTACCACTTCCATTTAAAGGAAAAAAATCTCAATTCTGTAGCTCTTGTTTTGGTACTAGGTGTAAAAATCTAAAGTGGAATGGGTCTTTTTTTCTTCTTTGTGGGTAACTTGTTGAATGATTAGAGGCACAGAAATTGCGTGGAACTTGCCTGAGCTCGTGCAGCCAGGAATGGGCACTGGTGTCGGGACAGCCGGGGAAGGCTGGACACCTAGCCCGCTCATGGGGCGGGAAGCCGGAAGCGAGTTAGCTCTCCCTGTGCAGGTGGGGACGTATCTGGAGAGCACATCGAAAGTGATGACGTGACTGGGGTTTCCTCAGAACTGTGACTAAATGTCACCTGAGTCTGCCATCCCAACAGGATCTGCGGGACGGAATGAGACAAATAAGCTCTTGGCGAAAAGGAGGGCCTGTGAGTGCCACCTTCTGGAATGAAAAGTAAACTTCACTGCATTTTCGCTAGTGACCCAGATGAAAAACAAGGCATGTGTATCATTTGTGGATGATGAGAACAGCAACTTCATCAGCTTGCAGTGTGAGAATTCGAGTAGATCTCAGTAGGCAGGAATGATCAATTCCATCTTTGCTGATGGCAGTATACCCCTGTAGTCGATTTCTGTTTTAGGCGCCACACTTTATGATGGTTTTAGACAAATTGGAAGACGCTCATAGATCTGGATAGAAAAGGGACTTAAAACTGTGTCATAGAGAAACTTTAGAAACAATCAGTGTCAACCCCACAGAAAGATTTGGGTGAGGCAAAACTGTAGTTTTGAAGTTTGAAGATCACTCTATGGCTTGCCTCCAGGGAGAACATTAGGAGCAATGGTGGGTGTCCAAAGCAGGCTTGACAGTTGGGGATGTGCCCGTCAGAGATTTAATAGGGGTGCCGGATAATGGGAAGAATGCCAGCTTTGGAGTCAGGCAGATCTTGTGTTTGTGTTGCAGCCGTTTCTGTGAAGTTGGCTAAGCTTTCTCAGTTTTATCATCTAAAACTTGGTGGTGATCCCTACCCTATGACATTTTGGAAGCAGATGAAGCAGTAGCTGTTAAGCGCTTTACAATAGCTCTCATAATAGAGCTGTCCATGGCCACTTTCAAACTGGATATTTTAGGACGGGTTTGCAAACCGTAGTACATGGCTACAGAATTTCTTTTGATTGTTATAAAAGTTTATTTAACAAAAAAGCTTAATAAGGAAATGTACACGACCCAATTTTCATATCTCAGTACAACGCGCTGCGGAGCAGGGATGTGTGGGAGCCCCTGACGGCTCTGGCGCACAGCCGCTGTCTGTCCTCGTCGGAAGTCTCCCAGCACGAGGAGGCCACGTCCTTGTCTCGCCGCCGTTCCGGCCCTGGCCTGGAGCCCAGCAGCGGCCTTCTCCACACGTCCCCCACAGAGTCACAGAGCCCCACAGGATTCCTTGGACATGTCTGCCACCATTTAATTTCATTGATAACTTCTTGCCCATAAATGTTTGTTTCAACTAGGGAGGGTAAGCTTTGCTCATGGTGTCTACTTAGCAAGCTCAAAGATGCTTCTGGAAAAGAAACTTTTTTAAGCTTTGTGGGCCCTACAGAATAATGAACGAGTGTGGCCATGTTCCAATAAAACTGTATTTTGTGGAGAGAAAAAAAATGGCATAGAAGATAGAGGCTCTATTCATCCCTTTGGCGACCAAATCAAAGTTGTGACGAAAACAAGGAACAGCAGCAAGGAAAAATCTCCTGGGATCTAGATGAACAAGCCATACAACTAGGGAGAAATATTTCATTTTTGGTATGTGGCCGCTGGAGTCAGAGGAGCAGTCTGCAGGGCCAGGAAGAGTGAGTGGCCTCATTTGCTTGTCCCTGGTGCACTGAGTCCTCTCCGGGGTGCTGAGCTCCTGGGTGTAGCCCATTCCTGCCTCTGAGCCCAGCTCACGGTCTAAGGTATTGAGCCGGCCACTAAGGACCACACTGAAACTCTCCCCAGGAAGACACTGACCTGTGCGAACAAGGCTCAGTGCCGAGGACGGGTCCCTTCGCCCGCAGGAAGGAAGCTGGCGTGGGCAGGGTAGCGAGGGGGCTCGGGGGGGCAAGGGCGATGCCCAGGGCCGCCGGCCTCTCTCAACCCTTTGCACCGGAGTTTTGGCAACATCCTAACAGGCTTGTGACCTCTAATTCTGCTTCAATGGGGTTCAAAGCAGCCCACCCCAAAATGTGCCACTTTGCCATATTGATTATTTTGAATTAAAGTCACTTAAGAAACAGCAAGTGCAAGGACAGTCTGACTCTCCTTTGTCCCTTCGAAAGTGGCAAGTTAATCTTTCCTGTGAAAGGTGCCCTCCCTGCATCAGCAGAGAGAGGAACCTTCTTTCACTGGTGACAAGGAGCCCAGGACTGAGGAGTCTGTAAACAAACCTTGTCACTTCTTCACTAAGTTACTACCCCAAGCCCTAAATTCTTTGTCTTGTCATTCTTCAGAAATTTACTGTTTCTTTGTCTAAAAGGTTTAAAAGCAGTTTGCTTTGCTTGGTTTGTGGAGTCTCATTTCTACGAGTTTTCATATGTATGAAATTAATTTTTTTTCCTGTTTATCTCTCTTTGGCCAATATAATTATTAGATCAACCAAAGAACCTAGAAGGGTATAAGAAAAAAATTCCTCGCTGACGGTTTGCACACACAGTACCTGAACCCCACGTGTATGTTACCCTGTCTACTCTGCCAGGTTCTCCTGCAGGGGCCCTCTGAGTTACCGGAGCAAAGGCAGAAGACAAGAGACGAACAGAAGTGTGTTAACATGCGCATCTGCTTGCCTGTGGGAGCATTCAGAGATGAGTAGCTCCGAGGAGTGGTTAGAACTTGGGCTTGTGTTGACAGCACCCTAAGCAAAGAACAGTAAAATTTTAGAGAAAGGACTAGACAAAGGAAAAGGGCTTCAGATAGTGGGAAACTAATGGAAGATAAGGGCTAATTAGTAAGGTTTGTCATGTAGCTTCTTCTGTCATCTCTGAGCTTAAGGTCCAGAGCTATCTCTGGCGGTTAGCCTCTGTCCTTCCTGGTAGAGAAGAGGAAGGGCCTTAACAGATTTATGTCCCACTCTTAGGCAAATAGGGGAAGATGGAGAGCTTCATTCATGCATTCATTTTCAATTACAGCTGGCATTCAGTATTATTTTATATTAGTTTCAGGTGTACAGCATAGTGGTCAAACATTTACATGATTTATGGAGTGACCCTCCCCCCCATGGCACTGCATAGTTATGACAATACCACTGACTGTATTCCCTATGCTGTACTCCACATCCCCAAGACTATTTCATAACCACCTATTTGTACCTCTTAGTCCCTTCCCTAACCCCCCTCGATCCAAAGAGAGAGAGCTTTTCTTGTGTCCACTTCTTAGTTGCCTTAGGTTAGAATTGTATGCCAAAGTGGCGTATTTCGGGGTGGCATATTCTGCCTTTTTCTTTGGAGGGGAGTACCTGGTGCAGCACAGGCCGATGTTCAGGCTGAGAAGGAGGGGCCTTCACGTTGGGTAAAACCATCACAGATTAAAAAAAAAAAAGGTGTGAGAAAGATGGGTACTCATTAGAACTGGAGATAAGCGAGTTTCCTGGGAAACAGCCTTCCATCTGCCCTCATGGAGGGAGGAGCTGAGGCAGCCGAGTTGTTCCGTGGGGCCCGGGGTCTGGCCGCCTGGCGGGGACGACTGACCGCGGGAGCGCTTGGCGCGGAGCCCCGCTGCGCGGCCGTCGACCTGGAGCGCGCAGGCCCGTCCCGAATGCTGTCGGCGCACGAGCCCTTTCAGCCCTCACGCCGGCGAGGGAGGTGCTGCTAGGCGCCGATCTGGATGCAGACGGGGCGCAGGGAGGTCGAGGGCCGTGCGGGAGGCCACCACCTGGGCAGTGGAGCCGGGCGCCGCCCGGGACACGCAGGCTCCAGAGCCCGAGCCCTGAGGAGCGCTCGCCGCGCGCCCTGCGCCCGCGTCCGTGTGCAAAGGGGCCTCGGGAAGCTTCCCGCAGCCAGTCTCCCTCCTGACTCCGGACCCAGCGCTCTGTCCTCACGGGAGGTGGCAATGAGCAAGGGCCAGCCAAGGGGAACCGAAAATATTTGCTACTAAAGGGGAAACCGAAGGAAGAAAAGGGCTGGGTCCCCAGGGTGTGGCCTCGTGGCAAAGGCGTCCTGGGGAAGGCAGGTGCTGCCACCACCCCACCCTGCACAGCGGGGGAGCAGCACTAGCTGCCTGGCCTTTCTGGAGGGTGGAGCTGAGCCGGCGGGTGGGAGGGGACGGCAAAAGCGGCTGCGTCCAGTCGGGGCTAGAAGGAAAGGGGAGAGGCCTTCCCGGAAGGTCAGAAAGAGGAAAGAAGGGACCCGAGTGAGGGAACTGGAGCGAAAGCCATTCTTGTGAAAATGGGGGAATCTGCATGAGCTTAAACTCTGCCCTGGGCTTGTCGGGTTTTTCTGCTGCTCCCTCCTCTCCTCCACTCGCCTGGCTGGGGCTCCACTGCACAGCCCCCCATCCCACCCCCAAGGTCTGGGGGGGTGCGAACGTCTGGTGTGAGGGCTGGTCCCCGCGGAGGCTTCTCCACGCTGCTGGTAGGATGAACAGAACTGGAAATTTTCTTGGGTGTCTGCCCTTTGGACAAAGCAACTGGGCTGGGGTAGAGTGAGGGGCAAGACTTTGAAGTGGGTTTGTGAGTGGCTGTGGTTCTGGGTTCCCACCCACTCACAGCCAACTCTGCAAGGTCGCTGGGTCTTTCTCAGTGGCCTTCTACCGCTCAGGCAACGACAGCAGCCTCGAGTTGAGGAAATTGTGGCCGGACAGGCTGTGAGGCAGCTCTCCCATCATCCTCCTGGTGCCTGGTGGCTGCTGGGCTGGCAGTCGGCACAGCGTCTGCTGGGACAGGGGCCAGGCTGGCTAACCCGATGTCCCGTGGCGATGCTGGGACAAGCTCTCGCCCTCGCACTCCTCCTGCTCCTCGAGGGGCTTCAGGGCCAAGGTAAGGCAGCCCGGCCCGGCCTGGGGTGGGGCTGGCACGAGGCAGGGGCCAGCCTGCAGGGACATCAGAATCCAGAGCCTGGTCGCCTGGGGCTGTGAGTCCGAGCAGCTCCTGACGGATCTGGACAGGCTGGTGGTGGCCGGCGGTGGGGGGGTGGGGGGTCCTGGAGAAGCTCTGAGGCCAGGCAGCCTCAGTCAAGGGGACTCCTTTCTACTGGCTCCAGTCCGCCTCTCTGCATGGTGGCGAGAGGGTCTTTCCTGCCGACTCTAGGTGGCACCAAGGAGATACCCTCAGATTTCATGAGGTCGCCAGCAGAGGGGCGGTGGCTCTGGGCTTGGGTCTCCCCAGGACGCGGGGCGGCTCTGGCGCTCAGAGGCGGATGGGTCTTCCCCTGAGGCGGAAAGGGGCGCACGCCAGACCAGCCCCCCGAACCAGCCCTCGTGTTCCACAGCTTCCGGAGGCATCGGTTTACTGCATTTAGTTTTCTCATCAGGGTCAAGAAGAGAGACTGTTCGGGAACGCGTTGTCGACTGAGTGGAAAGCAAATTAGAAAACCTTGAGACAAGACGATTAAGGTTGACCTTTGGCTCTTTCTGAGTGTTTTTCGTTGTTGTTGCCAGATTTTCAGGGAGATTTCATCATTTTTAACGGAAGGGAACATGTATTCAGGACATTTAATCATATTGTTACAGCATATTGTGCAAATTCCAATTGTGGTCACAGTAGCATTTCTGGCCCCACGCCTGTCCCTCCCCTGTCCCTCCCCTGGGCAGCATCCGCAGCCCGCGCCACGCAGGGCGCTGAGGGGTCGCGGTGAATCCATGCCCGGCTTCAGCTTGGAGCCGATGACTTCGTGCGATCGATAGGTAGTTATGGCTGTGGTTACTGGGCAACAAAGCACAACATAGCAGGTGCTGGAAACGTTCCTCGAGCGAATGAATGAATGAATGATTTTCAAGCATCTCAGAGGCAGATTGGGATGATTTTGGATCAGGCGAATTGGAGAGCAGGGACCTTCAACTTGCTGCCCAGGGGAGTGGGCTTGGGTCCTGACGTTCATTTTGGACCCTAATGTCCGGTGTGGGCTGTGCATTCTCAGGACACCCCAAAGACACATGAGAAGCTGTGAATGCCCAAGGGCTGCGGACCTGGGGCGGGGGGCGAGGTTGTGGCGCTGGAACTCGCGCTTCCCGTGCAGGCACGGCCCCGGGGGGCCCCCGATGGCCGGCTGGCCCTCGCCTACGGCTTCGGACGGGGTGTGGTGGTGAAGTAGCTGGGCGTGGCGGACCCCAGAACCCAGGGGGCTCGGGACCACCCCGCAGGGACCCCGCCCATGGGAGCCGTGCTAGAGGGGCTCGCCCACTGTCTTCGTGAATAGACCTTTTTTATCGAAGTGCGACAGGAACAGAAAGGCACGTGGAATTGCAGACGTGCTGGCCAGACACAGCTGTGTGCGGCTCCCAGTCTCTCCCGCTCCCTCCCGCCTGAGGAAGGTCGCCGGGCCGAATGCCAGCGTCGCCGGCAGTTTCGCCTGTGCGTAAACGGAACCATAGGGAATGTACTCTGCTGTTGGCTCCTTTTGCTTGACGTCTAATGAATTTCTCTGTGGCGTTTGTAGCTGATCCTTTACATGGCCGAGTGATATTTCATTGCACGACTACGGTAGTTTATTCATCCGTTCTGCTGTTGAGGAAACTGCGTCAGTGTCGGGTTTCCTCTGATAATAATGCTGCCACGAGCCTTTTGCACTTGCTGTTCGTCCTGACGGCCGCCAGCGGGAGTGGGAAGTGCAGGATGGAAAACCGTGCGGAACGCAAAGCCAGAGCCCCGGGACCACATCATGGCGGTCCCTGGTCTTCTGCACAAAGTCCCCACATCAGAGTCATTTCTGGGAGTTAATGGAGATGCATTCTGCAATTTAAATAATGAAATAATCAATTAAGCAGCTTCGTTAAGCTCCTATTATGTTCCAAGAACTTTGCAAGATTTTGTGGGGGGATGAAAATGAAAACGATATTGATTCTATCCTTAATAATCTTTCAGACACTTAGAAGAAAACAGCCATGTAAAATAGCAACTATAAGAAGGGAAATTGCTGCGGGCTGCCCGCAGGCAAGCTATGTAATGCTGAGAGTACAAAGGGAGGTCAATTCTAGGTTGGGACACTGGGGAAGTGGCCTTGAAGGGTAAACAGGGGCAGGGAGAAGGCAGGGCGGTCTGAGCAGAGGGACAGCACAGGGTTTGAGTGGAACCGTGGAGTGCAAATGCGCTTGTTACCCTGGAGTAAGATCGTGTGCTCGGTGAGGTCACCCGGCTGACGGACGCCGGACACACGGCGTGGGATGTGGGCAGCTTGGATGGAGGTAAGGGGGCCGCTTGGCTTGAGAAGAGGAGTCAATACAGTCGGCGCAAAGCCCCTGAGGGTGGGGCCGGTTGAGCGGAAGCGAGGGCGAGCAGGGTGGCATGGGCTCCGGAGGGCCCTGTTTCAGCTTTGGGTTCTGCCCTGAGTAGGGCTGACCCAGCCCGGCACCCTTGGACTCTCACTGGGCTCTGGCCGTCAGTGCCCAGCTGGAACCCCTCTGCTGCCTCCATCTGGAGATGGGGGCCTGACCCCGAGCTGAGAAAACCTCAACATCCTTCTGTCATCTGGGGGCGGTTCTACTGCTAGGCCCCTCTTCCTGAGCCTAGGCCCTGCCCCTCAGACCTGCGGGTCCTGTGCAGAGGGGGCGGAACTGGCTGTGGCTTCGGAGGCTGCAGCTCATGCACCCACGCAAGGGACAGGGCCTCCATTCTGCGCCACGTTGTCGCCTCAACCATCCCCCACGCTGGCTGTCCATTTCTTCCTGAGGGCGCGGGGTTAATCACCCTTCCCGGTCCCCCGTCTGCAGGGTCACTGTTGCACCTCCTTCCTTCTTAGCTGCCAGAAGAGGGGCCCAACTGCTGAGTAGTTGGGGCTCATGGGGCTCCTGGGGCGCGCTGCAGCCCTGGGCCCCCTGGGGCCTCTCCCCTCTGCCTCACGCTGCACTCACTGTCGGTCTCCTCCACCTCTCTTAGCGCGGGAGAACTCGTGCTGAAGTTTTGTTTTTATGCCGCATTTCTCCTCCCTCCAGTTGCCATATACACCCTCCTGGGGCAGGCCCCGTCTTCTTGTGTCAGTGACAATGCTCAGTGCATAACCCCTCCCCTCTTGCCTTTCCACGGCCTCGCGGTGGCCCCGTCCCTTCCAGCTCTGCCTTGCAGTGACCCTCTCCGCCCCGCCCCGCCCCACCGTGCATGCTGGACTGCGGCGGCTGCAGGAGAAAATTTGGCAACAGAGAACGGCGGAGCCGCCGGGCTCGGCTGGGCCCTCGGTGTCCTGTGAGTCCCGTTTCTGATCCAAACCTTCACCTCGGCCAGGTCCTGCTCCTCCACGGCAGCCTCTGTCGGCCCACTCTCTCCTCTAGGAAAGGAGGCAGCGAGGGCATCTCAGCTTCCTGACGGCCACCCTCTGCCGCCTCCCCCGGGCCACGCCTGCCCCCAGCGCTTCACCTGGGCCGTCCAGGACCTGCCCAGCTCACGATGACATCTCGGGTCGTTCTTCTGCTGTCCCTTTCCTGCTGGCTTTCCGCTCTCGGTTCGTTTTCCTCACACTTAAAAAACTGTTGGAAAAGCAGCGGGTTCCCGCTCCTGAGTCTTTCTGCCCCGTGCGCCTCCTTCGCTGCCCCAGCGGAGTATCCGAGGCTTGTCAACGTGTCAGCGAGATAAGGTTCCAACAGAACAGGTGGAAATGTGCGATGCCCCCTTAGGCCTCAGCTGGGAACTGGCACAACATGGGTTTTTTAGAAGGCCAGCCTAGTGGCAGGAGACGGACGCGCCCCGTCTGGACCACAGGAGGAGCACAAAGGGACGCTGTGACGGGAGCGGCCATGCTTGCATTCCGTCGCGCTAGTTCTCTGCCAGAATTCTCAAACTTATATTTCATTTCCTTGAACATAGTGAGCACAGTATTTTAAAGTCTCTGGTTAGCACCTCTGTTGTCCAGATGCCCGTTAGGCCTGTTTCTATGGCTTATTGTTCTTTTTTGGACATGTTTCCTCTTGTTATGCTGCTTATTTTCTTGTTTCATTTTGGATATCATGTATGAAACATTTTAGAAACAATTTAATGCTCTGGTTGATGTTATTTTCCTCCAGGAATAATTTATATTTGCCCCTAGTAGGCAGCCAGGTTAGAAATAGTAGAGATTCCTGACCACTTTCGTCCAATTCTGGGTTGACATGGTTGAAAATTTGGCTTCGGTTTCCGTGAGAGCTGGTCCGTTTCCGGCTCACTCTCATCCTCAGTGTGAGCCGCCGTTCATGGCACCGGCCCCAAGCCTGGTGGACGCCAGGTAGCAGGTCTCTGAACCCCTTCATGCCCCAGTGCCTCGAGTCTATTGTAAGCTCTGCGAAGCTTCTCAGCGCTTCAGCTGCTTTTTATGGGATCGGAAGATGCCTCCAGTGAACAGCAGTGGAAAATGCGGGTCTCACCTCTCTCAGTCCCCTTCCTTCAGATCCTGGCCCAGGATATTTCACTGTTTTGTTAGTTCTCTGATACCTTTCACAACACGTTTTTACATTTTCCCCATTTTTCCCTTGTTATTACCAGTGGGAGTGTTTGTTAGTATGTCTTAATCCGGTCTTCTGTGATCAGGATTGAAATTCCTTATTTGATTATCTATCTCAGCCAATGAGTGTGTGCTGCAGAGTAAAAACAGGGTTTGGTCCCAGATCACAACTTCTCTGGAGTCAGGAACCGTGTCTCACGCGTGAGGAGGTCCTGGCCCTTCAAGGCTCTGGTTAGTGTGGCCTCTCAGGAAAGACTAATAATTAATATTGACAGTGTATGTCCTTTCTGTAGGTTCAGTAATTATTTTTCCATTTACCTTCGTGCGGCAGCTGGAGGGTGACCTTTCCTCACATGTAGTGCGAGGACTTCGGGGAAAGAGACACTGGGCTGCATGGCACAGCCTCTGCTTTGGTTTCATCGTAAGCAGATCCAGTTCAAGTCAGGGATATGAATAGGGAAATGTGTTTTACTCTCAGGGGTGTTGAGATCAAAGAAACATTTCCTACCAACCACACAGTAATTATAAGTCTCCAAGTCCTGTAATTACGTGGTGTGCCGAGGAGATGGCAAGCTGAAGGAGTGGCTGGGGACCCGTGCATTTGTAATGCTTGCGGACACCTAGATCTCCTCCCCTTTGTCACTCTCTGCTCAGGACTCTCCGTTCTCACAGGCCTGTGTGTGGCCACCCCCTTCCCCTATTCTCTCTGCCAGATTCCCCTCAACCCTGCCCAACCCATCCAGACACTTTTATTCCCTGTGTCCACTGGCCACATAGCTTCCCACCAAAAGTGGCCAGAGAAACACCCACTTTTCTTCACTGACTGCACTGGGCGGTTGTAAGGCGGGCGATTACACGCAGCCTTACATCACACCCCCATCATCCCAGAGAGGGAAGTGCTGGGTTATATCTGGCAGTGTATTTTCCTTTTTGCCTTTCTAATTTTTTTTCTAGGGAGCAATCCTTAGCGACTAAAAATTTGGCAACATTAATGAGTGATGACCATTATTTGATGCTCTAAGTCCTACAACAGTGGTATGAATCTAGCTCTATGGAAGGACACAGGAGGAGCCTTCAGCCCCAAGAGTTAGTCCTACTGGGCCTGACCACTCAGAGCATCCAGTGGTCACCGCTGGTCACAGGTGGTTGCCTCAGTGCTGTGGGGAGGACATCACATCACATGTGATGTTTATAACATGGTAGTTAAGCAAGCATTCACCCTCTGAAGCCAAAATCGACTGGGTTTCAAGCTCATCTTTCTTGTTGTATAACTCAGGGTAGTTACTTTTAAGCTCTTTCTGTTTTCTCACCTGTAAAATGGGGATGAGAATCTCACCGGGTCATTGTGAAATGAAACCGTCAAAACATGTAAAGGGTTTAAAGCATGCCTGCTCCAGAGTAAGTGCTCAAGAGAGTGCAGCTTCTGCAGAGGGGGCAGGGAGGGGAAGCGCCCCGTCCTCCTGGCGCAGGGGAAGCCCGCCAGACTGCCCACGGCGCTCAGCCTGGTGCCCGGCCCGCCGCCTCAGCCCGGTGTCTCTTTCCCAGCATCCCCAGACTCTGCTGACCGTGTGACTGGACTGTCAGGAGCACCTGTCAGGTTGCGGTCACCCAGCACACTGACAAGGGCAGTCTCCGGAGAATGGAAGGTACAGCTGCACACGGAGCCGGAAGTTTACGTGATTCTCACCTGGAAGAATACTTCTGGTGATTTAAGGATTGTCAAGTGGGTTTCTAACCATTTCAACAATAGGTTCAGTCTTATGACCGACGACTTAAGTCTCCTCATCAACACCACTCAGCAGCAGGACAGTGGCCTCTACATCCTGGAGGTCACCAGAGAGGATGGGAGTATTTGGAGACACTGGTTCCAGATTTCTGTATTTGGTGAGTGCCTGGGGCGGCTCCCCCGCTGCCCACCTCACAGGGCTTGCGTTCCCAGGGCCTTCCTGACCAGCATCTCTGCCCCAGATCGCGTGGAGAAGCCCCGCCTGCTGGAGCAGTGGAAAGCCCTGGACAGAGGGAGGTGCCAGGTGACCCTGTCCTGCTCGGTCTCCAGAGGTGGCAACGTGAGCTACGCCTGGTATAGAGGGAGTGAGTTGATCCAGACGCCGAGGAACCTCAGCGAACTGGAAGAGCAGGTCGATGTTGGAGGCTGGCACAATTACACCTGCAATGTCAGCAACCCTGTCAGCTGGGCAGCCCAGACGCTCGAACTCACCCAGGCCTGTCACAGTAAGTGGAGTGCTGCGGGCCACTGCGGGCTGGAGGTGTCGCCCCCCACTACCAGGGTCACATGCAAGAGAGACTTGGGGATGAGGTCGTCTGCGGCCTCCCCTGGGGGGCTGGCTCTTAGGCGCACAGCGCCTGTAAAGCCAGGCCCGTCTTAGTCTGGGAGAAATTTTTCCCACTGAGAGTCTCCTTCTGGGAGGCAGTGGCACTTCCCTCGTTTAAGAAAGGCTCGGCAGGCTGGCGAGTCACAGCCCTGCTGCTGGTCATCGTTTCTTCCTCTGAGAGACTGAAGGAGACTCACCTCCTCACCTGCAGTGACATCTCGGTCCCCAAGAGGGAGGTGGCGCCCTGGGTCACGGGGCATCAGGGTGGTCACAGAGGAACCTGGGAGAGTTCTTGGCATTTTACCTATGAGGAGAGTTCCGCTGAGTTGTTTGCACCTCTTTTTGTTAGCTAAACTAAGACGTACCGTGCCGCCGGCATGGGCTCACAGCCACATGGGGCGACAGACTGGGCGCTCAGGGGCACGGAGAATGCACAAGCCACGGCAGTGTGGAGTGACAAGGACACTGTCTTTTGTGCCACGTCATCCATAGCTTTGTCATTTACAAGCTGTGTGATCTCAAGCAGATTCATAAACCTCTCTGGGCCTCAATTTTTCTCTTGGGAAAATGGAAATGATCATCGGAAACACCTAACCGAGTTACTGTTCAAGATTAAATGAGGTAACATTTATAAGGAACCTCAGCCAGCCTCTGGAACACTGAACCCCTTTCCCTTCTCCCCTCGTTAATCGCATATGTGTCAGGCTGCACGTGTGACACAAACGTCAAATGCAGAAGTTCGCGTGAGGAAGAGCGGTGAAGGCCGGAGTAGCGGGAAGACTGGCCTAGCACACAGTAGGCATGCTAGAAACGTTTGTTGAGTTAAGAACAGAAGAATGGATCGACGTAACATTTACTGTGCCAGACGCTTTACTTTGATTAGATCGGAAATTAATCCCCACATGTGGACAGTATCATCTCCTTACGAATGAGAAAACAGAGGCTCCGAGGCTCCGAGGCTCAGGGCGCAGAGTTAGAATCTGGGCTCAGCCTGTCAGATACTAACTCTCTTAGTGTCACTCAGGGGAGGTCGTCCAGTTGGACAGGGAGGCCACCTCGATGGCACCCTCACGGGGGTGAGGAGACCGGCCACCCCTGGGAGGAGTGTGGGCTTTGAGGCAGGCCCTGCAGCAGGCCCTGCAGCAGGCTGGAGGGGAAGGAGGAGAGAGAGGGCTGGGCCCTCAGCCTCGTGCCTTCCGTGTCTCCCAGAAGTCGACTTTCTTTCCATTTTGGTGACCGTTCTGCTTCTCTTGCTCGCCCTGACGCTCGGCAGCCTCGCCGGCTTCTGCGTGTGGAGAAGGAGGAGGAAGCAGCCACGTGAGTCGAGGGCCCCCCGGGTGCTGCTGCCTGACTGGGCAGCATGTGCCTGGGCGAGCAGCACCTGCTTTTCCTCGGGAGCTTTGGGATCTGTGGGTACACGGGACAGCGGTGGGTGCTGGGCCTCCCCCCTGGTCTTACCTTCTGGGGCAGTCCCTGCGTGTTTGCAGCCCAGCCCCATGTGCAGATTCACATGCAGGGGGCTGGTGGGGGACAGCAGTGGAGTAGCTGTGTCGGGGTGGTCACTGCCCCTGAGGACCTGGGAAAGAGCACGAACCCGCTTGCTTTCTAGAATCTTCTCAAGGTCTGGGCCAGCTGGGGTGAAGGCAGGGCTGCCGGAAGCGGACGCCTGGCTGGGTAGAACACCCTCTGGAGGGCTCTGCAGCTCCTTCCTTTGCTTTTCTCCTCACAGAGCCCAGACCAAAGGAATCTCAGACAATTTATGAAGAAGTGAACAGCTTGCCAACCAGGAGAAATCAAGTATGGCATCCCGTGGGCGGGGGTTGCTCTCAGCTAGTCTGAAAGTGCTTTCGGGAGGACAGCCATTCGGAGCCGGGGGACAAAGAGAACGAGACAATTGTCCTCTCAAAGGGATCCTCAGCCTTCCCCATCTGTCTTTTCTCCATCAGGCCCCTAGCTCTGGCTATGGAGGAAAAGAGGAAAACAAGGGAGAGAGAAGAAGAAACGAGGCAGGGGGCGTCCGGTGCAGAACTGCGCCTGCTGGGGGGGGTGGGGGCGGGGACACTGGAGCCAGCGTCAGGGCCGAGTGCTGCTCCTGCCTCCCCCATGGCACCTTGGTGCCCTCATTTCTTCGCAGTCTCACCAGCTGGTCTCAGCCCCAGGATGAGTTCAGCCTTCTTGTATTTTGTATCTGACCACAAATTCTCGTGTCCTTGCAAGTCCAAGTTAACTTTTCTGGGTCTTCGATCATTGCCCAGGCCGGCGAGGGTGCCCGTCTGACCTGCTGAAGTGCGGCACTGTGTAGCTGGCTCAGCGGCCCGTGCCCACGCTGTGCTGGGGAGACGAGGCCCGAGGGTGGCTGGGGTGCTGGAGAGAGCACCCGGATTAGCACGAAGGCTCTGAGCCAGAGCCAGCGTCTCCGGGAACTCTGCCAGGGGCCAGTCCTCTGTCATCCAGCGGTGGAGGGGAGCGGGACACGGCAGAGGGGCTGCAGGGCGACCGCACTGCTCTGTCTCTAAGTAGGGCAGGTTGAGGTGACTGGCCTTGTACTGCCAGGTGTGAAGGGAAGTGGGGGAGGAAGGTCCCTCTTTCTTCCCTCATACCCCTGGGTGGCCTGAGGGCAAGGCAGGAAGTCATGGCGGTTGGGGGCCCTGTGAGGCAGCGCACAGCAGGGAAGCAGCTGCCCTCCTGTCTGGACTGGGGGCTGGGCCTCCAGCCTGTGTCCCCCTCGACAGTGGAGCAGTGGGGTGTGGGAGACGATGGGAAAGTTGTCTCTTCCGTCAGTGCCGGACTCTGGTGCAAATTCATAAAAGCAAATGTATCTACCTACAGCCACTGATGGCGAAAAAATAGACCCCTCCTTGCCCACGAAGATTACATGAAATTAGGAAAACAAAGGAGAATATAGGAGAAAATAATCACTTCGACTGAAAACACCTGCTGGAGGTTCAGGCCCGCTTCTCCCTCCCCTGCCCGGCCCTGCCGTCCCAGGGTCTGTGCCAAGGCCTCAGCTGCAGGCTTCATGGACCCTGACTGGGGCCCAGGCTTGGACGTGCTGCGGTCACTTCACTCAGGTCTGAGCAGGAGGGAAAGACAGCGGACTCCCGCCCCTTGCCTGAGGCCCAGGCCTCCAGCCTCCCAGGACAGGTGCTGCTTCTCCACTCCTCTGGGTGTGGCGAGCCCTGCTGGCCCACTGGCTCCCTGCCAGAACCCGTCCTGGCCGCGAAGGGTCAGGGGTGAACAGCACGCTACTGCCAGCCCCAGTCTCCTGTTGGGCAGGACTAAGAGGAGGGACACATTGCCCTTGGCCTTGGGTCCAGGGCTTCACCCCAGCTGTCCAGGGGCTGGCCTGAGGCAGGGGCCAGACCTAGACGGGAGGCTTAAAACATGTACAGCCTCTGAATTTCGGTGCCCTGATATGTCTCAGATCACAGCCCCACTCAGAGCTCAGCGCCATTATCAGTGGACATTTAGTCAAGAAATCAGCAAAGCCAAGTTTCTAAGCTGCCAGAGTAAAACAAGCGGCAGGAGCACACCCCCACCCCGGGTCGCTGGCTGCGACCCCGTCACCCCTGGGTGCCCCTGACACTAGCTCCTGCACTGTGAGTGGCTCTTTCCCTCTCTCCTCCTCCTGGGGTGACGATGAGCACTTCCCGTGTGCTGTGTGTCCCCGCGCACAGCCCCGGCTGTCTGCCGCGTCACCACACGTGCCGTCCTGTTTGTTTACAGGAGCAGGAGCCCAGTTCCCCTGGAGAAGAGAGAACCATCTACTCCAGCATCCAGGCCCAGGTATCACTCTGGCTTCCCTAACCCAGCCCACGTCTGTCTAGGTGACCCCCCCCACCCCCCAAACACACCCTCGAGGGTAGGGCGAGGCTGTGCTGCCCTCGAGCCCCAGAGGGTGGTCAGCTTCAGCTGGGTGCAGGTGGCTGAAAAGGCCCCTGTGATGTGGGTGTCCTGCAGGAGCGGGACAGTGGGGCGGGCGGGCTCTCCCTCTGCACCCGGCGGTGGGTGGCACCCGGAGAAGCTGGCAGAAGGAGGAAGCTCATCAGGCACCCACCTCAGTGTTCCCGCCCTGCGGTTCCAGCTGCCCGGCCTGGAACCGTGGCCCCCCGCCCTCCCGACGCCTGTTTCAGGAAAGACTAATCTGTGCTGTTCTCTTTTATTACGACTTAACAATAATGTTTATTAAGTGCCTACTATGCTCATTTTTTAAAAGGGATCTTAATTAGCAGCCTCAGGAAGTAGGTCTGATACTTCATTTGGTAAATGAGGAAACATTCGGAGGTTAACGTGCTCGAGGCCACATCGCTGGGTGCTGGCCAACCCGAGTCTCATGCCGCTTACGCACGAGTCTCATGCCACCTACGCACGAGTCTCATGCCACCTATGCACGCTCGTCCTCCATGCCTGCGGGACGGACATTTACCCATGGAGTGGAGAAGCAGCCTCTAATACTGGCAGCGAAGATGACATTATTGATAACCCAGGCTGGGCATCTCTCTCTAGACAAGCTTTCTGGTGGTCAATGATAAAATGTTTCTCATAAAAATGACCTTTTTTTAATTTTAAGAATTAAGACCTGAAGCAGCACCTCTTCAGCTTGGTGGCCTAGCTGCAGGGCAAAGGAAATCCTTGGTGGGGGGGGGCGGATAATGATAGGCTTCAGAGAAAGATCAAGAAAAGGAGGAAGGGGAGAGGAAGAGACAAGAGAACAGGGGAGGGATGGGGCTCAGCCTCTCACAGCCACTCTGAGTTCCCAGGGGGTGTCGCCACCTCCTGCTTCCCTTGAGACAATGAGATTCACCGATAGTGTCGATAGTGTCGAGTCTAAGAGCCCAGAAGGGGGATACGAGGAATCGCTATCTGCCAGTTTTCTGGCTTTAGCTTCATTGAATTCTGACAAGAGGATCTGAATAAATGCGGGGCAGGCGGGAGCTGAGCTTCCTCCTCAGCCCCATCTCAGGAGGGCGGTTGCCCGGGACGCCTGGCTCAGGTCCTGAGGAGGAAGGCTTGTGGCCGAAGGCGGAGTTGAGGTGTTGGGGAAGAAACCCGGGGGCGGGGGGGGGGGGTCTGGGCTTAAAGCGATTCCACTGGGAACACCCCGGCTGCGCCGTTTACCCTTTGGAAGCCTCATGTGCGGAATGAGGCCAGTGACAGCCATTGCTGTGGTGTAGGAGCCTTACGGGGTCAGGGGAGGACGCAGGTGCAGCAGGCGCTCAAAAAGGAGCGGCCGTCGTTAATGACAGCGAGGGTGAGCGTCCCGTTTGTCACCTCCCGGCTAGTCCAGGTTCTTTCCTGCGACACCCGAAGCTTCTGTCTGGGCAGGGTGGGGGGCGGGGTGGAGGAGACGACCTCCCTGGGGCTGTGCTCGCTCTGTGCTTCTGAAATGAATTTCTTTCTCTTCTCCTTAGTCTGCTGCTTCCACCTCCCTGGAAACTGAAAATACAGTGTACTCGGTGGTGTGGCCTTCGCGCAAGGCGAGTCTCCGCCTCCAGGGGGCGCCACTGAAGCAGGCGAGTACTTGGCACGTGCGAAGGCCCGCGCGTGCGCACTTCTCAGCCAGGTGTCTTCCACCGCCTGTATCTGAGTGGTCTGTGTTAAGTGATTGTATTTAAATGTTAATGGGCCAAGTAGAAAGTGTCTTCCTAGTTCTGTTTGTAGAAAAAGAACAGCTCGGAGACTAAGGGGCACGTGGATTAGAGGCGGCTCCAGGAACCCTGAGGGGAGCAGAGCACGGGAAACATAGGGGGTGCTCGGTGCCGAGGGGCGCGGGGTCCTCGGGAGGCCCTGAGGCTGCGTGGGCGCGCGGCCCGCAGCTGGAGGACGAGCGTGGCTCCGGGCGACGCGGTCGCCTCTCGCGGAGCCTGTCACCTAGCGGTGGAGGCCTGCGGGCTGAGGCAAGCCCTTGGGGTCCCCGCGAATCCTGCCCCAGGCCGCGCTCACAGCTCTCGTGTGCGCCTGGAGCCGCGGGTCGTGTTCCCTGGTGCCCATGGCCGTCTTTTCACCTTGAGCGGGAAGAACAATGTTCCCGAGGCTAAAGGCACCGCTTGGATCCGTAACCGCAGCGTGGCAGTGTGGGAAGCGTGAGCACAAGCACGTCAGGGTCGTGTGTTTGGGTCCAACGGGCAAGAGATTTAGGACAGGTTTTCAGTTTTCATTCACCCTCTTTCCGATAAGCCATTCAATCAGCTTGGATTCTACCAAAGAGATACTTGTATGTGAATTATATGCGACGACACACGGGCGCACAGATGGCCCCAGGCACCGTGGCCACCGGCTTCGGTGTCGCGTTCTGCAGACTCTGCCGAACGCGCTTCCGTGTTCCGGAACTCCCGGCGCTCAGCGTGTCCGGGGCGTGCCCGGACCGCGCCCCGGGGGTCGTGTGAAGAGATGCGAGGTTGGAGGCGGCATTTGTGTTAGGGTTGTCCGAGGGGTGTGCGGGTGTGGGATGCTAAGCTCCGCCCGGTTCAGAAATGTCTCATCACAGGCAAGTCTGTGATGCGCCTTCTCTGGAACGTTAAAACCAAGACCGACGCGGGGGCAGACGGTCCCCTCACTTCAGAGACTGTCTGGCACTGAGTCTCTTTGGGGACCTGTCACGCTCGTGGGGAGCAAGGCGTTTCTTGCTCTGGAGTTAACGCTCTTTCCCCTCTGCCTTTGCAGTCGGGATCCAGGAAGAGGAGCCGCAGCCCTGCTCTCGGCATCATCACGGTGTATGAGGAGGTGAGGCCGGCGCTCCTTCCGGTGGGCGTGGCCTGCGCTTCGCCCGGAAGCTCTGCACCTGGGAAGGGGTGTCCCTGGCCCCTCAGGCTTGTAGGAGCTTCAGGGATCTGACCCAGATATTCATTTCAGAGGTGAAAAAGCTGAGGTCCATGGAGAGCGAGGGGCTGACCAAGGTCATGTCATGTGTTTGGGTTTGGCTCTCATTGGGGAGCTTGAGTTTTGAGTTAGGGCTGTCTCCAGGCGAATTGCCTAGCTTTGGACCACGTGCTAGAAACTTCTCCCTTCCAAGTGTATGGGGGGAGGGGTCGGGGGATCAGAGCAGGGGGGAAAGGTGAATCTCAATGATTTTCTAAAGTTATCAAGTCATTGGGAGTCATTCCAGGACATAGGTGACCTTAAGCTGCCGCTGGGATGGACATGGCTCAGAGGCGTCACTGAGCCTGGTGGTGGCATTGGGTTTCCATCAGACCGTTTAGGGGGTGGAAAGACTGAGGGTTTATTGTGTGTATGGGAGCCCTCTAGAGGCTTCATGTGCATCATCTCACGTAATCCCCACAGCTCTGACGCAGGTGTGGTCATACCTCCCATTTATACCCAGAGACATTAAGGCAAAGAGAGCATTCCCACCCATCACCCACCAGCCCAATGCTGTGCCCAAGCTCCCATCTGTCATCCAGTGAAGACGTTGCCATGGTTGCAGGGAGACAGATGGTGGGTGCCTGCTGGGGCTCTTGGCACTTTGGCTGTATCCCCACATTAAAGCCACCTGGGCAGTCCAAGGTTGTCAGGGACACAGTTTGGGACAGGGCAGTCTGGGGGGTTGTGGAGAAGCATGGTGTGGTTGAGGCACTTGAGCTGTAGGCAGCAGAACTGCATTGAAGCCCTTTTGTTACTTTATACATGAAGTTGTTGACAGGAGTGACCTGTTTCCTCATTCTGAGCTTTATTTTCTCAGTCTATAAAATGGGATCATAATTCATGCTCTGCAGGGTTGTGATGGGAACGTCCTAGTGGGGGGGCCTGAAGTTCTTTTCTTCCGCAGGTTGGAAAACGGCGACCCGAAGGCCAGAAAGCAGCCCGACTGAGCCGCAAGGAGCTGGAGGGGTTCAGGGTGTACCCTTAGCCGCTGCAGCTCTCTCCACTCGGACCCACATCTGACCTGGGGAATCCACAGCGATGACACCACATGAGCCTTTACAGAACGGGTCCTAGTCTGGAGAGGACATGGGGTTTTATTCATGGACTGTACTTTGCTTTGAAAATGATTTGTAACAGCCATTATAAGAGCAAGAGTGTTAAATACTCTCCCTCTATGTTCGAAGCAGAGGAGAATGGCCGGAGAGGTCGGCAGTTAAAAAAACACCACACAGCAAGTCCAGATACTGGTGATCTATCGAGTTCTATGTAAATATGGGGTGTTTATTATCATCAAGGTTCCCTTGTCCTGGTTTCCTAAGCTATTGCTTGTCTCCCCTCCTCCCTAATGTGGGATGATCCTCCCTTTGCCTAGGCCCATCTTTCAAAGAGGAAGAAAAGGTAGTGGAGACTCAGAGGAAGAGAAATAGCCCCTCTGTGAGGCCTAGGGGACTAGAATTGGGCTTCACTCAGATATGGAGAGAAAACTCCCCCACCATGTATGCACCTTTACCTCTGGCCAAGTGATCACAGTGGGGCTGGGTAGATGATGCAAAGCGAGCCCATCTCTGAGTGGAGAAGTCACCGGGACAACATGGGTCCTGACAGTGGGGCCAGTGGCTGTCTCTGAGAAGGGATCTGGGCTATTTTTCTTGCTACATACTTTTTTGGTACTGTCAGGTTTCTATAAATCATATGTGTATATTATTCTTTTGATATATTTTTCAAGTCCTAAAAATGCCTCTTCCATATAAATTTTCCATATTTACCCCCGAAGAACATGTCTCCTTATTGTCATGTCTGGATGAAGAGCAGCCACAGTACCTTTCCTCCCCTCCCGACCCCCCCAGACTGTGGCCTCAGCCCTGCCCCTGCCTGTGAGTCGCACTGCCCTTGACTTACATTCATGACACTCTGGTGCACGTGTGTGTTACCTGCACCTTGCAGATCGCACACCCTGTCCTGGACTTTGTTCTTTCTACTCAGCACATAGAGCTCATTCCATATCAGCACACACTGTTAGTCTTTCCTCTCTTTACAAAAGTGTCAGGGTTTACCATTCCATGGATATACTACCATGTATTTAATCAGATTCCTACAAAATGGACATTTTGGTTATTTCCAGCCCCTTGTTTTTAAAAATACTACAGTGGGCATGACTTCGCATGATCTTTGTGTCTGTGACTGAGAATGTCTGTTGGATCCATTTCGGCATATGTTTGTAAGATGGTATGAAGCCTTTGGCCGGCCTTGGCAGAACTGTGACGTAGCATATCTGAGATGAGAGGGGGAAATAGTATGAGCATGCGAGGAGGCAAATGCAGCCAGGACATCTTGAAGCCAGAGGCTTGGCTATTGAGAGCTGTTTCCATAGGCTCAGATTTTTTTGTGTGTGACATTTTTCCATCTTCATGTAATTTTTTTTTCTTATGGTACTTCCTTGCTTTTGGATCCTTCAAGATTATCTTGGCTCTGTCGATGTAAATATGTGCACACCTGCAGAGAATTTTCATAAAAATTTATTTGAGCCAAAGAGAAGGTACACCTGGAAGCAAGATCTCAACAGACTGAGTGCTCATCGCATGTTGGGCGGGAGCTGATGTCACCACCTCAATGAGCCCTCACAGCCCCCTGACAGGGAGCGGTTATCTCCAGCTGCCAGATGAGGAGGCTGAGTTTCCATTTCTTTGCCTGAAGTCACACAGCTAGTAGGTGGTGGGGCCAGAAGTCAGCTCGGTGCCTGCCTAGGGCTCAGGTACTCCCCCACAAGGAAACTGCCACCCTCGACTCCATTCCGAGCAGCCTGGAAGCTCTTGTCAGTTGAGACCCCAGAGGAAGGGCACATGAGCAGAAGCCAGCCAGTGCTCTACACTGAAAAAAGAATAGATTTTAAAAGGCTGGAAGACAGCAGGGAGTGGAGGTGGGGAAGTTGTTCTTATAGGAATCTAGTGCTGGTTGTACTCCAGTGAGAGCTCAGGCCACCTTCGCCCACGTCATCCGTCCCCATTCCCAGCTGCCTATCCATGTCCCACTACGAAAATCAGCTTGAGTAAGTACATGGCAACCTGGAACATTAGGTTATATGCAGATTTTCTTCCAAGAGAATGACCAAGATTCATTCCAAAGCTGTAAGTGCTATTTCAATTACTCTAC
>CM053517.1:510853-668078 GCA_028627145.1 Eidolon dupreanum
GATTTAGCATCAGCGCCCACCCAGCCTCGGGAGAGACGGGGCCAGCCAGGGGCTGGGTGTCCCCACCTCAGTGGGCCCACAGAGCGGCCCCGAGCCGCCAGCGGGTTCTGCCCCGCGATCCGCGCGCGGCAGGAGGCGTGCCGTGCGCCGTGGCCCAGGTGGTCCGCGCTCGCCCGGCCGTGCGGACACTCGGTGGCCTCGTTCCAACGCGCTGCGGGCCCCAGATCGCCTGACGGGCTCGTGCCCGGCCGTCACCACTGCCCCGCAGCCCCGCTCCCCCGGGCTCGCTCGGTCCCCGGCCAACTCCGCGCGGTCCTGGACCTTTAGAAGGGGGAAGTGCGTGGGCGAGGCTGGAGCCTCAGCTCCCGTGGGCTCCACTCGCTCTGTGAGGAGCAGATGCTTTTTCTTCCTCCCTGAAGGGGGACGTGGGGGGGGGGGCGCCGCAGACGGTGCTCGCGGGCTCTGAAGCGGCCGCACATTTCCTAACATTCCTCGAACAGGCCGACATTTGCTGGGCGTCCGAGACGTGCGACTGTCTCCAAAGACAGGTGTCCGCTATGCAGACTGGATCCCCCTACCCTGGTCCTTTGTGTCCTTCCGGCCCCAGCCTGTGGGGCAGGGCAGGGCTGTAGCCGCCTTCTCCCAGGACAGGAGGAGAGACAGGAGCTACTGGAGGTGATGAGTTGTATCCGTTTCCTCAGGGAGGACACGGAGGCCCAGAAGAGCTAAATTTCTCACCCAAGATCACAAGTTCGTGACCCAGGCGCCAGGATTAGAGACGGGGACGCTCGGGTTCCTAACTGGAGCAGTGGGGATCGCTGGGTCTCAGAGCTGAGTCACCTCCTGGGTCCTGTGGCCCCTTTGTGTCTTTCAGACTGGCTGCTGCTGCAGACGCCCCGCCTGCTGTTCCGGGAGGGGGAGCCCATCCTGCTGCGGTGCCACAGCTGGAAGGACAGGCCTCTGTACAAGGTCATGTTCTTCCAGGACGAAAAGCCCAGGAAGTATTCCACCGTGAACTTCACCTTCTCCATCCCACACGCAAACAGCAGCCACAGCGGCGAGTACCACTGCACGGGCTTCATCGGGCAGATGCAACACGCGTCCCCCCGCGTGAGCATCGCGGTCCGAGGTGGGCGCCGCCCGGACGGCGGGCGGGCGGGGCGGTCAGGCCACGCGGGCCGTGCGGGGCTCCGAGGCCGGCCACAGCAGCACGGGCACCGGGCAGAGAGCCGAGGCGCGAGGCCGGCTGAGTGCTGGCCAGTGGGCAGAGAGGGGCCGGGGCCGGGCGAGGCGTCTGTGGTGCCACGTGGAGGTGTGGGCGCTGCCCCAGGACAGTGGCCGCGTGGGCCTCCCTCGCGGGCGCGGGGCCCCCTAGGCTCCGGGCACCCCCAAAACTGAGGTGGTGCCCACCTCCCAGTTCTCACTCGTGCCGTCCGCCCTCCAGGCGCGACCTGTGCCGACGGCTCCAGGCTGTGCTGGGCCCGGCCACGGCGCCTCCGCCGTGGGGCCTCGGGGCCCCCGCTGTCCCTCTGTCCTCCACACTCAGCCTTGGGCTGGCGGAGGCCTGCGGTGGGGGACGCAAGGCCAGCCACGGAAACGCTGGGCGGCCGCGGTGGGGGACGCTGCCCGCGGGTGGCCGCGGCGGCTGCCTGAGCCCTGCCTTCCCCAGGGCCCGGCTCCGGCAGCTCCCTCCTGGTGACGGCCTCCGTGGCTGCTGGTGTCGCCGCCGCCGCCGCCGCCGCCGCCGCCGTGCTGGTCGCCGTGGTGACCTGGCTCCGCCTCAGGCGAAAGCAGACTTCAGGTTCGTGCTTCCTCTCGCTCCCTCTCGTCCTCGGTTCCCTCCTGGCCCAGGCCCCCACCCCGACGCGGCCGGAACCGTGACCTCCGGCTCCAGAACCCTCGGCGGGTGGAGGTAGCCCCAGGTTTCCTCCGTCCACTCACGTCGAGCAGTGCCAGATGCCGCGGGTGACGCGAGATAAGGGGGCCCAGGCTGGCCCTCGGAGCTCACGGTGCCGCCGCGAGCCAGGCGAACAGACTCGCAGCCTGAGGGGATACATAGCAGCGGAGACAGACGGACGGACAGACAGCCGCCAGGGCCGGCCCGGCGAGGGCCCAGGCGGGGGCGGGGCTCCGAGGGCCTCGCGGAGGCCGGGGGGCGGGTGACAGCGTGGTGACGGCTCCCAGCTGCCTGCTCCACAGCTGTGCGGCCCTGAGTGAGCGGCCGACTTCGCTCACCTGGAAGAGGCCGGGGACAGGTGCCTCGCGGCCGGCGGCTGAGGCGCTCTCGGTGGCGCTAAGGGCCAGGTGTTCTCGCGGACGGGTGAGGTCCGAGGGCGGCAGCTGGCCAGGAAGACGGGGACACGCGGGGGGACGGGCCTCGCAGGAGCACGAGGAGGTTCAGAGCCAGGGAAAACGGGGAGAGGGGGCGGGGGCCGGGCGCAGGAGGGCCTGGGAGAGGTCTGCGTGCTTCGGGGGCAGCCGCCTGGCTCCGGGCCCCGCATCCCCTGGCGCCTCACACAGCGCCTGCCACCCCCTGGGCACTCAGTAAACACTCGGTCACTGACCGACTGAGCTCTGGCAGAGGCAGCTTCTGCCCTCAGGCCGGTCAACGCCCGGGGCCCAGAGAGAAGGGAAGGTGGCTGGAAGCCGTGAGCAAACCGGCCCCAGACGCCGCCCTGCGACACGCCGGAGACCCCCGCCCGGCTCGCAGGAGCGCAGGGCGGAAACGGCCCGGAGCCCCTGAGAAAGACACTACGATCCTCGCGGTCCACGGATGGGTCGGACACAGGGCTGCGGGCAGGGCAGGGAGGAAGCTGCCCGGGGGCAGAGCGAGCCCAGGGAAGAGGCACGTGGGGCCACCCGTGTGTCGCAGGACCCGCCCTCCGCCGCCCTGTGCGGGTGGCGAGGGGTCTGTGTTGGTTCCCAGACAGTCGCACTCGGTCCATCCTGCCAACGCGGTCCCCACCCCGTAACCCTACTAACCTGCCGTGTGCCCCCCAACCCTCCCAGGAACCCCTGAGCACAGGGAAATGGGAGACACCCAGCCTGAGGAGCCAGGTGAGTGCGGCCCCCGGGGGCTGCCGGCCGGCCCCGAGCAAGGAGCCGCCTGTGTGAGCTCAGCCAGGGGCGCGGGAAGGCAGGCGCCAGGGGAGCGGGGCAGGGGCTCGAATCGCTTGGT
Organism: Eidolon dupreanum; assembly: GCA_028627145.1. NCBI lineage: Eukaryota > Metazoa > Chordata > Mammalia > Chiroptera > Pteropodidae > Eidolon > Eidolon dupreanum. The sequence continues at coordinate 514,032 of CM053517.1, forward strand.
CAGCTCTGAGACTGACTCCTGGGTCCGAAGAGGGTCTCTGGGCTTGAGGACAGGGCCGCCTGTGCCAGGCGGAGAGGGGAGGCCGTGTCCCGGATTTGGGGACTAGGAATGCGGGAGACATGCAGAGCAGGAAAGCTGAGCCCTGTGGGTCTCTCTGAGGGGCTTTGGCAAAGTTGGCACAGGACAGGATTAGATGCAGGAAGACTGAGGCAGAGGACAGAGGGCGGGGCCCGGGGGGGGCGGGACGGCCTGGCTTTGCTGAGGAGTCCATGTTTGTGGGGCGATGGGCGGGGCGGTCGGGGGCTCTCGGGGGACATAGAGTCCTGGGGGTGTTAGTGGCTTCGTGGGCGAAGCTCGGTTCTGAGCTAACTGCACGTGGGCCCGGCCCCAGCTCTGCCGCAGGTGCAGCGGGGCCTGCAGCGAGTTGTTCCCCTGGGGCCCGTGTCTCACCGAGGGAGTGCGCAGCTGGCCCGGAGGGCTTGCAGGGCGCTGGACGGCCACGCCCTGGCCCAGGGGGCAGCGGGCAAGGGAAGTGGAGTGTCCCCAGCTGCAGCTGGAGCCAGAGGACCAAGGAAGCTGGGGCTTTCTCGGGGGTGGGGGGTGGGGTCGGATGGGGACAGCAGAGTCAGAACCCCCAGAGGCCCCCAGGACCCCTCGATGGCCGATGGCTGGAGACTCAGAGCCGAGCAACTGATCTGAGAGCTTGAGCGAATGGCGCCACCCAGCGTGCTTCGGGCCCTTTGTCCCTCAGCCTGAGTCTGCACCAGGGCCAAACCTGACCTGGCCAGAAGCCCGGACAGCCTGAGACCTGTGCTGGGGCGCGTGGCCCTCTCGCACGGGCATGCAGGTGTTTCCCGAGGCGTTTGCTGCCAGCCAGGACTGGGCCGTGCCCGCTGGGAGCGTGGCGGGATGGTGGGCTTCGTGCCCGCTGGGAGCGTGGCGGAATGGTGGGCTTCGGGCCACGATGGTGGACATGGCTGCCTGGTCTCAGACTCCTCCCGCTGTCCGAGCTTTGTGCTCCGCAGACACGGAGCCGCTTGCACCCGACAAAGAAGCACCCCGCACAAACACGAGGAAGCTGGGTGTGCCCGGCCTTGCGCCAGGGCGGCCAGAGAGAGGCCACTCGCTGCCTTGCTCCCTCACTCCCTCGCTTGCTCACGCTTTCTGTTTAATGTCACTGAGTAGCCAGATTCTTGGAAATTCCAATGAAGAGGCACCCCATTTGGCTGGGGGGGGGAGATGTGTGTGGCCCTCAGTCTTCCCTCCCTGAGGTCTGGCTGCAAAAGTCCAGCCTGGCTTCACGCTGGCACTGAGCGCCCGGCTCGGCCCGAGGGCTCAGACCCCAAGAGATGCCGCCTCGCCACTGGGGCCCAGCGGTCCTCTGAACAGGACGCGGCCCTCGCCGGTGTGGCCAGCGCGTGTCCTCGGGTCTGCTGGGCTTCGGCTGGCCGCCCGCAGCGGTGCCTGCACCCACCTGCTCTTCCCGCCCACAGCCATCGTCACCGACGCTGAAGGGGAGGCCAAGGTGAAGGTGAGCCCCCCCACTGTGCCTGCCCCCCCTCCTCCCTCCCCTCCTCCCCTCCTCGTCTCCCCTTCTCCCTCCTCCCTCCCCCCTCCCCCCTCCATGCTCCATCCACCATCCGCCCTGTGCTTCTCCCTGTCCGTCTAGGACGAGAACAGCATCACCTACTCCCTCCTCCTGCACCCGGAGGCTCCCGAGGAGGAGGCGGAGCAGTCGGACTACCAGAACATGTAGCCCCAGGTCTCGCCCGAGCTGCGGGAGGAGGGCCAGGGGCCGGATCCGTGCCTTCCGGCCTGGACTGAAGAGAGGGGCTCCCTTGGAGTCACCTGCGTGAGTCCCGAAAGCCGCGGGCCACATGCTCCCGACGACGGGCCGTACTGACCCCGCGCCTCAGCACTTGTCACTGTCACGACTCCTCTGTCACATAAAACTTACTTTTATTAAGAGATTGTAGCAGTGTGGGAAATGCTTGTGTTACCGTTTGCACGAGACAAGTCACGTAAATGCGTATGATCAGGGACTGTTGGGACGGACGCCCATGCGGTTTGGGGAAGCGGAATCCGCCTCTTCCTTTCTCTTTTTTGGCTACAGGGCGTGTGTTACTTTTAGAGTCAAACAGGGCTAAACAGCATCCCCCCCCCCCGCCCGCCCCCAGCATGAGCGTGGAAAGGCCGGCCCGCTGGTCCACGATCCATCGATCCGTCGATCCATCGATCGGTCCAGTCCGTGGATCGGGTCCTTACCGCTAACGCAGGAGCCTCCGGAGGGGAGCGCAGGCGGGCGGGGGTGTGTGGGAGGTAGGATGGGTGTCTCTCTTCCTAAAACGAGCGCTCTTCTTCCAGTAATTTGCGTTCTTTCCATGTCTTCTTCCTCTTCCTCCCCGGGCACATAGAACAATCCCTGTATGTCGCAACACAGCTCTCAGGAAGCCGCGCTTCACGCGGGGCCTCGGCGGAGACTGCTGACTCTTCCTGCCCTGCCGTTCTCCTATCGGTTCCCAGAAGGACGTGGCCTCAGGGCCGCCCTCCCAGGGCTCGGAGCCGTGGCCCTCGGCTTCCTCGGGGTTCCGGGGGGCGCCGCGGAGGGGCCTCCTCCTCCCGGGTCCCTGACTCGGCTTCCCGGTGCGACGCTCTGGCGCCGGGCGCTCAGCGGCCTCCCTCGCTGGCGGTTCCGGGGCTGTGGTCGCTTCGTGGTCGCACGGTCGGACTCCTCGCTCGCGTGCAGCTGCGGCAACGGGGGACCGCGACGGCCGTGCGCGGTCCCCGCCCCACTCGATGGCCACTGCGCGCTTTGGCCTTGGAGGGTTTCGGGTGTCAGCCGTCTCTGCTCGGCTTTCGTGATTTTCCCGTTCACATTCTCCGGCGCATTTTTATAGTACCGACGTGTGTCCCTTTACTAATTACATAGCGACAGCCTATTTCCTTTCATTCATATGTAAGTTTTCACTGCACAAATATTTTTTATAACATTAAAACAGAGATACGCCAACAAGGTAACGAAGATCACCTGCAAACACGACCCGGAAGGGCTGGGCGCTGGCGTTTAAAGGAAGGCCGGCTGCGTCCCTGTCTCCGGCACGTTGTGTTTTCACATGCTCGGAAATACACATAGGCAAAAAGTCACACGCACCTTAAGCACGTAAGCTCAAACAGTAAAAAATGCAGAGTGAAAATGAAAGGTCCCTTTTGTCTTGGCCGCCAGCATGGCTGCCCCTCCCGTGGGCCGCCAGCGCTGGGCGTTTGCTGCGTATGCCGGGAGGTTTCTGGTATGCGTCTCACACAGATTGATAGCTCGGAGCCCGTCGCGGGGTCGTCCTGTCATGTGCTTACGCAGGAGGCTTCAACGAGCTACATTCTTGGACGACGTTTTCGATGGTGTGTGTGTTTCTGCAGGAGAAATTCCTAGAGGTGGAGTCACTGGCTCAGAGTCACTGGCTCGTGCTGTCTTTTAAAAAGCAGCTCACACGTCCTCCCACACGCGTCGGGACGCCCCTTCTGGGACCCCTTGCCGATCCTGGGCATTTTTCACTTCTGCCAGTCTGATTAAGGTGTAGGATGTTGCTGCCCCCCCCCCCCCCGCCCCACGGTGAATGTCCCCGGATTCTGGTAATGGAGCCCCGTTTTGCTTTGGCAGAACCTCACTGCCCTCCTCTTCGTCCACGTGGGTAGTGGTGCTGGCTCCGCCCCTGGTTCCAGGCGGCAGCACCACCCCAGGTCTCCTGGGAGTTAGACCCCGAGCAGGCGGTGCAGCTCCGCCACCCCCGTGGGCCACCAGGAGGGGCTGACGTCCTCCCTCCCCGAGTCCGCTCCTTGCAGTCTCTGCGGTTCGCCGTCACCCCTCTTGCCAGCTCGCTCGGGTTGGATAGCGCCAGAGGGGCTCGATGCCTTTTTTAGGCTAGATCTTTGACAAACATTTTTTTCCCTGTCATTATTGGTCTTCTATCTCTTTTGGAGTCAATTTTGAAAATTTTTACTCTCCTAGGAAATTGTCCATAGCATGCAGCTGTACACTGTACTGTTCTCCATTTTTTGGTAATTTATGGGTCTGTACTTACATGCCTTCTCTCAGACCTAGCTCTTGGGTTGTTTTTTTTGTTCTGTTTTTTTTTTTTTTTTTTTCCCAGTTCGGGTGACTTTCACTGGAAATAACAGGAACTCCTGATTCAAACTGGCTTAAACAATGAGGAAATGTATTATCTCATGTAGCACAGAGCCCAGAGCTGGTGTCCAGCACATCGGGACCTGGGTCCACCGTTCTGGCTTTCTCTGTCTGCTGCCCTCGGGAACAGCCAGAGAGATGGTGACAGCAGTTCTATGCATCCTGCCCAGATATCTAGAGAAACAAAGGGAGCGACTACCCCTTCCATGCGTCACTTAAGAGTGAGGAAACCTACTCCAGGAATCTTCCCGTCATGTAGTACTGGTCAGCACTGGGTCACACGCCCGTCCCTACATCAGCCACGGGGAAGGCGGATAAGGTGATCTGCCGGAACTTACTTGGCTTTTCACGGGAGGGTCCCCTACCTCCATCACTGGTCACCATACTTGTTTATCCTAATCAGACTTGACAAAGGTGTGGCCATTTCCTTAGTCTTGTCACAGCAGCTTTTGATTTAATGCTCAAGTCTTTGCCTTTTGTTTGTTTCCTGACGTATTCTTTCTTCTACTCTGTTTAGATTTACTATATTACTCGTTTTTTTCTAAACATCTGTTTTTAAACAAATTCACAAAAGGCTGTAACTTTTCTTCTTATTGTCGTTTTGGCCACATCTATTAGATTTTGATATGTATTCCTGTCATTATTTGTTTCTAAACAATCCATGGCTTTAGTTTTATTTTCTTCTTAACTCAAGATTTATTTAGAAGAGTGATTCATTTTGTTTATTTTATTTCCAGTACCTTTTTTTTGTCGTTTTCCACCTTCATTGCACATTGGCGTGGTTGTATGATTTGTCTGCAGGTGAATGTCTTTAAATGTATTCATAAGGACAATGCCTTCTTTCATCATCAAGTACATTTTTACTTTGTATTAAAGTAACACACATAATTTGGCTTGTATAATAGAACACAAGGCATATAACGAGCAATGGCCATTTCTTGCCCTTCCCCTCAGTCCTGTTCTCAGAGGCAATCACTTTCAACGGTTTTAATCAGGTCTTCTGTTCACTTTTCTCCATATTTCCAAGTAACGTGAGGTGCTGGCGCTTCGATTTTTCGGCGTCATCTCTTATCCTTCTGGTTTCCTGCCGCAGAGGCAAGGGCTGCTCTTCCCGCACCCCCTGCCCCCCGTGTCTGCCCAGTGCGCGCCCCCCCGCATGACTTTATCGCAGTGGATGAGACACATGGTGTCCGCTGATTGTATTTCCTTTCCCAAATAAGCTTTTTTCCCTTTCTAGAGACAATAACTGCTTCGTTTTTCTCTTTCATTTAGTTTTCTATGTGCCTATTATTAGCTTTACCCAATTTTTTAAAAAACATTCTGAAGCAGCACAAGACTATTTCCCATGTGGTCAAATGACCAAATAGTCTTTCAGTCCCTCTCTCTGTGTCTCTGTGTGTCTCTGTCTCTGTCTCCGTCCCCCCCGCCTCCCTCTCTTTCTCTCCCATCGGCAAGAAGCCCTCCTGGAATTCTCTGCTTCGACCCTGGCTCGGACAGCTCAGTCTCTCGGCGCCCTGTGCAGCTGCTGTGCTGGGACTTGCTTTTGTCTGTGCTCGGCTCACCGCCTGGCTGCCTGCCCCACACCCACACTCCCACCCTGGGGACCCAGGCCACCTGCATGAGCACACCCGCTTCTCTGAATGGAAACTTTATTCTAAATGCTTAATTTAGGCCGAGAGCGATCCGCCTGCTGCCAACACTGGTCCATGGCTTTGACAGCTGAGAAGTCATGTGGCCCCCGCCCCGGAGCAGGACTGCTCCCCCATTTCCAATGGCTCCTCCCGGCTCCACGAAGCTGGCGGGGCCTGGTGGGTGTGACGAGGGGGAGGGCAGAGGAGGGTGGTCCCCCGGAGAAGGGGCGCCGCCATTGGACAGCAGACGTTCAGAGACAGGGACGGTGACCCCCACGGGGCCACCTGGAGCCCAGGGAGCCGCCCATGCCTGGGTCTCCTCGGGTTGCTCCAGCTATCCGATGCCTCCCGTCTCTGGTCTCGGGGTCAGAGCCCGGCTCCCTGCTGGGCCTTCTGGAAGCTGGTGTCCTTTTTCTGTCCTTTTCCCCAGGGGACTGTCTGGGCCTCACACTCAGGTTCCCGCTGACACTGCACAGCCTCCCGTGCTGCAGATGGAGCTGACACGTGTCCAGGAAGCGAGTGTGCAAACGAGCGTGAGCGCGGGTGGTCGGAGCCTGTGTGGGCGAGTCTGGTGTCTGAGTCGGTGCCGGCGCCCCCGTCTGCCCCCTGCCTTGCTTTGGCCAGGTCGCTAGGAGCGTGTGTGGGGGGAGGAGGACAGGGTGGGACGTCATCCCCATCATCGCTGTCCCAGTGGCTTTCTGCACAGCCTTCAGCCAACTTCCTGTGTCCTGTGCCCAGTGTGTCACCACTGACCTGCCCCGAGTGTCCGTGGCGGCCACTCCCTGAGCTCCCTGTGGGGGTCACTGTCCTTTCACCCACAACCCCGAGGATGCAGATGATGCTGGGCCCAACCTGAGCGAACGCGGATGGTGAAAGCCAATCACAGCGCTGCTCACGGGCCCCAGATGCAGGAGGTGAGGCCGTTACACTCACTTCCCCTTCTCTAATTTGGGAGGTTGCGAGTCGGAGAGAACCACAGCGCCCGAGGCCACAGGAGACCTGCCCGCCGTCGCCATGCGGGGCGGCGTCCTCACGGCCGGGGCCCTCTCCGGTCCTGCTGCGCTCTGGGCAGCCCGGGTGCTGCTGGGTGAGTGAACACTGGGTGCTGGTGCAGGACAGGCCGAGGCCTGGCTCGGGAAAGGACCGGGAGGGCGAGACCTGGACGGACTTGGGCCGTCCGAGCGGCAGCGTCCAGGGGCATGAGGGTGGATGCAGGAAGCTGTGTGGGGCCGCGGGCTAAGCGTGGGAAAGGTCCCAGCCTTTCCTGTGAGTCCCCGGTCGCCGCTGCCCCCCAGGGACGACTCGGCTCTTCCTTCCTTTCTGCAGACGGAGGGTCGTCCCCGCTTGCTCTGTCCGCTTGCGTGCTGGTCGCTCGCTGGCCGGTGTCCGCGGTGGCGTTGCTGGGCCTCCCACGCGCTCTGTCCTCGCCCTGCAGGGCGGCCGGCTGCATGGCACGCTGCCACTGGCCGCGGGCTGGGCCTCTACGCGCCGCGCCCCGCGCCGTCTCCCTGTGCTCCGGCCACCTCGCTCGGCCCCTTCCGGCGGTTCGTCCTCTCTGCCCCTTACAGACCGGTTCCCACCGGTGCCTCCTCGTCTCCCCGCTCGTCCTTCCTTGTGCTGCCTCCCCAGCGAGCTCGTTTGCCGGTAGAATCTTCACCACTGCAACTCCATAGTTGAGTCCCAAACCTCATCTCCAGCCCAAACCACTTTCAAGTGCCAAGCTCACGGGTAACGCAGGACGGAGCAAGCAGAGCTGAACCCGCCTGTCCCCTCGGCCCCGCCTCCCCCGGCCCAGTCGGTGGCTTCGGCCCGGGCGAGCTAGGGAGACATAGCAGACCCTGTCTCCTGCGCTCTGTGTGTGGTCAGTTACCAGGTCCGGCGAAGTTCGCCTTCTGCACTGTCCCCTGGAGCACACTGAGCACGTGGCAGGAGGTGCCGCCACCATCCCGACCCGGGCCGGCCTCGTGTCCTTGAAGCGAGCCCCGCTCTCCACGGCCAGCGCGCTTCGTGCCGTCCCGGCTGCGGCCCAGCAAAGCCGCCCGTCCGGCCCAGCCCCGCGGCCTCACGCTGGGCGCGCTGCCGCCGGGCTTAGCGCACACCGCTCCCTCTGCTGACTTGAGCCCCCACCCGCACGTTCCAGCATCCCTGGGTGGTACCTGCTCTGCCCCGTGGCGGCCTGACGCCCCTTTCTTGTCACTTCCCCCCGGGCCGAAACAACGGCCTGGCGCGCGTGCCGGTGCGGCCCACCAGCCAAGGGACCGCAGGCAGCGCCGGGCCTCCCGCGTCTGGCCTCCCGCGTCTCCGCCTCCTCCGTGCCTCATCTCTGCTGTGCGGGTGACGTTGTCGAACGCGCCCGAGGCCAGGGCCGGCGATCAGGACACAGCGCCTTGTGGCGGGCACTCTGCTTCCAGCCCCAACTCTGTGCCACTTTGGAAAAGTCACTTTTTATAGCCACGAATTTGTTTTTTTTATTCGTAAAATGAGAATAATGATGACTACCACGCGGTTTGTTGAGCGAAAGTGCCAGAGAGCCCGACCAGATTTTATTTTCAGAAAGGAGAGGAGGCTGAGTCCCTCTGACCGACAGGAGGAACTGAAAAACGGTAGCGGGGTGGTGGTGGGGGCTGACGGAGGACAGGGGCCAAGCACCTGACTCCAGCATAATGAGAAGTGGGAAGCAAAAGAGCCTTGCTAAGGGAGGTCAGAGGTCAGAGGGGAGGATTGGGCCCTTGCCAGTGGAAGGTCACAAAGGCAACGTTCAGGGAAGGACAGAGTGAAGAACTCAGTGCATGTGACGGCCACGGGGCCAGAGAGGGGTAGGAGGATGGAGAGGGACGGGGAGCATGGGGGAGATGCGGGGAGCTTCGGAAAAGCATCAGGGAGATGCGGGGAAGCGTCGGGGAGATGCGGGGAGCGTCGGGGAGATGCGGGGAGCGTCGGGGAGATGCGGGGAGCGTCGGGGAGATGCAGACTGAAGCTCTCAGCTCCAAGGGGAGTGAGGGCAGAGCTGCTACAGAGACACGGCGGGGGGGGGGATGGGGTGGAGGGTCAGACGGGTCAAGGGCGTCAGGGAGAGTTCGTAGGGCAGTGGATGCCAAGGCAGGGCTGGCTGAGAAACGGAGAGCTGACGGCGAAGGAAGGGAGGAGCGGGGACGCCTGGCCGGTGCTGACAGCGGTTTACGGCCAGTGCAGTCGAGGGCGGAGGGCCAGGGGGCGCTGGGACAGCGAGACTGGGGGCAACGGTCCCCAACGAGGGTCCGAGGCCTGGGGTGGGACCTGTCTGATCAGCAAGCAGAAAGCACACAGATGCTGGACTCAGGCAGACCTGACTTTCTTGCTCACACCTCTTGTCCTGAACTTTGAGTAAGGTCACTGAGTTTTCTAAGCCCATTTCTTAAAGATTATAAAGTGGGGGAGAAGTCCCACACCCAGAAACCCTGCGACGACGGAACGCGATGCCGCGGGAACGTGCCCAGCCCTGCAGGGCTCGGCAAACGCCCCACGGGGTAGAGTCTGACGTCTCCCTTCCCTCCCGTCCTGTGTCCGCCGGCTCCGGGGTCATGGGGTCATCGTGCTTCCTACACGGCAGCTGGGTGTCATGCAGGTGAGCCCCCTGTCCTGCCATCCTTCCCCCCTGCCCCGTCCCCAAATCACAGCCCACTCACTGGGCACTGGGGGCAGCGAGCCGAATCGGAGCGAGCCCCACGCGGCCCGTGTGCGTCTCTGTGACGAGGCCCACGGGGCGCCCTCCGGGGGGCGGAGCTCCGTCCCCTTTCTCTGAGTCGCAACCTCATGCTCTGGTCCCGGGGACCGGTGCCTCCTCAGCCGTCGCCATGGAGACACTGCCGTGCGAAGGACCGGTCAGCACCCGGGACAGCAGCTGCCGCTCGGCCGGCGACTTCCAGGACTTCCAGGTCAAGGGTTACACTTTCAGCGGCCCCTTCCACCTGATCGTGTCCTACGGTGAGGCGCTGCGGGGCGCTGGCTGGTGCCGGCTCCTTCCCCCGTCTCCCGATCTGCCCTTGAGCCCCGCAGCCCCCGGGAAGGTGCCCCAGGCAGTGGCCCTGACCAGAGCCCCCTGCCCCCCAGCCCTGGGTCCCAGAGAGAGTTCCGGGGGGTCTGTGTGGGCAGCACTGGGGGCTCCCAAGGAGGGCACCGGGGGACACTCAGCTCTCGCTTCGGCCGCAGACTGGCTGATCCTCCAGGGCCCAGCCATGCCCATGTTTGAAGGAGACCCCCTGGTTCTGCGCTGCCAGGCCTGGCAAGACTGGCCGCTGACCCAGGTCACCTTCTACCGGGACGGCTCAGCGCTGGGCCCCGCCGGGCCCGGCAGGGAACTCTCCATCGCCGCCCTGCAGGAGGCGGACAGCGGCCACTACCACTGCAGCGCCATGTTCGGGGGCCCTGGGCCCGGGAGCCTGGAGACGGCATCTCCCGTGGCCATCACCGTCCAAGGCGAGAGCGAGGGGCAGCGTGGTGGTGGCGGGGGCAGCTGGGGAGAGGCCGAGACCGCACGGCGTCACCGGAGGTGGCCGGGTCGCCGCTGGCGTCGGGGGCAGGGTGCCGCCTTCTCAAGCACCTGGCCGCTCAGAGCCCCCGTGATTCCCACACTCTGCCCTGCAGCCCTGTGACCTATGACCTCTACGTCCCCGTGTCCGCTGGGTGGATGATGGTCACACTGGCCTGTCGCTGCGTCCTTTCTAGTCCCGTCCACATGAAGACACGATTCGGGAGGTTCCAACAGCACTCCCTAGGGAGGGTCGCTCGCATGGGGAGTGGGACCACGGCCCTGGCCTGTGGTGTGTCCCTTGAGTGAGGTGGCCTGACCCTTCTCTGTCACCTGTCACCCCCAGAGCTCTTCCCAGACCCTGTGCTCAGAGCCAGTCCCTCAGCCGAGCCCCGGGAGGGGGCCGCGGTGACCCTGAGCTGTCAGACACAGCTGCTCCGGGAGAGGCCGGCCGGCCGCCTGCTCTTCGCCTTCTACAAGGGCAGCGGGGCCCTGCGGGGCTGGGGCCTGTCCTCGGAGCTGCAGGTGCCCGCGGCCTCGGCGGCCCACTCCGGGTCCTACTGGTGCGAAGCCACCACCGAGGACAGCCGGGTTTGGAAGCGGAGCCCCGAGCTGGAGGTCAGGGTGCGGGGTGAGTTGGTGTGCGTGGAACGTGGAGGGTGGGAGGGCAGGGCCCTGGGCTGGGGTTCAGCGCGAGCCGTGTCAGAAGGGACTTGGGAGGCAGGGGCCGTGAGCCACAGTCCCTGGGGACGGCGAGAGCACGCGCTGGGGCTTCTCCCTCGGCCGTGTGATGTCTCAGCGAACCGGGGCCGGGCTGGGCCGAGCGGCCGCCGCTGCAGGCCTCGCTGCCCCTGTCCCCGCCGACCCCCGCGAGCTCGGCGCCGGTGGGGTGCCGTGCACGGCGAGGGCGGGGTGCTCCCGTCTGCCGCCGGTCCTGGGGCCCCGCCGCGGAGGCTGCTGGTGTCCGGGGTAACGGGGACTCGGGGCCACGTTGTAACCGGAAGGAGCAGGACAGGCTCGCCCTGGAGGGAAGGGCCGGCTCGGGGGCGACTCGGGCCAGCAGCACGTCCCCCGGACACGGGGGCGGCACGGAGGACAGACGGCACTCCCGTCGCCCATGCACAATGATGGGGCGGGCCCAGGGCCAAGGGCCACACCCCCGCAGGCACCGACTCACCGCCTGGACACAGGAGGCACTGCTGGTGCCCACGGCCCTCTAACCGCAAGGCCCGGGCCCGAGCCTCCGGTGCAGGTGTGGACCCCGGTCTCACGGCCATTGCAGAGCGTGCAGGTCGGCCGGGACCGGGCCTCACCGTGCGCGCCTCCCGCCCCGCCGCCCAGGTCCCTCCGGCTCTGCTGCAGCGCCGGCCCCGCAGCCAGCGCCTCGGAAGCCAGCCGCCCCAAGGACGCCCCCAGTGGAGCCCCCCGGGCCCCAGCCCCCACCGCCCGCCCCCTCCTCTGAAGACCCAGCTGCCGCCCCGCCTCTGCAGGCCCCGGACCCCCATCTGCTCCACCAGATGGGCCTTCTTCTCAAGCAAATGCAGGACGTGCGGGCTCTCCTCGGTCACCTGGTCACGGAGCTGAGGGACTTGTCTGGCCACCTGAAGCTCCAGACCATGAAGGATTGCGCCGAGCATGAGTGAGCAGCCACCTGCAGAGTTGTCCCCCCACCCCCAAACCAGCTCTCTCCACTTCCCTCCCCCCGCACACACACACCAGGACCGCCATGAGCTCCCGCTGTCTTGTTAGGTCGGTGAGTGTAAATAAATTCGTGCAAAGCACCAACTAGAGTTGAGCTGTGCGTGCGTACTCTCTCCTGGTGTGACAACCGACCCGCTCTCTTGACCGGGGGTTGCCATCTGCTGCCCGGACCGGAGTCTGGTGATCCAAGAGAAGCCGTGGGCCAGATTTCAGGCAGCAGACTCCACCGGGGGCAACCCCAGGCCCCCGCCCAGAGCACACTGGGCAATGTCTGGTGATGGTTCTGGTCGTCGCATTGGGTGGGTGAGGGGCTGCTCCCAGCACCTAGTGAGTGGAAAACAGGGGTCCTGCCACACATCCAGACGTAGAGAGTACGGCTCCCAAGACAGCGCGAGCCGGGCTGGGGAAGCCCCTGCCTCACGGGAGCGGGCGGGGCCGGGGGCTCAGCCTCTGGGTTTACTCTGCCGCTGGGGTTTGTGGCGTTTGCGGCACTAGGTACGTGTGGAAGCTGGCATCTCTGTCTATAGGGCTTGGGGTCAGGGTCAGGGATGTGGTCAGCAGGCAGCAACGCCCCGTGACATAATTAAAGCCAGCTGGGGTCTCCCCACAGGACCCTCTGTGCTGGGGAGTCTGAGCACGCCACTGCGGGAGCAGTGATCGTTCGTTAGTTACGCTGTCTCTGGACGACTTTTCTTGGGACGCACATGTAAATCTCTTTTGGTGCATAACAACACTTCCCTGCGTCCTCTGCCGTGGGAGCCAGCCGCAGGCGCCGCAGTGAGCCGCGGTCACCGAGCTGCCGCGTCTCTCAATGACGACCTCGCCCAGTGTCCTCCTGAATTACGGTGCCCGGCTGTGCCCAGCCGGCCGCCTCGTTCTTCCTTTGTGCCGGTTTTGTGTAAGTGGCCTTTCCAGACACACCACAGAAAAACAAAGGAATACGGTCACACTGGAGGCTGAAGTGTGAGCTAACGAAGAGGCATCCGTGAGGCACGTGGCGTGGCGCCCGGTACACGCCTGGGCGCTCACGGAGGGTGAGCGGCGTCACCGCCACCTCCATCCCCAAGGACACTTATGCCCAGAATCCTTGTCAGATGATGGCGTTTTGTCTGGAAGTTAAGCTGTGATAACCCGTGAAGAATCACTCTGGTAACTAGTGATAGTTGCCAAATGTCTGTGTGGTAAAGGGGCGAAGAGTTACGAATTCCATGGGGAACACATCTTTGACGGAGAAAAAGATCCAATTTGGGGACACTGTAGGAGCCTAGAAGAAACGCTGGGTGGGAGAGTCTTCGAGCTGGATTCTGGGCTCTGCAGCGGGCCACCCCTCCGGGGGTTCCGGGTTTTCAGGGGGGCCCGCACGCTTCCTGAGTTTCCAGCATCGCCTGGCTTCTTGTGGAGCATGGTGAACGGGCCGAGGTCCGTGTTCCGAGCGATGAGGAGCCGATCGAGTCAGCTGGGGTGGACCCGGGGCGGCTGGGGGGGCGTCACGTCCTCATGGCAGAGGTGGTGCTGGCCAGAAACCAGACTGTGGGCGACGTGGGGGCCCGCACTGGCCCTGGGGTGTGGAGGCAGGCAGGGGTGGGGTGCTCTGCTGGAGCAGACGGTTCTCGGGCTCTGTGCCCAGGCTCTCCGCCCCGCCCCCGGCCCCGGCCGCGCTGGCATCAGTGGCGCCCGGACTCCCAGACCCACCTGGCGTCGGCGGCGCCCGGACTCCCAGACCCGCTTCTCAGGTCTCTCTCAGCACAGCGTCTGAAGTGGTGCGTAACGTAAGCGCCAATCACAGCCTCTACGAGGCATTTGCATTTTTAACCAGGGAAGAGAAACCGCGGGAATTCTCAGAGCCGGGCTGCGGGCATCAGCGAGCCAGAGGGGAAGGGACTGTCTGCAGGAGCCCTCGCTGCCTGGGAATCTCTGTCGCCCAGAGTTCCGCGGGAAGGGGGCGCCCTGGACCAAACAGCCGCAGTGGGGACAGGAGACGGTCCAGGGAGACACCCTATCGGGCTGGAAACTTCATTAAGTATTTACACGAGGATTCAGGCTGCCCCTTGCTCAGGGCAGGGGCCCGTGACTCGGAAAGCACAAGAAGACAGCGGGAGGTCGGGTCTGAGAGGCTTCTAGGGGCCGATGCAGGGGCTTCTCTGCCGCAGGTGAGGTGGCTGCAGGGGGGGCAGGGACAGACGGAAAGAAGGAAGAGAGGCAGATGCGTGTGCAGTGGGTGGGCAGGAGAGACTCAGGATTGCTGAGGGTCGGGGCATTGGGAGGGGAGAAGGACGACAGGAAAGCACGTTGCGTCTCCCCCTTGCCTGGGACCCTGGAGTTGTCTTTCTGTCGGCTCGTCTGCGGAGGCCGTGAGCACAGGGGGCCCGGTGTCAGCCTCACTCAGGCCCCCCACCCGGGCCTGTCATCAGGGAGTGGGCAGAGCAAAGGCCCTGGGGGGACGCCGAGTACGCGGGGGTGCATCTCCTCAACCGAGGCTCACGGGGCCAGCTGGAGGGCGGGGAGGGCGTGGGGTGGGAGCCTGGCCGCGAGTGGCGGGGTCGCCTGCCAGAGCCCGGGGTTCCACGTGGCTCTCTGGGGGTGGCAGAGAACACAGGCAGGAGCGGGGGCTGGTCTGAGGTGGGAGGCTGCTTGCGGGGTGGTAGGTAGGGCGGCGGGGTGCTTGGGACACCCAAGGGCGACACATGCCCAGCCTGTCTCGTGCTCTCTGCAGCCCACTGTCTTTGGGAGTTAGGGGTGGGCGGGAGAAGTAGCGGTGCCCACCCCACCCAGTGGTCAGCACCGGCCACCTCCCCCGCCATGCAGCGTCTCCTCCGCCTGCCGCTGCCGCGGGTCAGCCATGTGGGTGCTGATGACCCTCCTGCTCCTGGGTGAGTCTGCAGGGAAGCAACAGCAGCACGGGGCTGTGGGCGTGGGGAGGAATGTGGGCAGGGTGTCTATGCACGTGAGCATGTGTGGGCACGTGTGCACATGTGTGAGCATGTGTATGCCTGTATGTGTGTGCATGCGTGCCTGCACGTGTGAGCATACGTGTGCATGCAAGCGTGTGTGCGCCTGTGTGAGCACACGTGTGTGCACACACACCACATGTGCATCTGCGTGTGCGTGCTTGCACATGAGCATGTGTGCATGTGCGTGCATGTGTACCTGCATGTGTGCCCACATGTGTGCATGTGTGCTGTGCCTGAGTGCGTGTGTGCATGCAGTGTGCATGCGTGTCCGTATGTGTGCCCACCTGTGAACACGTGTGCGTGTGTATGCGTGTGCCCGTGCACGTGTGCGTGCATGCTGGTGCACACACGATCCTCCGCTCCGGTCCCCTGGAGGGGTACAGGGGCAGGGGTGTCTCAGAGCCGGGAGGTAAGGCGGAAGGAAGACAGGACCCCCCTCTGCTGAGTCCTCCCTCTCACCCACGTTCTCCTCCTTCCTTCTGCGCTTCCTGTTTGGCAGCTCCAAGCAGCGGACAAGCTGGTGAGTCGTATGCACCTTCTCCCCAAGCCCCTGAGCAGCCTGTGTGGGTCTCCCCACGCTGGGCCACTGCAGGACAGCGTCTTTGCCACTGCTCCGCCGTCCTGGTGGATCGGCTCGCTGCGGCACCTGGAAGTGGGTGCCCCCAGAGGGACCGGCACCCGGTGCCTGAGCTGTGGCTCTCGCAGGGACGGCTGAGCGCCGGGCGGGCCCTGGGGACTAGGGATTTCTGAGACTGCCCCCCAGAGCGACCGCTGGCGCCTCACCCTCTCCCCCCTCCCCCAGCTACTCTGGAGAAGCCCACGCTGTCTCTACACCCGCCCTGGACCACCGTCTTCAAGGGGGAGCGGGTGACCCTGCGCTGCGACGGGGACCGCCCGCTGGTGCTGGAGCTGCGGCCCGTCAGCACCCTCTGGTACCTGGGCCACCTGCTGCTGCCCTCTCACAGGACGAGCATCGAGGTCCAGGCCCCAGGGGTGTATCGCTGCCAGACTCGGGGGGCGCCCGTCAGTGACCCTGTCCACCTCTCCGTGTCCAACGGTGAGTGTCCGCGCTGTGCGGCTGGCCTCCCGCTGGAGGGCACCCGGCCGCTCCCCTCCATGCAGGAAAGGGGGGGCTCGAGCCTCTGGAGTGGGAAGGGGGGCTGCGTGGCCCTGTGCGGGAGATGCAGCGAGGCTGGCCTGGCCCCTCGCCCACCCGCGGCGGGCGGCAAATGCACGCTTCTGTCTGTTTATGAGACCGGCTCTGCGGGGCAGGCGCGTGGGGACCTGGGCCGCTGCTCAGAGAACAGGGGACGCGGGGAAAGTGCGGCCCCCGGGCAGGCTGCGCGACTCTGGACCGATGCCTCTCGTCCTCCCATCGGCGAGGCAGGGACAGTCACGGTAGCTGTCCCTCTGGTTGTTGTGAATACGACAAATGACAATACGCTGTTAAGGAAAACGCAGCAGCTCAACAGGGCACTTAGTCGAGATCCGATCACAGCAGGAGGGGCTCCGGCTCCGGGGCAATCGGGAAATTGGCCCCTGGGGATACTCAAAGGCTTTCAAAACGGAGACGAGAACCCTGCCGCTGGGGCACAGGACTGCTGCTTGCCGTCTTGGCCCCTAGGCCACAGTGTGCGGGCCGCGTCTAACGAGCATCGCCCGGCACGCCGACCGGCACTCACACGCTCTTCGCGTGCACACCGTGCGTTTCTGGGTTGGTCACTGACATTGAGAACAGGTGAAATGCCGGCCGCAGGAGACGGTGGGCGCCGCTCGCAGGCCCGGCAGTGCGTCTGGCACCTGCACAATTCCTCCCCGAGAAAACACCTACAGTGGCACCTGGCTCGTGCCAGGGTCGTGCTACTGTTCTTGGCTGTGACAAGCAGGGCAAACACAGGTTCTGTGCAGGGTGCCTGGCCTCTCGCCGGGGGGCAGGGAAGTTTTCTGGAGGGCATGAGGTCTGAGCCCAGGCCTGCAGGACAAGTAGCCCTCAGCGAGAACAGGCGAAGGGTCTCCCTGGCGGAGGGGACAGCAGGCGCCAGGCCCCGGCTCCTGGGAGCAGAGCGGGTGCCCCCAGCACTTCGGTTTGGCTGGACTGCCTGCGGGAGCGGAAGGTGGGGAGGCAAAGGAGCCGCTGGGCACAGGGGGCACTAGTGTGGTGCCCAGAGGTCCCCGGCCAGGTGGGCAGGCTCCGAGCCATCCCAAGGGGCTTAACCTGGATTCCGGTGCGCATTTGTCCTGGAGGCTGGAACCGCGTCTAAGGCGCCCGGGCCTCCCATTCCCTCCTCACGCCCCCCCCCCCCCCCCCCCCCCCCCCCCCCCCCCCCCCCCCCCGCCCCCCGCACATCCGGCTGAGGTTTCGGGCTGCCTGCTGCTCAGTAGCGGAGTGAGTTGGCAGGGAGGGGAAGGAGAGCAGCTGGGTGGGGGAGCAGGGGATGCAGAGGAGAATGAGGGACCGCAGGGCTGGACCTTGTCTTGGAGTGGGGGCGTGTGGTGACTGTCGCAGACTGGCTGATCCTGCAAGTGCCCTACGCGGCGGTGTTCGAGGGCGAGCCGCTGGTGCTGCGCTGCCGCGGCTGGTACGACAAGGCGGTCTACAAGCTGCACTACTACCGCGACGGGCGCGCCGTGCGCTACTTCGCCTCCAGCGCCAACTACACCGTGCCGCAGGCGCGCGCCGGCGACAGCGGGCGCTACCAGTGCTCGGGCACCATGCGCATCCCGGTGGAGAGCGCGCCCATGTTCTCCGCCACGGTGGCCGTGACCGTGCAAGGTGGGCGAGCCCTGGGGAGCCGCGGGTCAGGGCCGCGGCGCGGAAGGAGGGACGGGTTTCTCTGCCACACCACCTGCGCCCCCTCCTCTCCCGCTCCGCAGCGAGGGCGCACCTGACCTGCGGCCCCGGGGGGTGGGGGCGGGTGTCTCCCTACGCCCCCCACCGCTTCCTACTCTGAGTGGGGACCCCATACAGGAACAGTGACAGTGGTGGGGATCACTGTGGGACAGGGGCGAAGCGGGCGCAGCGCCCGAGCTAGGTGTCAGTCAGGTGTGACCGGAAGTGCCTGGGCCGGCCCCGCCCGTCCCCGCAGCCGCCCCCTTCGGGGATCCCTTTCCTCCCGCGCGCTGGGGCTCGGGGTGGGCGGGGGCACCGCGCCAGGATGCGTGCGAGTCCGCGTGGCGCCGCCCGCAGAGCTGTTCCCAGCGCCGGTGCTGCAGGTGGCGGGTCGCCCCGCGGGCGGCGGCGTGGCCCTGCGCTGTGACACGAAGCTGCACCCCCGCAAGCGCGCCGCGCCGCTGCACTTCGCCTTCTACAAGTACAGCCGCGCCGTGCGCCGCTTCGGCCCGGCCGCGGAGTACACGGTCCCCGAGCCCGACGTCGACGAGCTGGAGGCGCACTGGTGCGAAGCCGCCACCGCCTCCCGCAGCGTCCGCAAGCGCAGCGCGTGGCTGCAGCTCCCAGGGCGCGGTGAGTGACGGACCGCACTCCCCGGCTCGCTCCGGCCTCGGCCCCTCCGTAGCCAGCCCCCCCCCCCGCCCCCGCGCGGCCCGTCACCCCGCTGCGGTGGGACGACGCACCAGCCGCCCCTCGCCGTTCGCAGGGCCGGCCCCAGACGCTCCCACCGCCGCCCCGCACCCGCAGGCCGCAGCCCGGGCGCCCGGGAACCAGCCGCCTTCGTCCCGGAAGCCCCTGGGGCCCGCGACCGGCCCGGAGGCCACTTCCATCCCTAACGCCACCTCAGCGGGGCCGCAGGTCCCCGCGGGCAGAGCCGCCCCCGCCTGCGGCCCCCTCGAGCCCCCAGGGCAAGCCGCGGGCGCCCCGGGCCCCGACGTGGACCAGCTGCTCCGCGAAATGCGGCTGCTGCGAGACCTCCTGAGCCGGGCGGTCCTGGAGCTGCGGGGCGCGCAGGCCTGGCCGGGGCGCAGGGCGACGCCGGGCACCCCGGGCACCCCGGGCACCCCGGGCACCCCGGAGGCGTCCCCGGCGCGGAGCTGAGCAGGGCCACTGTGCGCTCTCGAGGCGCGTGTGTCCCCGTCTGTCCTTCCCGGCCCCGAGCCCCCTCGTTTTGCTGTGGTGTTTCAGAATCACGTAAGGTGCGGTGGCGGAGGCGTTTCCACCGCAGAGGCGCGCGCTCCCCCGCGGGCCTTCCGCTGCGGAAGCCGGTGTCCATCGCGGCGTGCGCTGGGCGGTGGCTTCGGTCGCCTGGGCTTTTCCCGCAGCCCGCTCAGCAGCTACCTCGGCCCAGGCCTCTCCGGGGCACTGCGGGCACTGAGCCTCGGAGATGTTTTAGGTGCAAGTTGTACTCGTTCGTAATGGATTAAATGCTAACCGGAAAAAAGGCTTTCAGCCCCATTTCTGATGAGTTTATACCCTCACAGCGCGGGGCTCACCGTGGTTGTAGACGCGGAAGGGTTTGTCGGGCCTCCCGCACCCCAGGGCGTAGGGGTCAGGGTTGGGTTAGACTCGGGTGCGCCCTCTGCGCCCGCTTAGCCGTGGGCAGGCCGTGCTGGCTTTCGCCATAAATGAAACCAGTGGTACCATCTGCGTCCAGGAATCTTTATGAAGAAAGTTTAGGACAAATCCTTGAAATTGCTGAATTCTAGGTTTTAGCAGTTTTTTACTTCCCTAAGAGCTGTTCCGACGCTGGCACGGGATGGGGGACAAACAGCCACCCACATGTCACCCTGTATGCTGACTTTACTGTCACCTGAAGCATACGAGCGAGAGGCTGTGACCCCTGCAGTTCCAGGGGTGTGCTCCCTGTAGGGCCCGTTTCCACGAGTCCCCCATCTGCCTTCCGGAGCTGCCAGTTCCCGACGGGGCTGCTGCCACTTGCCCCAGGAGCTCTCTCCCCATTGGGCCCCCACCTTCACCAGCAAAGCTGCGGCGTCCGGCCTGAGGGCCCACAGCAGCTCTCCCCTCCCGCTCCACCTGCACTGTGTGGATGGTTCACCAGAGTGACGCCCTTCATCACGTCTCCCCAGCGTTATTCTTCACCACGTCATTACGGAGTCGCTGAAGTCACACGGGGAGGCGGGCAGGCGGACACTCACACAAATGACTGCAATGTGACAGGTGCTCCAGGAAACACATGGGATCGGAGAAGGAAGCGGGATCAGCAGGGCTAGCAGCCCCTCCGCAGGTGGAGGTGTAGAGAAGACTGAGGGGCCACCATTGTTTCCATGGAGACATCCGGGACCCTAGCGGAGTCCTGCGAGGCATTCTGGGTGCTTAGAGAATTGTGTGTGTTTTGGAGGTTGGGGCGCGGGTATTTTAGGGAGAAGGTGGAAGGAGATGGACGCGGGGTGTAGGAAGGGACCAGAATGTGGACGTCTCGTTAAGAAGCCCCGCCTGCTGGCCTTTTGGGGTGGGTGCGTGGCAGCCTCTCCACCTGGCCCCAGCGAGCCTTGCGGGAAGCGGTGCTCCCTTAAAGTCAGAAAGGAAGAATCCGGTGAGCTGGTTTCCGCGGCCACGTGCTCACCCCCCGCGGCCGTGGCCGGCCCCTGTCGTCCAGTCCTGGCGCCCTGTGGCTCTGGCGTCTGCTTCCCTGGCTCACCTCCCTCCCGAGACTGCCGCCAGCGACCCAACACGGCTGCACCCCTGCTGTTCCTCCCTCCTCTGGGTCTGTCCCCTGAGGCTTCAGCCACCCTGGGCCACACAGGAAGCCACTAGCATCAGTGCCCAGAGGCTTCGTCAAAGGATCTCAAGCCACAAAAAAGTCAGTTGATCATTTTGTAAGCGAGCAAAAAAGGGAAGTAGACGCTCACCAGGGAGGGGGAGTCGTGGCACCCCTCACTTCTGCCCTGCCACCTACCTCGCTCAGAACTGCAGATGTGGGTGGGGAAGATGAGGCCTCGCGGTGAGAATGAGGCTTGGTCTGGGGCCGTGGCTCCCATGCCCGGGAGACCCCACGGCCTTCACCGCGGTCTGCAGGTCGCCGGCACTGAGGAAACGGCAGGGAGTGACGCGGCCGTCCTGTCCTGCTGGCCACGCTCGGGGGAGTGTCCTCACCCAGCTTCAGCCTGAGGTTGCAGTGTGCCCTCAGGGAACGGGCCAGCTCCCCTGGCTGCCAGGGAGGGTCTCGGGAGGGTCTCGGGCTCGCTCCCCAGCAGCACGGATGGCCATGGCGTGCCGCAGCGCCCGGAGGGAGCTGCCTCTGCCGGCTTCGCTGTCGGTTCTGGGTCCCGGGCCCCTGACCTGAGCACATCCATGCCGGGCAGCAGGCCAGGCGCACGTGTCTGCCATCACAGAGCGGCCGGGGGCCTGGCGAGTCCCACGTGGCCTCAGCGCACTCCCGGTGCTGCGCCCTCCGTGCCCAGTGTCCTGTCTTGACTCTGTGGAAGGAGGGGACTCTCTGGTTCCTACACAGAGGGCTTTCCCGGGAGATGGAACTGGTCCTCTGGGAGAAGTCCAAGCTCCCTCTCACGGCATGCCCTCAGGCACGGAGAGCCTGCTGCCCCTGGACTGCGGCCACACGGCCACCTGCCCTTCCCCAGCAGGCCAGGGCCTCACCCTCCCCGGCCGGCGGCACCGCCTCCTGAACCCAAGCCCCCGCCTGCAAGGGGTGGGAAAGGCGGGCACCCGAGCAGATGCCCCCATTATCGGAGGTTTTAAGACGAGAGATGCGAGGCGCTTAGAAGCGCCGAAGAGGGGCCCTCGGCCTGACTTGGGGGCTCAGAAATCACTTCCTGTAGGGGTGACATCTGCCAGTCCCTACTGGTGGACTATTAGATTATTTCTAAATGTTTGCTGTTTTAAGTTATGCTGCAATGAATATTCTTACACCTACATCCTTGTGTACATATTTAAATTTATCTGTGGGATGAACTAGAGGTAGAATTGCTGTATCAAAGGATGTCATGTTTTTAAAAATAGATATCGTCAAATTATCCATCTAAGAGATTGTACCAGTTTGCAGTTCCACTAATTATGCAGGAGAAAGCTTGTCCCCCCACCTCAGGAGAGCACATCTTCACTTTTACTTCTTAATTAGACCAGAGAACCTCTTGACAATGATCCGCTGTTGAGTTCCCCCTGCCGGCCGCTGATGGTATGACAACACGAGGCTAAAAAATTGGTACCATCCTGGTCATTCATTTTCGGTTTGGAGCAGCTGATCACATTACAGTGACAGGAAGATGACTGCGGCCCCATCTCCAGACTGTGAGCACGACCCTAATGCTGCCTATGTTCTAACGGCCAGGCTGAGTTGCTGTGGACCTGGAGGTGGCAGGACTCCATAGGCTTGGGTTCGATGTCACTTTCCCTGCTTACCCGCTGTGCAGCCTGGGGCAGGACGCTTTGTCTCAGGAGCTCTGTTTCCTGTTGTGGGGTTGCAGGACTTGCCGTTGAGGAGAACGCTGAGAAAGGAAAAGCATGACCAAGTAAAGCACAAAATGCTTTTCAGGCTTAATTAGAAATGAAATTTTTAATAAATCCGAAGTTGCTCTTGCATATGCATAAAAAGGAAAATATAAGGGAAATAAATGGGGTAAGGCATTTCTAAAACTTTCAGAGTTTTCTCATTCCTATAGTTTCCCTTTTCTTGTGATGGGCACCAGTAACGTACCATTTTTTTTTAAAATAAGCCATAACAAGAGTGTGGTAGTCATGACTGCTAGATTTTTAAGCTGACTTTGCAATGATCCGGAGCTAGCTTCCTTTTTGATTTCTGCTTCAGGAATGTCGCCAAACTTCTGTGACAAGATATCCTCAGGCAAAGCCACATGTATTTTTGTGGATCATGAAAGACAGAGTTGGCATGGGGTTGTCTTGGTTCTGGCACAATAAGGCCATCAGGATGGATGGATGCAGACCCCAGGACGCTGCACGTGAATCTGGATTCCTAGGGGCTGAGGGAGCGGGTGTGCGTGAACACCTGGATTAGGTATGGTCGGCCTCGAGTGTGCACTGGAGGGCAGTCCCCAGAGACAAGGACCTGCCCGGTCCACAGATGCCTGCTGGGAGGATGTCGCTGCCAGCCCAGCTCAGAGAGCAGGGACTGCCCAGCCAGACCCTTCCATGTTCTCCCCCACCTTCCCTCTTACTGAGGTTTAGGCAAGGAGCGAAGGGAACAGAGGCGAGTGTGTGGGGGGGAGATGTGGGGAGAGGGAGAGAGGGAGAATCAACTCCATCCCCAGCCAGGACCTGAGCAGTGGGCAGGGGCACACGACTTGCCCTGAATGGCCACTGGGGGGTCTGACTGCCGTCTAGGACCAGACGGCCTAAGGTATGAGTGGAAACCGTGCTCGCCTTCCCAAGCGCCTTCCGAATGCGGAGCTGCTGGGGCCGCTCCGACCACCTGATGCCACAGAACCAAAGCCCGGGTCGAGGACGTGCGCCTTCCAGTCCGCGGCTCTTCCTGCCGCAGCCCTGGACCGGTTTAGGCAGCAGGGAGCTCTGACGGCTGTGACGCTGGGGAGAGGGAGTGTGGCTGTCACCTGCATTTTGTGTCTCCGAGGAGAACGGAGGGAGAGGGGCTCTGCAGGCTGCGTCCCTGTCACCCTGGCCCACACCACGGGACGTCTGCGGTGTCCTTTGCTCCACTCGTCCCGCCCTCTGTTGATCAGTTTTTCCTTGAGTCAGAAAGGGAACTGAGAACACAAGCTACACGTTGCAGCCAGTTTCTCCTGTGTTTCTCAGAAGAGCCACCGCACAATGCGATATGTGCAAATAAGTGCCGGGGGCTCGGCTGGGTCAGTGGCTCAAGCCGGCCCCGCACGATGAAGGCGCGTCCACTCCATCCAGTCACCTCTGGTCCCAGCATTTGTGGAGCTGAAGTTATTTCCTCAGGATCCTGACAACAGGGAAGGAAGACACATCTTCCCAAAGATGCAGACCGGGAATGAATAAGTGGACTTGGGGGCATGGTTGTCGCGCGTAGGTGGTTAGGACCCATCTTCCCCGAATTCCTGAATGCATCCTGCTCAGTGACGCTACTCTGCTCGTTGGCTTCCTGGACGCAGCACCCACATCCGCTCAGCCCCCGCCCTGCTTCCTGCGCAGTGGCTTGATGTGTGATGTCTTTCTCCCACCGATGAGTTAAATCTTATCAGGACTCTGCCATCATCACTTCTAGTTTGCAGACGGGAAAACGGAGAGTTAGAGAAACCACACAACTTTCTAAAAGTAGTTGCTCACTGTTGGCAGGCGCCAGGGCCAGGCGCAGCTGGGCTCGGATCTAGCTTTGCTCTGGCTTCGGACGGTGCCACATCCAAACTCACCACTCTCCAGGTGCCCATGTTCCACACAAACAAACAAAATATTAGAATTATGTCACCACTCATTTAGATCTTTGTCCAATATTTTTACTTGGGGGCCTCAAAGGATGTTTTATGTGTATCTTCATAACCGTCCAAGATCTTAGGTCTCACACGTTTACCAACCGCTGACTGGGTGCAGGGGTGCCTGGAAGACCTGCTAGGGACAGAAAGAGGAACTTGTCTTGGGCCCGTGATGGGGAGCTGATGGGGCAGAAGAGGGAAAATCCCCCTGCTAGTGCTCAGCAAGTGTTCTGAAAAATGAAAATGATATGTATTTGCGGAAAGTATTTTGAAAGATAAAATAATAGCCATACATGTGACAGTGGCCAAAAGTCTTTGAGAAACAGCCAGAGGGTGGGAAGTCGGGGGGAGGTTCAGACCATGTTGCATTAGATGGGTGTCTTCTTAAAATGCAAGCCACCACACCTGTGACGATCTCACAGCAAGTATAAGGATTTTTGCATAATCCATATTTATCAAGGTTGTAGTTTGCCGGTGATAAAATGAACAGATAGATTGTGCCTCTGTGTGTGTGTGTGTGTGTGTGTGTGTGTGTGTGTGTGTGTGTGTGTGTCTGTGTGCCAATCCTTGGAGAGGCCTTGTCCTCTCCGTGACAGGAAGCAACTCAGGTCCCTCTCTAAAGTCAGCCTTACCTGGTCCCAGTGCCCTGCGTTCCTTCAGGACTCTGTTCATGTTCTCCATCTCCAGGGAGCTGCAGAAAATGCATCTCACTGGAGGGCAAATGGTGCCATCTAGTGGCTAAGAGTGCAAGTACAGAAATCTATGGAATTGAGGCGTTTTTATTCTCCCAGTTGCAGGTATTTACTGAGCCAGGCTCGGCAGGTGCTCAGTAAACTCAGATGTGTCCACTCCCGTCCTTGAAGGAGCTTGTAACAGTTTAGGGAGCTGAGGAAGCGAAGTTCACCTCCAGCAGAAAACCAAGTAAGCTGAGAGAACACTTAGGGCATCTTGATAAAATGTCCAGAGATGAGCCCTTAATAGTTTTCTTTTTTCCCTTTTTCTAGCATGTAAATATCTATACTTATGAGCAGTGAATAACTTTAATAATACTGGTTGTAGCAAATAAAAACTACATAGTAAGAAGTGTATAAAGACTAGCATGTAAGTCTGCTTCAGGCCAGCTCCCAGAAATGACCACTGTTAACAGCTGGATAAATATCTTTTCGTATTTTTCGTTTTGCCAAACAGGAAGCTCACCCAAGCCTTGGGGTGCAGAGTATTCTCTGGGGCCCCAGCACACAGGCTTGCCTGACCTTACACAGGGCCTGCAGCCTCCAGAAGTCTGCCAATCAGTAGGGCCCAGGGCCTCAAGCATCTCACCAGGCTGTTATTCTGAAGGCTCAGACTTCACCTCCCAGGAGCTGCTCAAGGCCAGTCCTCCAGAAAAGACGTCTTTGGAATGTGCAGAGCCTGAGCAGCCCCGGCTCGCTGAGTTAACCCTTTGCTGCACAGAGGCCTTTATATTTGGGATGTGGACCTGACCAGGCCTGAGGCTGGCGGATCCACAGGGCAGCCTCCGTGTATGTTTTCCACGCTCTTCAGGAAAAATTTCCACAAACTGGCTATTATTCTAGACGTCGATCCTCACACTCAGCACAGAAACTGGATTCTTCACCCAGAAGCTAGAAACCATCAGAAGAGAATTTCTTTAGCTCCTTGCCACTGCGCGCCTCCCTTTCCTCTGGTTATTAGGCTGACCCTCCAGCCCCCAGTTCATTCAAGGACCCCTTTCTCCCCCGTCTTTAACTTCTCCCTCTCTTCCGGCACTCACTCCCCGGTACCTTAGAAAGGCTCAAGTCTTTCCTATTAAAAAGAGAAAGAAAGAGAAGAAATACACCCCTCAACTCCACTTTCGCCTCTGGCTACGGTCCATCTTTCTTGAAAAGACATGGATTAATATGTTGAAAACACGTAGATCAGTGTGTCTCAGCAAGAAGAGGATTCATGTAGCCATAAAAAAAAAAAAGGCAAAAAGGGAGACAAGGAAACATAGTCACAGGAGGGGAACTACGAACAAATGGCCTTACTGGCATTGAAAGGAATGTTTTCCTTCAAAGGCATAGAGTTATGCTGCTGATTCAGTTGGTGGGACCATCGTTTCGAACCCGAGTTCAGCTGCTCCCGCAGAAAGTCCAGAAAGTCTCGATGCTGAAAGCCTGAGAGCCCGAGGCCTGGGTCGGGGTCGGGGCCGGGGCGGGGGCGGGGGCGGGGTGGGGGTCCGGGTCGGGGTCGGGGCGCGCTCAGCTCCGCAGCCGCCGCGGCGCTTTCCCACGAGGCCCGCATGCCGCGCTCGGCCCGGTCCTCCGGGGGCGCCGCTGCGCGGCTCGGGCGGCGGCGGCCGTTCTAGCCCGCCCGCTCGATGGCAGGCGCGCCGCCGGGCCCTGGGCGCCGCCATGTTGGAGGCCGGCGGCGGGCGAGATGCTGCAGGTGCGGCCCGGCCTGTACCTGGGCGGAGCCGCGGCCGTCGCGGAGCCGGGCCGCCTGAGACGGGCGGGCGTCACGGCCGTGCTCACGGTGGACTCGAAGGAGCCCGACGTCCAGCTCGAGGGCCTGCGGAGGCTCTTCGTGCCCGCGCTCGACCAGCCCGAGGCCGACCTGCTGAGCCACCTGGACCAGTGCGTGGCCTTCGTCCGCCAGGCGCGCGCCGAGGGCCGCGCGGTGCTGGTGCACTGGTGAGGGCGCCCCACCGCGGCCGCCCATGGTGGTTTTTTATTTTGGGGGCGTCGGGGCGCGGTCGTTAGATAAAATGACAGAGTCCTGGCACCTGAAGAGCTTAAAGCCCGACGCCCACCCGCACGGCTGGGGTGCGGGGGCGCCCCGAGGAGGGGGTTCAGACTGCGGAGGAAGGGCAGGTTATTTTCAGCGTTTTGTCTGGGCGGGGTGTGCTTGATGAAGGGGAGAATCGGGGAGAGAAAAGGGGTTGGGACACACAGGATCCCCAGCCATGCCCAGGGGAAAGGCCGGGGAAGTTGTAGCACAGGCAGAGAGACTGGAAAACCTTGACGGGTTCTCGGGAATTGCTAAGGGGTGCTTTCGGCTAGGTCGTGGTGGAGTAACAATAGTGGATGGAGTCAGCCCTCTTAATGTGCGCCTGCGCTTGTTCTAAGCATTTACGTAAGGGACAGAAGGTAGTGAGAAAGTAGAAGAAAGTCTGGGACTGGATCTCCAGGCCCCTTCGTGCCAAGAGCAAAGAAATTTGTATTTGTTCCGAAGCCATTATAAAATTTCAAAAAGCTTGTGAAATTATATTTGAATATGTCATGCATTCACATGGTTCAGGATTCAAAAGGAACTCGTGTGTTCATCAGTAGTAATTCAGAAGCAAAGGTTTTGAGTAGAAGCACACACAAGTGGAGCTGAAATTTACCATTAATAGGGGGCTGAGGTTTTTGTTTGTTTTTAAAGTTTCGCACGTTACTATTTTATTTTAAAGGTTTCTCTTTCAGTCACGCAGGAGTCAGTCGAAGTGTGGCAGTAATGACTGCTTTTATGATGAAGACCGACCAACTTACTTTTGAAAAAGCCTATGAAAACCTTCGGACTGTCAAACCTGAAGCCAAGTGAGTTCTCCTTAGGGTCAGAGTTCTGCCTTTGTGATGTGATTTTATTTATTTGGAGAAAACTTAACTTTGTATCTGTTTGTCTTTACAGGATGAATGAGGAGTTTGAGCGGCAACTGAAATTATACCAGGCCATGGGATGTGAAGTAGATACCTCTAGTGCAATTTATAAGCAATATCGTTTACAAAAGGTTACCGAGAAGTATCCAGGTGAGTAGTAATCGCTAGTGTGTATCGGGCCCTGACAGCAAACACTTGAGACGCATTGTCTCACTTTCCAGCAGTCTCTTGAGACAGGTACTGTTATTTCCTTCAGAAACTGTGGTTTAACAAGAAATACTTTGTTCAAGGTCATGTGGGTTGTGAGCGGTGGGATGAGACTTGAACTCAGGCCCTCATCACGGTGTTCTCCCGCCTCATTCTGATTTCCCAGCACTGGAGGCTTTTTTGTTTTTGGTCACTGAGGTTAGCACTTGTTGCCTCGGCATTAACTGGATTTAGTCTGAAAACGCAGAGAGCTGATATACGTTTTGATTGTCACAGAATTGCGGAGCTTACCTCAAGAACTCTTTGCTGTTGACCCAACCACCGGTTCGCAAGGGCTGAAAGATGAGGTTCTCTACAAATGTAGAAAATGCAGGTAAAACACTGCGTCCTCTGGAAGCTCAATCTTGTCTCCGTTGTGGAAAAGTACTGAAAGTTTCAGTTTCTTAAATCTCTATAGGAAGAATTTGTTTAATTGGATAATACAAGAATTTCAAATTCAGATTTGCTTTAAAGAATAATATAAAATCTTGGAAGTAGAAGCAATCAGGTTACCTGTAGAGGCTGTCGGAAATTAGAGCAGCATAATCAGTGTTATATTATTTTGCCATCTAAGAAATACTGCCCATTTTATCATGTCTTTGGAAGTCGGTAATGTTATTGTTTGGGGGTTGCAGGCGATCTTTATTTCGAAGTTCTAGCATTTTGGATCATAGTGGAGGAAGTGGTCCTGTAGCCTTTGCCCACAAGAGAATGTCACTATCCTACATGCACGTCACGGGGAGTCAGGCTCAGTGCACGTCATATTTCATTGAACCTGTACAGTGGATGGAATCCGCCTTGTTGGGAGTGATGGATGGACAGGTAAGGACACGTTTTCTTAGCTACAGTTTCATTAAATCATCTGTTTTTCTCCTTCTTGCATTTTAAACCATATTTTAACTAGTGTTGCACACTCCATCTTAACCATTTTCTTTCTGAAGGTTATATCTTTCTAGTGTAGACAAGAACCTATCAAAAATTAAACAAAAACCAGCTGATCTAAAATAGTGAACCACTTTCAGCTGAGAGCTATTGGTCTAGTTAATTCCTTTTAGCGCTATAAATATTTTAGAAGGAAATACAATGTGCTTGTGAAACGTTTTTGGATGGTCTATTTTATTGAAATATCAGTTTGTTTTTAAATGGGACTCTGAGGCCTAACATATATGCTGTTAATTAGTGATAGAACGTGAGAATCCTGACATGATTTTGGTTTGAAGTCAGGTGTAGACTGATTTAAAAGCCCACACATAGGCCACATCCATGAAACCTTCTGTTTCTTGGCTCAGGCTGACCTTTCTCCCGTCGTGCCGGGGTCACGCTGCTCCTCCGCTACCTGCCAGGGTGCAGCGTGCTTCTTACTTGCTGTGGTCCACCATCTAGTGCAGGAAATTGCCATTCTGTTTCATGTCACTGAGTAGATCAGAAATTTCTGAAGGTGGGAGCTGTGTTTCGTTTTTCTATCCTTAGTTGCCAAGGATAATTCTTTTGTAAAAAAGCGAATGAACACCATGACACATCTGCTTTATTTCAGCTTCTTTGCCCCAAATGCAGCGCCAAGCTGGGCTCTTTCAGTTGGTGTGGCGAACAGTGCTCCTGCGGGAGGTGGGTGACACCTGCTCTTCAGATCCATAAAAACAGAGTGGATGAAACGAAAAAGCTGCCAGGCTTGGGGTCACAAACAAGAAAAACATGAACATGTGACATTCGATCGCTTGCCGATGACACATGCTACCTTTGCTTCTTGTCATCCTTGGCAGTCTAGTGTTTAGACCACGAACATTGCACTTAAAATGTGAGAAGATACCATAAGTTACTTGATGTGACTTGGAAACTGTTTAAGTAGACACTTCATATGGAGATCGAAACTTTTTAATCATGTAAATTATACTTTGATATTAAATCTTCCATAACCCAGATATTTTATTCGTTTCATATATTTTAAAGAGTTCTGATTTTTTCAATGTCATATGATCTTAAGGTCTGGATGGACAAAAGTATGTGCAAAAATTGGAAGCTTGTGTTTAAATAGATATTTCTAGACATGGAAAACAGTCTCGTTTGGACATATTTTGACATTTGTTTCTCAGGAGACATTAGTAAATCTACATATGTCTGGATTTTTCTTGAAAGTGTGGAAGGAAAGGCAGGCTGTCAGGAAAACACTGATAAAATGTGATTTTCCTATTACTGCTCAGGAATCCCAGTTGTCTAACTTTTTTAGAAAAGCGCATTTAAGATACCTTTTAAAGCACTCTACTGAGGTCAACGTATTAATGTTAGGTGTGTTTCTAATGATAAACTAAATATTGAACCTAATCAATTACCTTTTAATCCTGATATGTTAGACTGCTGGAGAAGGTCATGTGTCCAGAGTAGAATTTTAATGTGATCTTTGCAAACCGGAATTTATTTTACTTATTACTAAAAGTTAGAGTTGGACCTAATTAGATATTTGAACACTTATACATGAAATGAGAATTAGGTAATACAAAGAAATGGAGTTATGTTCTTAAGATAGTTTCCTTGTATTTAAGAAAATCTACAGGAAGAGAACCTTATTTAATGGTGAAACTTTTAAACTTTTCACATTAAAGTTGGGAACAAGTTAAAGAATGTCTACTTTTGCCTGCATCTTCAGTATTGTACTATAGGTCCCAGCCATTGCAATAAAATGAGGGGAAGGGTAGGGTTAAGACTTAGAAAGGAGAAAGGCTGAACTCACTGATACATTTTGACTTCTCTAAAAGTGAGATAATTAGGAATTATGTGCCTCCGGATATGATACAAGGAAGTGTCTATGAAGTATTCTTGCAAAAACGAACAAAGAAATACAAACAAAAAACCATCTGATCAAGACTGTAGATTTAAGTGGTGGTTTACAGGAACATTTCTATGAAGATAAAATCAGCAGAATCACAAAGTGGGAAATTCTACAGTTGTCAGCTTCTTGTCTCCGTGCTTGTTTGAAATTTTCCATGTTAAATGTTAATTTCTAAAAAGTTTGTTAAATTTTATATTAGTGCTTGCATACAATAAATTTTTCTACGTAGAAAATCCTAGAGAATTTATAGACAAAATATTAGAGTCACATAATTCAGCAAGATTTTGGGATACAAGATTGCCGTATAAAAATTAATAATGTTATTATACCCTAGCAGTAATCGAATTAAGAAAAAGATGTGTAAAACAAAACCATAAAACTATTAAAAAGAAAATTTAAAAAAATCTCAATGATCTCAGGAAGGGTTTTTTAAGATAAAAATAGCAGAGAGCACAAAAGAAAGATTGATATATTAGACTACGTTGAAATGAAAATCTAGAGGACAAAAATCCTGTAAACAAAAATACAATTGTCAACCTAGGAGAAGGTGTTTGTAACGTATGCACCAGTTAAATGAACAGAGTAAGCTATCTGAAGACATGCACATCTTTGAGAGGAAGTCCAATAGTGAATTTATTGAAGATAAGAATGTGCAATTCACGGGAGAGGAAATAAAGTTCAATAAACATGAAAAGATGTATCACATCTTTAATTGCCAGGAAATGTAAATTACAGTAGCACCCTTTACAATGGCAAAAGATGTAGAAGTCTAGTGTTGGTGAGAATGGGGAGCAAAGGGGACTCATCATTGCTAGCAAGGGTGTGAACTGGTATGTTTTGGCAAATATTAATACTACTCTCTGACCCAGCATATATCTTAAAGACATTCTTGCATATATGCACAAGGAGACTCATAGAAGGATATACTTTATGTAATAGTAAAAATTTGAAACAATTTGAAACAAATGTCCATTAGTAAGGAAATAAAAAAAATTGTGGTATATGTATTTAACAAAATACTATGTAACAGTTCAAACACAATAGATCAAAAAATGTTGAATAAGGAAAGTGATTTGGAGAATAGAATATGATACATTCATGTAAATTAACCGCCCCCAAACAACACAATGTATCTATAAACATTTAAACATGGTAAAAGTAAAAAAAAAAAATCTTGAATGATTCCTATAATATTCATAATAAAAGTCGCCTATGCGGAGGCAGGGAAGTGAAACAAGGAAAAGCAGATTTCAACTTTATCTGTAATGTTTAACTTGTGAAAAGTCTGAAGCAAAAATGGAAAATGTCAGTATTTCTTAATTTTTGGTGATAGGTTGACCAATGTTTGTTCCATGATCATCTGCACTTTTTGAATAAAAGATACAAATCAAAAAATGAAAACTTGCTGGAGTTCAGTCACCGTGGTTTTTAAAAAGGCTAAGGTGTCTGGTGGATACAGAATGGAAGACTGGTTATATTTTAGTTTTGATGTCAATTTTTGAATTTGCAGTTGGTTGAGGAATACAAGTGCTGTAAGTCTCACTCCAGTGAAAACGGGTCGGTTAAGTGACGATGCAAAGGGTCACGTTCGGCCTAAGGGGCCCGGGCGGCTCCGGGCGCCGCGGGGCACCTGGTCCGTGGGTACCGCCTGGCCGGGAGCGCTGAGGCTTCTGGGAAGCGTTTGTGTCTCGTAACCGTGGGAACCGCGCTCGGCGCTAAGGGTTACGTGGTCTTAGGGCGCAGGAGTTCGAGAGTCCACGGTTGACATGAAGATGCGTTGAACAGCTTCTGTTCAGTCGCGTTCTCCAAACTGCTGCCAGACTCGGTTCTGCTTTCGGTTGGAGTCGCGCGTGTGCGGATTTCTCGTGAACACCACGCAGCCTCCCGGGGGCGCGCGGAAGGGTCGCGGCGCGTGTCCCGGCGCGTGCGGGCCGCGGAACGGCGGCGCGTCTTCTGTCGCACGGAAGAGCCCGTGTTGACGGGGTTTACCTCAGTAGCTTCAACTTCACTATCCACGTGTCTTATTTCTTCCCGTTAAAGCAGCGGGGCAGGAAGTGCCGAAGGGACCCCGCGCTCGGGTCCGCCGGAGTCGCGCCGCTCTCGGACGCGCCCCTCGCGCGCTGCGGCAGTTTGTCCGCGTTCGGCCACCGTCGCGGCCGCGCCGCGGCGCTTTTTGTCCGCTCGCCGCCACCGTCCGGGTTTCAGTCACCGAGTGCCGGGGCCCGGAGCGTGTGTTTTTGGGGGCGCCGGTGGCGTTGCCGGCGCCATGGAGTCGCCCTTTAGCTCGGGACTCTCTCAGCGGCCGGAAGAGGATTGGGGTGAGTGGGACCCGAGAAGGGCCGGGCGGCTCGGGGTTCTCGGTGCCGCCCCCGTGGTGACAGGTGCGGTCGGACCTGCGGGCGGCCCCGGGCCGTGGTCGCGGGAGGCGGGCGGCCGCTGCCCGCTGGGCCGGGGATGACGGCCGGCGCCCCGGCGCCCCAGCTCCCCGGCGCCCCGGCTCCCCGCGCGGTTCCTCGGGTCGGCGGGCCGCGGAGGGCGGGCGGGGCCCCGGCGCGGGCGCGGCGGCCTCGGCGGCGGGTGGCGGCTGCCGTCCGCCGTCCGTCTGCGCCGAGAAGCCGGGCGCCCGGCGCCCCAACCCCGACGGCTCCGGGACGCAGCCCGCGCGTCTGTTTCGGGCCTTTCGTTTGCTGCGGAGGGCGGGAGGGGACGGTGCTGGGAGCGAGGGCGGGGACGCGCTCCCTCCCCTCGGGTTGCCGGACGTCAGAGTCACGCTCTCCTGGGGCTTCGTGGGACCGTGGGACGCGGGGAGCTCGGTCCCGCGGCGCGCCTGCGCCGTCGGCAGCTTTGGGACTTGAGGGGATCCCGGGCCGATCTTCATCTTGCCGGTTCGGACCCTCATTCTCAGTAGCGGGGGCGCCGTCTCAGTTCCGCTTAGTGAACGCGAGCCCTCGTCTGATTTTCCACGGGCAGAAATTCTTTTACATTCTGTATCTTTCGAGATTTATTTCAGTCCTTGGGTAAATTTTCTATGAGCTTCTGGAAAAACTTTAGACTATCTTTCTATTCCGAGTGCATTTTCCAGCGCAGATATGGTGGTAATAGGAGCGGTCACCGCTTACTCAGCACTTTGTGCCAGGCGCGCTGCTGAGCTCTTCGTGCGTTTTCTCATTCAGTCCCAAGAGCTTCTCTTACTTTACGGATGAGTAAACTGAGGCTGAGAGACCGCATGCCGGCTCTTAGAGCCAGCGAATGGCAGAAGCAGGATCAGAACCAGGTTCGTCCAGCTCCAAAGCCTGGGATCAGTCCCATCCTGCAGTGCTTTCCAAATTATTACTACAGGTTGAACTCTTACCAAGGTTCCCCCAGTTCTATTAGGTAGTTACGATCTGTTTTCTCAGCTACTCAACTGTTATATTTTTATGATATTCCTGAAACTGGCCGCGGGGCAGGCACTTCCTGACAGCACTGTGTAATATTTTGTCTTCCGATACCCAGGCCGCATCTTCCTGAGGAAGCCCAACAGCTGGTTCCTACTTTTAATGTTCCTGGCCGCCCCTCACATCTCCCTGGTGTCATGGCCTCCTCTCAGATGCGCCCCCCTCCCTGACTGTGCCCACTTCCCACCTTTGGCAGGCTTCTCTTTTTAACTGTTAACACAGTCTTCTCTTAGTTGAACACTTGAATTCCAATTTCTTAGGTGTTTAGTAAGTAGGGTAGATTTTGCACGCGCTGGACGGAAACACTACTGTCTGCTAGTGTTTCTCATTAGAATATGGATTCTTTTTTGGGTGTTGTCGTTTTGAATGTTTAAGTATTTCACTGATTTATTTGATTGTTTTTAAGTATTAGAAGCTGGCCAGTTAAATTTAAAATGTCAGATTATAGATTAGTATTTCCCGTGACTCTAACTTTGAATAATTTAATTGATTAGCTTACAACACTGTTTTGGAATGTGCTTTTTCTTTTTTGCTTGGGTAATGAAATTTAGAGCAGAGTTTGTAAACATTTTCTGTGAAGATCAGGATAGTAAGTCTTTTAGGCTTGTGGGCTTGTGGTCTCTGTTGCAACTGCTGGACCCTGCCACCGAGGTACAAAAGCCAACATAACTGAGCATGTCACTGAGCACGTGTTCCAGGGCAGGTTTATGTACGGACACTGAAATTTGATTTTCACACAATTATTTTTAATACTTAATAGACTTTATTTTTAGGACAGTTTTAGATTTATAGAATAATTGAGCACATAGTAATAGAGTTCCGTATCCCTCCCCCCTTTCCCCTATTTCTAACATCTTGCATTAGTGTAGTACACTTGTTACAGCTGGTGAGCTGGTATCGGCATTATCATTATATATGTTATCATTAGCTGAAAGCCATAGATTACATTAAGGTTCACTCTGCACTGTACATTCCGTGGGTTTTGACAAACGCGTGATATCATGTGCCTTCCATTACGGTATCATAGAGAATCATTTCACTCTCCTAATAATCCCATGCTCCACCCATTCCTCCCTCCCTAGTTCCCTGTATCCCTAGTTCCTAGTTTTGCCATTTCCAGAATGTCTTAAAGTTGGGTGGGAGGGAGGGAGGGAGAGAGCAGGTAGAGAGAGAAGGTGTGAAAAGGGGGGTGGGGGAGGAGAGGGACCAGAAAAGGGAGTGGGGATCTTTCTCTGCATAAGGCCACGGTCCTACAAGATTAGAGCCCCGCCCCTGTGACCTCATTTAACCTGTCTAAACGATGGCCCTTTTTTTTCCTGACTATTATCCCACCTGCAAACACGCATCGCTTTCACTCATCTGGAAGGTTCCTTAGTCTTTTCCTGCCCTTCGTGACCTTGACAGTCTTACAGAACACAGGTCTCTTATTCTGTAAGGTGACCCTGAGGCTGTCCACTGCTCACGACCAGTCTCAGGCTGTGCTTCATGGCAGGGATGCCAGAGAAATGACACTGTGCTCTTCTGAGCACCTCGCGTGTGGACACACAGCCTTGATCTGTCCCGAGGTGGCGCTCACCTTGATCACGTGGTCGAGTTGGTTCTCTGCTGTGCAGTCGCTATTTCTCCTTTTGGATTTGATTACTGTCTAGGGGGAGATGGGCTGGCATGATACCAGTATCCTGTTCCGCGTGGGACCTCCGCCCAGCACCCCTGGCCTGCACGATAACGCCAGCCCATGCTGGCTGCCACTCTAGCGCCAGATGGGGGTCATCCCTTTGTTCTGTCTGCGTTTATTAGTTGACGCCATACTGTACTCCGTGTGTGTGTGTGTGTGTGTGTGTGTTTCATCATGGACCCTTTGATTGCTGTGTAATTCAGTGGGATTCAGTGGGTTGTAATCTGGTACTCATTTAATTTGGATGCTCAGATTTTCCCAGACTTGACCAGTGGGAGTCCATTCATATCAGCTCTTTTATTCTTTTGATGTGTTCTCATCATTCTCTGAGAATTTCCTTATTTTCTGTCATGACAAGGTTTTCCAGTCTCATCTTGCGTTTTCCCCTCTTTAGCCCTGAAACTGGCCATTTCTCCAAGGTGCTCTTAGTGGACTTCCATTTAATGGAGGGCAGCATTCAGTTCCAAGGTCTGAGCACAGTGTCGCCATCCCTACTGGGGTGTCGTTGCTGTGAGGACCTTTCAGCGGAAGCTAGTCCTTTTTGAGAACCATGGGAATAACCTTTCATTATTACTACACACAGCTTTTTGCTTAAGTTCCGTTTTGTTGGGGAACTGTTTCTGTCATCGGTGGAGTTAACGATAGTCGGGCGGGGTAGTTCCTGTGTGAGCGAAGTGAGGCCATGGCGTCAGTGGCGTGATGGCAGGGAGGGCGTGGAGTACAAGAGGTGGACCCAGGTTTGGAAAACTACAGTTTCTGAAGTTCTGAAAATGGTAGTGAGGGTAGACACTTTATAGATTGCACGGAGATCAGCTGCCTCTGGCCTTGTCAGCAACTTGACCTCTACAGAAAGTTTCAACCTAGTTTATTGAGGAATAGTTTCTGTGTCCACAGACTTCTTGGCTTATAATGAAATCTCGTTAGGAAATTGGAATACGTCGAATGGTTTGGATGAGTACGCCGTTAACTGTCAAGGCAGAGAATCAGCTGTGCCCCTAACTCACGGGG
Organism: Eidolon dupreanum; assembly: GCA_028627145.1. Lineage (NCBI taxonomy): Eukaryota > Metazoa > Chordata > Mammalia > Chiroptera > Pteropodidae > Eidolon > Eidolon dupreanum. The sequence goes on from CM053517.1 coordinate 551,091, forward strand.
ACGGCGGTCGCGTGGTGCGTGGGCTGCCACCACCCTCGCCTGCCGTCACTGCTGGTCGGCCACACTGCTTTTCACGCTGAGCCCAGAGGTAGCCTCACGATTGGTGTTAGTGCTGTCCCAGAAAGTCACTGCCAGTTAGTCCAACGTGACATGACATTAAATGTTTTTAAATCTCTGTTGTAAGGATTTTGTTCACAAGATAAAAATTATGTGCAAAACCACAGATAAAGTAGAAACCAGCTTCGAACCGGTTATCGTTCGCGCTGTGGGAGGTGGTCAGTAACAGTGCCGGCTGGCGAGAAACCCTTGGTGAGCTGCTATGGGGCACAGAGCTTATTTTTTCAAAAGTTTGACTTGACACTTCATCTCTATTCTTTCCTTTTGTCCAAAGATTCTACTCTGTTTGCTGAACTTGGCTATTTCGCAGACACCGATGACCTGCATTTGGATGCAGCACATGAAGCTTACGTAAGTACTAGAGGAGAAACACAATAATGTGTGATATTTCATTTTTACACTAATTATTGCAAGAAGGTTTCGGGGTAACGGGTTTCAGCTAGTTGTTTTTGAATAACTTAGCATTAAGTATGAAAGTTAGTGGCCATTTTGTAGTCAGCGTATTTAGGGTTGTGGAAGTTGCATTGGTCTCGGTGCGGGAAGACCTGTGTTTGAGTCCACCTTTGTCTCGGGGTGCTGACTGGAAGGGTCACTTAATTGCCCACTTCTTGGCTTTTAAGACGACTTTGCTGCGCACGGGGGATGGTGTGTTACGGGGTTTGTGTGAGTCGCAGACCCAGCTGGAGTAGAACTGACCCACTTCCCTTTTAGAAGCTACGTGTCGTTAGTGTGGAGTGCCTGAGGCTCAGACGCTTACTCTTTGCCTTCTGTTGGTTGGAGGCCTGTGTAAAATGTCTTATGGTACTTCGGGTCCTCGCGAACATCCTAGCTTTCTCTTTCCTTTTCCGATTGGTGCACACTATTCGTACGTAGCACGCTGGCCTGCAGAACTCTTGTTTGGACGAGGTGCTGTTGCATTTGGGAAGCAGTGCAGGTGAACAGTGTGATTTTCACTGCACATCAGTCACATCAGATGCTCACCACTTATTTTTTATGCTCTTATTAACCTGAGTATAAAAATAGGTATTGCTTGCTCAGAGAGTTTCTCAGACTTTTCTTAAAGAATCATTTAGCAGTTTTTTTTTTACTATGAATCAATAGAAGACAATAAAAACATAATATATTTTTAAAGCAGTGCATAGGATTTTAGTGGTTTTTAATTCTTTTTGAGATAGTTTAGAATGTTGTCTGTCGATTAGATTGACCGTCATCTCAGTGAAAAGAAACGAAGAGTTCCTCTAAGAGGCTTGTTGACCCTGTTTGAGAAACTTAATCTTTGAGAAACTTTTATCTTGTAGGATTAAAAAAATTTAGAAATTTTATTTTAGAAATTTGAAAAGAATAGGACAGTAAAAGCAAAAGATGAAAATGACCCATCTTCCCCTGGGTCGCTGCCTTCCGGTGTGACGCTGGGCACGTTTGCAGGTTCAGTTAGTCTCTGCGATTCCTGCGTGTCTGCAAAACCCTGTGTTCTTTCTGTTGTTCGCAGGCGTGATGTGGTGAACAGGCCTTTGATTCAACTTTTTGCCTTAATGGCAGTGCGCGAATTTACTTTACTGGGTTTCCCTTGTGACAAAAGACATGGCTTTGTGACTTTCGTAATGGCTTGTGCTCATTACAAAGAATGAGACTGAAGGAACTGTGTGGGTGCAAACCCCTCACCTCCTGGGTAACCACTGCGCTTCAGGTAGCTGCGTCAGTGCACCCCGAGGCCCTCGAGCAGGTGTCTCTGCATGAACCGAGGGACTTGGAACGTCATTTGTCCTGCGTTGGGTAACAGCAATTGTTTATGGCTGATTGAGTCTGACAGTTTGATAGTTTGATTTCTGGATGTCTATGTTCTAATATTCTTTTGCTGATTTGAAACCTACAGGAAAATAATTTTGATAATCTTGATTTCGATTTGGATTTGATGCCTTGGGAGACAGGCATTTGGGATGTCGACAACCAGCTCTGTACAGGTAATGATATATTTCATTGGTAAGAACTTTAAAATGACTCATTTTATTTTGTAGTTTGGTAATAGTCAAAATTAGGTGGAGTTATTGGGCTGCTTTGATGGGTTAAAAAATTCCAGGGACCGCATGGGCTACTCCGGTGTGGCAGTGCGTACACAAGATTCTCGCCATAGTGGACTCAAAGAATTTCAGACTTGTGTTTCAGTCACATAAAGAATTTGTATCAGAAATACTGTCTTTGAATTATGTATCATACCTCCGTAAGAGAGTAACCTGAGAACCAGACAGAACATAGGGAATCAAAGGGGAGAAGCTTGGGGTTACCAGAACTTAGGGGGGCCGGGGCGCGTGCACGTGGTGTGCGTGCTCTGCGGAGGTGCCCTGTCTGGCTGTCGAGGTGGGTTTGGGTGTGCTCAACGAAGCTGGAACCTGCGGCAGACGTCACTTCGGGGGTGAAGCTGATGAGGGGTGAAGAGACCGCTTCCCCTTCCCGTCCTCAGCATGCCCCTGCCAAGGGCCACAGCGGAGGGCCGCGGGCCTGTGCTCGTTTGTGCCTCTGACTGCAGGAGGCGGACGCAGAGCTGCGGCCGTGGGGAAGCAGCCAGCACGTCCCCGCTAAGCCGCAGTCCCCACCCCGCACCCCGTCCTCTTCATGTTGTGTGTTCCTAGGTCCTGCCGGATGAGTGTGGGCTGTGCAAGGCCAGTGCTCTGGTCACTGCTGCTGTGTCATGAACGACCCTAAAACTCTGTGGCTTCAAGCAGCCGCCACTGTATTATGCTCCCAGAAGCTGTGGGTCAGGAGTTTGGACAGGGTGTACCGGGGAGGGCTCGTCCGTGCTCCGCGGTGGCTAGGTGTCCGCAGGGGAAGTTCGAAGGCTGGACATCTTGACATCTTAAGGGTTCTTCACTGCCGTGTCTGGCGCCTGGCTGACTTGGCCGTGAGGACCGCCCACGGGGCGCCTGCACGTGGCCGCTCCGTGTGGCTCGGCCTCCTCCGTGTGGTGCCCCAGCGCGGTCTGACTGCGGGGGCCCCAGCGCCCGGGGGTCCACGCCGCGCCACTGCCGTCCTCGAGCTTACTGAAGGGCACGAGCCCACCGGACTCAGGCGGGCGGGAGTGGGCTCAGACGGGGAGGTGGCGGGAGCACATTCTGGATCGTGAGGGACCACGGGACATTCTGTAGCCAACTGCAGCAGGGTCTGTCCCCCCCGGTGGTTCAAAACGTCATTATAAATAAGTTAATCGATCCAAAGAGAGGAACGTTTTTGTGAGTTTAATTGTATCACCACAAATGCTCCCCTAAAAAATTCTTTATTGTTTCTTATATTTTAAAAAAATTGTTCTTTGGGAATCCATGCTTTTTTGCATATGGCACAATATTCAAAAGATCCGAAAGGTCCGTAGAGTGGAAACGTGCCGTCCCCTGCTCTTGCTCCTCAGGGAGGGGGTGCGCCCGAGGCACCCCATGGCCGGTTTCTCACGGCCACCCTCCGGAGAGGGTGTGGGGGGAGGCGCATGGCTTCACGTGCGCATGTGATCGCCCCCAGCGACGCTGGTTTCTGCAGCTTGATTTTTCCCGCGACGCGTTTGGTGACCGTAGCTGCCACACGACTGAATCGTGAGAGCAGGCTTTCCCTTCTTTCTTGCTTCCTCCCGAGTTTGTATTGTCCAGTGGGAACATTTGTGCTCTGTGTTTTTCAGTTCAAGATATTAAGGTGGAACCTCAGCCACTGTCCCCAGCGTCCTCCAGCTCTTCAGTCTCGTCACCTCAGTCAGTGGACTCTTATTCTTCAACCCAGCATGTTCCCGTAAGTAGCCAGCCTTTCACAGTGGCTTTGGTCACGGAGCCCTCTGGACAGGGCGAGCATGGGGACGCGGTTGGATCTCTTACATGTGCTGTCACCGAATCCCGAGTCTCGAGGGCAGGTGCCAGTCTCCGTCTTGCCCTTGTCGCTGTCTGCGTGCCGTCAGTTTCGTTGGTCACTTGTTTCATCGCCTTTACCAGTATCCAGGGTTTTTTGTCATTGGCTTACCGTCTGTCGTCCCAGCCACTCCCGCCCCTCCCTGTAGAATGCGTGTTCTCCGAGGACACGGAGACCGAGTGGTCACGACTCCTTCAGTGTCGAACCCGGGGTGGTCTCCCCGCTCGGCAGGGCCCAGAACTGCCTTTGAATGGCTGAGACTTTTACAGAAGTCTGGCGGCTCCTTAGAAACGATTCTGTCCTTCATGCAGGTAGAAGCTCAGAGGCCCGGAAAAGGGGGCACCAAAGGGTTTGGGGATCTTTTGGAGCGGGGAGGGGAGATAGGAGAACCGTTCAGACGGGTGTCTGCGCACCCTGCATCTGTCAGGCTCTGCACCGCGGCCGTCGTGAGGCCCAAGCGTGTCGTCTCCTCCTGTCCCCGGGAGCCACCTCTGCTGCCCCTGCCATCGTCATCTCTCCTGGAGTCAGTGGGGCTGTCGCTGGTCTCCCTGCCTCCCCGCTCCCCAAGCCTTATTAGAGGAAACGTCAAAGAGAAATCTTTCAGAATCGTGGATTTGGTTGTGTCAGCCCTTCGCTAAAAACCCTCGAGTGACTTCCCGAACCCTGCAGGGGGGCGAGCCCGTCCCTGGGGTGCCGGGTCTTCCGTGACCCGACTCCTGCCTCCCTTTCCAGTCTTGTGCCTTCGTTTCCTCCCGGTCAGTCGCACCCCCGTCGCATCAGCGGGCAGGAGGCCCTGCCCGCGCGCCCTCGGCGCTGAGCACCTTCGCGCGGCCGCCGGGCTGCGCTCGCGCGTTCCCCAGCCGTGTGCGAGCTGGCTCCCGTCGCTGCACGGCACGTCTGCTGCTGCTGCTGAGGAGTGCGCTTGGGCACCCTTCCGTAAATCTCAAACGTACAAAGCATTTTGCATTTTATAAATGAACTGACCGTTCAGATTTTTGTCCAGTTTTTCGGGAATTGTACTGGTCATTTTCACCTCAATTTTTAAAACATTTGATTGCATATTAGGATTATTAGCCCTTAGTTTGTGAAATAAGTTAAAAGTATTCTTTTTCTCCAATTTGTCATTTGTCTTTAAGCCTTATTTCTGGTGTTTATTTTCTCCAGGCATACTTTTTTTTTTATAGCCAAATATCGATCTTTTACTGCTTTTTCTTTGGTCCCTCAAAGGAGGGTTTTCGCCACTCACAGGTTATGTTTTTATTCTTGTTTTCTTCCTTACGTTAATTTTTTGTTTGGAATAGTCTCAAACTTACAGAAATGTTATGAGCACATTACAAAGAACTTTTTTTTCCCTGAACGTTTGTGGGAGGTTGCCAGCCTGACTCCCTGTCACCCCCAAGTGCTTTAACATCTCCTTCCTACAGACAGGATGTGTCTTATATAACCACAATGTAACTTCCGAAATCAGGAAATAAACATTGATGCATTACCGTTGTCTAATCCTCAGTTCCCATTTAGATTGTGCAAGATGTCTGAAGATGTTCTCTAGTCCAACAGAAGAATATAGTCACCCATTGTGTGTGCTTGTCTCATCCCTTTAATCTCCTTCCGTCAAATCAGTTCATTCTTCCTTGCCTTCCGTGACTCTGTCATGTTTGGAGATTAGAGACTAGTCATTTTGCACAACGTCCCTCGATCGGGTTTGCCCGACGTTTCTGCGGGAGCAGCGCCAGCGCTCTGTCGGTGGCAGGGGACCACAGCGGCGACACTGTCTGTCTGTCTGTCGCCGAGGTGCCACACCATTTCCACTTGTCCTGTCACTGATGGCGCTCACTCTGTCCGCACGACTGCGGCCCTGTCTGCCAAGCTCTCCCACCATGAGGCTGCCCTTTCTCCCTTTGCCATAATAAGCATTTTGTGGGCGGGTACCTTAAAACTATGTGAAAGTCTCCTGTTTGTCATCACACTTTATTTGTTTTTATCACTTTGGACTCATGGTTCGATTTTATGACAGGTAATTATCACTAATTCTGTATCTTTTAACTTAATGCTCTATTTTTTATCGTAAGATGTTTTAATTATTGTTCAAATTTGTTTTTTATATTTTCTGGGGTTTTTGACTGAAAGGGGCCTATGTCATGCCGAGAGTGAACAAGTATCCCCTTAAATTTTCTTTTAATAATCTTATAGATTATTTTGAAGATGATGTGATGTAGATGTTATGCTTATTTTATTATTATATATAACATTATTTTCTCTCAGAAAAGAAATGCCACTTTTACGTTAACTTTCTTGATTCTAACAAAATGAGACAGATCCACTGACTATTAAAATATTTATGGAAAATATTAATATTATCTTTATACATCTCTGTATTATCAATTCACTCATTAAAGAAAAGGAAATAATAGGCCTGCTCCTTTTGGTTTCTGTCCTTTGAAAACATTTGGGCATTGTTAGTAAATAGAAAGAGATAAAAATAGTGAGAATTGTTTGCTTTTGAGATTTTTGTAAGACTGAACAAGAGATTGTGGGGAAAGGATATTGGCATTTTAACTGTAGCCTTATACTGTACTAAATGTTTGTACAACTAGGAGCCAAGTAAAATGTGAAGTTTGCAGAGGAAATGCAGAAGCAGATAGTGCTTCGCATACACCTGCCTTCCGAGTTGTTCTTCCTCAGTGGTGACAGGTCGCAATGGTTAGTCGAGGTGTCTTAGTACTTAGTATGCAGCGTTCCCAGTACACCTCACCTTGACCCAAGGGTGTCTGGAAGTGTTTCTTAATGCGTGGACCTTGCCTCTCTTTCTAAGCGATTTTTTGCTCAAGGGTTGATTTTTTTGCTCAAGGGTCATATTCTTCTGCTGAATTTTTGTCATTTTGCTGCAGGAAGAGTTGGATTTATCTTCTGCTCCCCAGATGTCCCCCCTTTCCTTATATGGCGAGAGCTCTAATGGGCCCTCCACAGCAGAGCCACCCAAGGAAAGCAAGCCTGTCACTGGTCCCAGGAGCAAAACCGGTAGGTATTACTCCATCTTCTAACTGCTGTCACTTCTGTTTTAGACTGAGCTTAGCTTCCTTCTTCAGAGAAAATGTCGGATTAAGTATACGTTAGTAAGATGACCTGTTGTTTTCAGATTAGTGGGCCTAGTTGGTTTGTTATGGATGACCAATGTGGAGAGAAGGACACTTGACATTGGACCTAGGCCCCATCATCTTCGGGGTGGAAGGCAACATGTCAGTTCAAGATACTGAATGTGAGGGCCGTTTGGCTGTCACGTTTGTTAGCTCACTGATCTCCAGGCTTTACCCAGTGGGTTTAGCTGTCCTCTACTGGTTCTTGTCCCTCCCCAAGCTGCAGCTCGGCCAAAAGGGGGGACCCCATTCCAGCTGTAAGAGAGGTGAGTCCTGGGGACGTCACGTGCAGCATGGCGACTACAGCTAGTGGCACCGTGTGGTTCAGAATAACATTTGACAGAGGCTACGAGTGAATTTTGAAAGTTCTCATCACAAGAGAAAATAGTTTTGTAACTGTGGATGTCGACAGATATGAACTAATTGTGGTGATCATTTTGTGATGCCAACATCAAATAATTACCTCGTGTACCTGAAACGAATATAATGTTTCGTATCATTTATGCCTCCATAAAAGAAAGGGAGTCCTCAGGTTGCGGACTTTTCTTCAGCCCCTTAAGGTATAGAGTAGCTGTACTTAACCCCGGTGCAGGGCGGTCGCTCAGAGGTCAGGATAACTTCAGAGGTCCAGGTGCAGGGAAGGTGCATCATAGAATCTGTTTTTTAAGATTTGTTTAATCGCCTTCAGGTTGATTTGTGGTTGGTTTGTTTGTTTTGCAGAAAATGGACTGACTCTGAAGAAAAAACTTCAGATGAATTCAAAACCTTCAATTCAGCCCAAGCCTTTGTTGCTTCCAGCAGCACCCAAGACTCAGACAAGCGCCAGTGTTCCCGCAAAAGCCATCATCATTCAGGCCCTGCCAGCTCTCATGCCGCTGGCAAAGCAGCCCCCCATCACCAGCATCCACCCCGCGCCTGCCAGAGGTACCCGCGTGGGCTTGAGGCTGCGCGTGTGTAGTTGGGCCACTGAGCCTTATGCCCTACGATTGCTTCAGTTCAGGTTATCGGCTTCGAGTCCCTGCTGTCGTCAGGGGTTGTCCTTGGTCTAGGGGGATGCAGAGGTGCTAACATGTGGTCCTTGTCCCAACAAGAGAGCTGGCCACCCAGATCCTCTTCTTCCAGTTTTAACTATGGGACACCTGTCTGCGAGGCTTGTGGTTTTACACAGCCCCTTGGAATGAAGGAGAAAACCTGGTAATCTTTCTTGGTGCCATTTTATTCTGAGATTTTTGTGTCTTTGAACTGTTTTGCTTTTAAGGAGAGGTCAGTATTTAACATGGTTCGTTTCAGGTCTCGTAGGTGTGGAATCAGGCCGCTCACCTTGGCGGAGGCAGCGCGGTTCAGTAAACACTCTGGAATGGCCGTGAGGCGGGCAGTGAACTCCGTTGCTCGCCTAGAACGTGCGTGTGTCCACGTTTTGTCCACCAGATGGCCTCACATGCTTGCTTTGCCGAGGCCAGTATGGAAAGAAGTTCAAGGTGGAGGATCTGGTACTGTTCGGATTTAGGACTTGGAGGTCGTCCAGCAGATTACTCATCACCGTGCTTGGACTGACACGTGTCCACACGAGTGAGGGGAAACGCGTGCGGCCTCTTCCCGGGGGTTGAGCTCGCTCGCCGAGTCGGACTCTGTTAGTGGGCGTAGGCCGTACACAGACACCCGCGTCGCGCTTGCTTTCGTGGTGTGTTTCCCGCCATGGCCTGTTAGCTCGTTTCTTTGGATCGGTGTATACAGCAAGGGTGGCGTTGAGGGTTTGCTTCTAGCAGACCGCGGAGGGTCTCAGCATTGGGGGGTCTCAGCGTTAGGGGGACGGACCGCTCTTTTCCGAGCGGGGCATCCGTTTCGGAAACCTGAATCACGCTCTGCTGGGACTGTCACTGCTTTCCCAGGGTCTGCGGGGCGCACTTATTGTGGGCGGCGCGTGCTCATAAGGCACTTGTCAGTTCTTCTGGTACCTTCTGGAGAGATGGTATTATCATAACGTACAGTTTGAGTGAGACTCAGGAGAGAGGAAGAAGGAAAACACAAGAGAGGCTTTTTCTCGTTAAGGGATGTAGGTTTCAGTAGTAATACTTTGCCATTAGAGAAGAGGAAGCAGTTCTTGGAGGATCGCATCGACGTCTCTGTTCTGGAATGTGAGGCCCGCCATGGTTTGTCCAGTTTAGTTTTCTGGCTTGACGATATCGCCCCTGTCTGCAAACCCCCGTTGTAGCCCGGCCTATCTGGCCACCGTCCCCGATTCTCTTGTCTTTCCTGGTTTCTTGGCTCATACTGTTCTCTGCCTGGAGCAGCTCCTGCCTGTTCCCACACTCAGTCCTGTATACCCACCGGGCCCGAGCTGAGCGTGCGGGGGCGGGGTAGGGACAGGCGATGCTGGGGCGTGGGTGTGCGGTGGGGGGTGGGGGCCGAGGGTGGGGTCCTGGCACTGGCCTTTTGGGGAGAAGATAGTACAGATCACTGAAGGGGGGATAGAGGCGCAGTGACCTGCCCAGGTCCTTCTGCTGGTGACAGGCGAGCCAGGACTGGGCCCAGGCGGTCTGGCTCAGAGTCGGTGTGCCAGGCATGGTGCTGGACAGCCTCCGACGAGGCTGGGACGGGGTCCTGATCCCAGGCTTTCTGTCCCTGGGGGAGTTAGCAGCTACGCCACAGGAACTGCGAGGACTAATGAATCAGGCGTCCCTGCAGCGCCCTGCGGCAGTTGTCCCCCAGAGGGTAGTGATGATGGTGGCGAATAATGGCAGTGGCTGACGTTCAGGGTTCTGCTTTGTCCCGGACACTGCCCTGAGGACTGAAGTGTCGTCTTGACTCTTACGTCTCCTCCGTGCTGGGTGCTGTTATTAACTCCATTCATAGATGAGAAAATTGGGACAGGGAAACCGTGCACCAGAGTCACGCAGCTGTGCGAGGCGTTCAGCAAATGTCCCCTACCTGGTTCGAAACCTTTGAGGGTAGTTGGAAGGAAGAACGGTCACATGAGTCCTGCTTAGTCAGCAACATGCCGCGTGCTGTCGTCCAGCCACGACCAGGCGAGGGGACTTCGTGTAACGGCTGTGAGGACTCGGGGCGACCTAACCGTTCCCACGTTGGGGGCGGCAGGGACTGCTCAGGGACCAGAAGCCACCGCGAGAATTTTTAGTCTTTTCTTGAACACAGTAATTGAAATTTTGTCGTTTCTCCCCATTCTGCCTTGAACCCAGACGGGCCTGTATCAGAGGGTGCCTGATTTGGGTGCCGGGTCGTTTGAGGGCAGCTGGGCATTCTGCGGGGCGGGCGCGCTGTGCCCCAGGATGGCGGGAACAGCAGGACCCCAGCCACACTGGCCTCCGACTGGCCGGGAGCGGCCCCCGCCCCCCGGGAGGGGGTCCTCTGCAAGGGGTCGTGATGGCCTCACAGCAGCCGGTGCTCACTTGGCTTGTTTTTCCAAATTAGTTTTAGGAAATATGACAAACCCCTGCCTGTGTCATCTGCCAGTGCTGTGAGCCTGTGACTAGGGCTAGAAGGAGGAGCCTGTCTTTGAAATGACTTAATTCGTGTTTACCATGTCCCGCAGTCTGTGGAATGTTCTCAAATGCGTTGAATGGTGTTTAGGTTTTTGGGGTGTTTCTGTGGTAATTTTTTATACTTGGAATATGTGGAACGCTGCTGCTGATATGGTCTGAAAGTATCGGTCTCAGTCAGTGCTTCTCAACCGTGGACTTGACCCTGGGGTGTGGGTGGTGGGAGCAGTAGCCAGCGGTCCGTGAGCCTGATCGTGGCAGCATTTGCTGTGGACTGAGTCACTAATTGTTTCACGTGTCTCTGTGTTGTTTTTCAAATGCCGTGGCTACGCTTCCGATTAATAAACTGCAGTTTCATTGTAAATCATTGCTGAATTCTTAATGGCCTCTTCTCTTCATGTATCTTCTCAATCCAAAAAAAACGAAACGACGGCCATGGTCATCTTGGGTGACATGGTGTCTGAGGTGAAGGAGTGACACTGGCGTCTAGGGCGAGGCCCTTGGTTTAAGTTTCGGGGTGCGATGAGTCTCTCCGTAGTTACCAGATTGACTGTGATTTCTAAGTTATTAAAAACCCTGACACTTGGTCATATGCTATTTATTTTACTTGTTAATTATTTTGACTTGCGTATTTGGCCTAAGCATGTTTATATCAGCTTATGAGTCATTTCCTCATTTATATGTTTCTATTTCATAAAAAGTTATTTTAAGGGAAAATGAGAAGATAAACTATTTAGTGACCATTTACACCCAAGTGAATTGCACATATTGCAAATTTACGAAATTATTTTTAGATCTTTCTTACTAATTTATCTGGGACAAAATGCTATTAATTAAATTCTACTTTTAGTATGCTTTTGGAGGCTATCGAAAATATACCTTGATTTTATAGAAGTGATTTTTTTTTAAGCTAAAACAGATGTTCTTAATAGGTATTCTGAAACATTGTTTTGGTTTTTAGTTTTCCTTGATCCTTTGAAATACAGAGCTGATTTTTACATGGGTCACATTATCCTGTCAGAAAGTATAATAGTTTTTTTTCTTAAAGACAAATTATAAATATATATGAAATTTTAGTTTTTGTTATTACAGCACCTTCAGTTTGCTAGATGGGCTCCTGCCCCTGTGGCTATTAGGTGAGGCTCTTAGCACCTTGCAGAGTTGGCCAGACCTGAAGGAAAACATGAGGCAGGCGAGTAACGTTTTTAATAGACCAGCGTTAGGAGTTAAACGAGTCTTCTGTAGGTTGTTGATACTGATTCTCATCAGATTATTATAATTTAAACCATGGTAAGTGTGAAGAGTAAGATTCGTAGGCCATTTTTGAGGAAGGGAGTTGGTGTTATCTGTAGATTAATTTACATCACAGGTTTGTTTCTTGTGCTTGTTAGCTGAGAATTCATCTCAAGTGGTTTTTAATATTTTTGATATTTGTAGCCTCTTGTTCATTCATTGAGTTAATGAATCTCTGTTCATATATTTTTGGTATTGTATATATTTCTAAATTCCATTAACTTGAAATATATGAATTTACTATTAAAGGTTTGCTATTTATAATCTGAAAAATCCTTTTACCTCTAATAAATTTCAGAAATTAATACTTAGAGAAGTCTACTTAATACTTAGCAAATTTGGTATGCGAGTAGTTGAGGAAAAATATATGGAAATACACTGTTAACAATAACTTCAAAGGGAATGAATTTAGTTGGTTTCATAGAAAACGCAGCGAAGCCATCGTGAACACGCTGCTGCCGAGTGTGCTTTAATTGGTGGTTGGGAACCCTCAGTGCCCTGTCACCTGTTCTGTGTCTGAGGGGTGACCTAAGCGGCCGAGCCCTCTGACCCCTCTGCTCTGTCTCCACCGCAGGTCCGACCGTGCTGCTGTCTCAGCCTGCCGTGGTCCAGCTCCAGGCCCCGGGGGTGCTGCCCTGTCCGCAGCCAGTGCTTGCCGTCGCGGCCGGACAGCTCCCTAATCACACGGTGAACGTGGTCCCGGCCCCCGCGGCCAGCAGCGCGGTCCCTGGAAAGCTGGCCGTGACTAAACCTGCCCTGCAGAGCGCCGTGAGGAGCGTGGGTTCAGATGTGAGTTTTGACACTTACTTCGTGCTTCTTAATGCCCGATGTAAAACCTGAAAACAGGAACAAGAACAACACACACACACACACTTTTGTTTTTGTTGGTTTGTTTTTGTTTTTTAAAGTTTGTTACTAGTGTGTCACAGTGCTGACATGGCACATGCAACCTTGGGTGGAAAACGAGGGTAAGGTTTGCTGTGTCAGGGTCCCCATGGCTGAGGTGTGCAGCGTCTGCGGGGGTCTGATGGGAAGGGCGCCCGTCTGGTCCTCACCCCACCCCCCGCCACGCCGCCCGCAGGGTTCTTTGGTGTTTCCTGACCCAGATGTTTTGGGCAGCCCCTCACGTGGGAGTCTGCACACTGCTTTTCAGTCAGCGTTTAGGTTTAGCATCTCTGGGTTTACCGAAGTGTTTTCACCGCCGCGTAATGACTCGCTACTCTTAGGAATTCTGTCTCTTCGTGATTATTTGGTACGTTCCCGTCTCTGCATACCTTCAAGTTTTCTAGCACGTTGTGGTTTTTTTTTTTTTATAATTTATAAATCACAGAAAATTTAGTAAGATTTACTACCCCCTAAAACCGGTTATAATGCTTGCCAGCTAGCTAGTTCTTGTTTTCTTTAAAAGTGATGCGAGATGCCTCCTGTTGTGTGTTAAACAGTAATTGGACATCATAGGCCTAAAATTTAATGAAAGTCAAATGATCAGTCTAACAGTGGATTCTCTAAAATTGCGATTGGAGAAGCAAACCCTCTGATTTCTTTAAAACATAAGTCGACATTACTGGTTGTTAATGCTGCCACTCCACCTTCCTTAGGTGTCAAAAAGTTCTTTTAAAATCCTGTGATCTGTGTATGGTGGTTTATCAGACTAATGACTGATCAGTCACGGTTGATTAACTACACGTCAGTAGCCCACGGAGTTGTGGCATCGCCCCCTGCTGCGTGAGCTCTGCGGAGCTGCCTTCGCCGGCAGCCGACAAGGCCTGTCTCTGACGGACGCAGAGCGGCCACGTTGCACAATCCCCGTCGTGTCTGCAGGTAACCGGGAGGGGCGTGAGTGCCATTGGGGGGCCGACGTGGATGGTGCAGAGTCAGGCTTGGCTGCGCTGTTGGTTTATTTCGAGGACTGGAGACGGCGGGCACGATGCTCGTGGCGCAGAGGCAGAAATACACAGTGTTTCAGGTGGAGGTGAAACGATGCAGCGCTGGGGTTCCTTTAAAACACTCTGTCGGGAGGTGATACACGCGAGTCAGGAAACAAGTCGGCACAATGTTGCCAGTCGTTCGAACTGGCTGCTCACCTTTCTCTCCTCTTGGTGTTTGGGAAGATTTCTGTAGCAAGTAAATGAACAACAGTAACAAAAATCTAAGAATGTTCCGTGATATTTTTAATTAAAAAGTCGTACAACCAATAAAAAAAGAGTATGCTTTTTCACAGGAGACTGAGAAGAGAATTTAAGAATGAGAAAAGAGGATTTTCAAAAAAGATCCCTTAAAATTTCCTTTTAGTACTCTTTAAATTATGAATTTGAATGTTTTTCATGCAATACTCCCAAATAGAGCAAGCAATGAGAAATGTTCAAAGTCGTTGTTATATAATGTGTTACGACATTTAAAATATTTATTATGAAATTTAGACATGAAAAAAAGTAATGAGTAATCAGAACTTTTAAAAACTATAATCGACAGTCTATCACAGTTGTTGAGAAGTATTAACGTAATCTTCGTACACTCACAGAGTTGTAACATCTCACAGTCCAGAGGAACTTAGCTGGGGTGGGGAGTTCGTCTAGAAGCCTGGCCCTGGTAGAGGAGTGGTTTCGGTAAACTGAGGAAGAGAAGGCTGCAAGGAGCCATCTTCTAGGGAGTGGGGGTTGTCGCGTGGAAAGCAGGCCCGTGGCTCTGGGCTGTTCTGGAGGACTGGTCTAGAACCGTGCAGGTCAGTCATCGCCGACAGGCCCCTTCCGGTCCTGTGTCTTCGTCCGGTCATTGTATTTAAAAACCAGAGGAGGCCTTTGTTTCCTCGCATAGGCCGTGGACCTGTTTTGTAATCTCTGAACATTTCGATGAATTCTTTGTCCATTAGCTTGGCATCCTTTTTAAGTTCTTGGAGTGAAAGACCACGCCTGTTCCGTTACTATTCAAAATTTAGGCTTGACAGTATTAGGAAAGAAAGGACTGTGTGTCCGGGGCAGGCGGCCTGAAGTCGCCCCGAGTGCATTTTCCATTCGGCCCGCAGCGAGGTTCCCGTGCCAGCGCGGCAGGGAGCGGGCCAGGCCTTCTCACTGGGAGTTTCTGGTGGAGGTTTTGCCTTAATGCGTATTTCGAGTAGAGGCCCAGCAGCTGTCCTATCAGCCGGCCAAGCGACTCAGGAGCCCACAGCCGGGCTGTTCCAGAAGCAGCTGCAGGAGGCTTTGATCTGCTCGGCATCTCCTGTGCTGGCGCGGGGTCACCCTCAGTAGTCAGCGTGTCTGTCAGAGTCGCGTCCTGTTCAGTGGGACACGTTTGAATTAGTGGAAGTTCCTGATTCAAAATGGCCCAAAAGAAAAAATTTCACCGTGTGCCTTTTGTGCTTTTAAACAAAACGTGTGGTGAAATAAGGGTAATTCAGCCAAAAAAAAAGGAAAGGAAAGGTCGCGCCAGCCTCTCGTGGCTTTGCCGTGCTGACCGGCTGCTTTTTTCCTACCTTTCCTCCGTCGCTTGGCGGGTGGCGCTCTGCCACGAGTAGCGTCTGTAGCATGCCACCCGGCGCGAACTGCGCTAATGCCACGTGTTCCCTCGTGAAGCAGCGTGCCTGCTTCGCGTTACAGTCCCGCTCTCCCTGCCTTTCGCTGTTAAACCTATTCTGTTAAAGTCTTGGAAACCTCACCAGAGTTTTCGAGAAATATGGTTTGTTTCTGGCTCTGATCCTGGTGGAAGAAGTGAACGCCGTCTGTCATTCCGTGCCGTCTCGGTGCGCGGCGGGCCTGGCGTTAGGTGTGGGGTGCAGGGGGCTCCCGGGCGTGCCGGCCCGGGACTCCGCACCTCTGGAGACGGTGCCGCGCGGGGCGCGCGGGTGGCGGACGCGGCCCAGCCGGCGCGCCGCCTGCTCCCCCTGCCGCGCGCAGCGCCGAGCCGGGGACGGTGCTTCGACGGGGCGCGGTGACCGCGTTTGTCCGCGGTGAGACGTCGCCCCAGCCCTCGGAGCTTCTCGCTAGAGGCACAGCCCTGGGCACAGCGGCCCGAGCCTGAGTCCTCGGTGAGCCCCGGGAGGCCTGTAGTGGTGCGACTCGCCGGAGATGCCCGGAGCGTGCCTTTCAGGAAAAACGCGAGTCTAAATCCGTTTCCAGGCCAAAGCCGGGGAGGAACGGAGGCGTCTGTTCCGTGTCGGAAGCGAGGCTCGGCTCCCGCGGGCCCTGCAGCCGCCGGCTGCCTCCAAGAGACCCGAGGACGGCTTCTCCGCTAGGCCGGTGCGGCCGCGGCCACGGTCACGGTCACGCAGCTGGCCCGCAGCGCCCGGGGAGGCAGCGGGGACCCCGGCAGCCAGCTTTCAGTGCAGACTGCTCTGCCCTGCTTCCCTGCCACCCGACTCTGCGGGTGGCAGAAAAACAGCTTTGTTAAAGCAGTCGCAGTTCCTCTCCATGTGGAGGTTTGGAGCGTCTGAAAATGTCTCTTCAATAAAGGGTTTGGCAAGTAATTTCATTTGTGGTTACAGTAGCTTTGGAAGGGGAAGCGAACAAAAGGCTTATTTTTTATTTTATTTTCTTACCTGACGTGTTACATCAGGTTACATTTATGTTGTGGAAACTTTTGCATTCTTTATTCTGTACTTTTCAGTTTGGCATCTTGATAAAGTTAAAAAGTAATTTTCTTTAAAGGGATGCCGATTTCTGTCTTAATAAAGGGTGAAGCGCTCCCCTGTCTCTGACTCCCTCCCCGCCCCGCCCCGGGGACTGGTCCGGGGACGCGGCCCTCCACGTGCAGACAGCTCTGGGGTGTCGCGTTGGCAGGGTCACCGCTGCCCTGCTCTGCGGCATCGGCCGCCTGCCACACACCTGCCCTGCGCCGTGCGTTCCTCAGGCAGCGTCTCCGGCTAGCGATCTGCCTGCGTCAGTGCATAGTCCCCCTGGTCTTTCACCTGCTGGGCAGTGGCCCGTGGCCTAGGACTCCAGAACTGTTCAGGATTTCTGCCGTCTTGTCCTTGATAAACTCTCCTCCACTGAGCTGCGTGGCACCTGCTTTGTTCACGTGTCAGTGTCTGTGGGAGACGCCTGGGCTGGACTTGGAGAGCTGGGAGTAAGTGGTTCTCACTTTGGTGCCCTTACCCTGTGGCCCCCCGAGGACTACTTCGAGTCGATTCTTCCTCTGCCACGTGTGAGAGTGGCAGTCCCGTGGACAGGTGTCAGTGTCCCTTAGACATGCCCTCTTCCTCTCACCCGTTCCGTCGTGTGACTGTCGCACTTTGTGCGTGTGTTTGTCTGGGGGGAGAGTCCCCAGCCTCCTATGTGGTCTTTTTTTTGTTGTCTTAATGGCTTCATTGAGGTAAAATTCACACACCATAGAGTTCACCCTTTTAAAGTGTACGATTTAGGGTTTCTTAGTGTGTTCACAGAATTATGCTACCATCACTGTTGTTGAATTCTAGAATACTTCATCAGCCTAAAAAGAAACTCCAGTTCCCTGAGCCACCATTCCTCACCCCCGCCCCTAGCCTCTGGCCACAGCCTGCCTGCCTTCTGTTTCTGTGCAGCCGCCGTTCTGGACAGTCCCTGACCGTGCGGTTCTGTGCCAGGCGGCCTTTTGTGTATTCACACAGCATAATGGTTTTCAAGGTCCATTCATGTTGTAAAATGGATCAGTACCTCGTCCTTTTTATGGCCAGATAACTTCCCATTGTTTGGATATGCCACATTTTAGATTCTCCATTCATTAGTTAATGGGCATTGGGATGATTTCCTCTTTTTGGCCATTATGAAAAATGCTGATTAGAACTTTCATGTGCAAGTTTTCATAGTTTTTTTGAAAACTATTTTTAATATATAAAGAGTATTTACAAGTCAGTGAGAAAAATGTGAGTTAACCCAACAACCAAATGGATTAAATACTGTGTGAATAGATAATTCACAAAGGAGAATGGCAAATTTTTCCAATGACAACATCAGTGGCTATATATTCTTGAAGGGTATGCTCTTTGAAAGATTACTACTTTACAAATGTGTGAAAGAATGTTAATGGCTAACAGAAGAGAACTTTTGATTGGTTAGAGCTGGTTAAAGGATGGTGCTCTCGGGTTGAGTCTTATTTATGGTTAGAATTTTCTGTGGCTCTTACCCCCTCGACCATCAGTTCTGAAGGTGATTATCTTTGTGACTTATTATAACTGATGAGTGTCATGTGTGCACTGCAGCCGTGCATGTGTGTGTGTGTGTGTGTGTTTAGTCTGAACATCATACTTTTTTTTTTTTTGCTTAGGAAATACAGAATAATTTAAATATTCTGTAATCAGATAGCTGAAGATAGCTTGCTGAGATGTAAAGTTGGAACTCTATGGTTGGTGATTCCATTGGGTTTCATTTATTTTTACTGTTTTTATCCTTTGTATTTATTGGTTGTTTTAAGTGTTTATTTTCAGAACTATTATATTTTATCTTTTTCCTTGGGAAGAAATGATTATTTGGCCACAGGTGGTTTTCATTTTTTAATATGAAGTATGTGCACTGACAGCCTTTGAAACGTTAATGCTGTGCAACTCACAGGTGCTTTCAGTGTTTATAGAAATCCCTCATCCTTGTTTGAAATCTGTTAAATGGTGTGCCGTCTGGAGGTAAGGTAAGGTTGCCTTTTATCTCAGTTTAGTGTAAACCCTTCCGCCTGGGAACCTTCTTTACGTGCTTGTTCAATGCTCTGGGTGTGTCAGCACTCCAGTTAAGTGTGAATTCTGGTCATGGGCATTCTCACCACGATGAAGATCGTGAAGGGTGGCAGTACACGGCACAAAGTGGCACTGTCCACAGAGTAGTTTGGCATTGGTGAGCGACAGTCCCTCATGGCTTTGCCCTGCTGCACACGTCTGCCTGAGAGAGAGAGAGAGGGAGAGAGAATGAATGTGTGTGTCATTATTAAAGAGTAGGGTAACTAGTTACTCCACAGGGAAACTTCATAGGTGATTGTTATTGTAAAAGAAATCAATATTAAATTGTTTGATTTTATTTACTGGTCTCATTAAGAGTTATTGAACACCCCACAGTAAAATGTTTACTTTTTAAAGTCCATTACAAAACATATAGTCAGTAATTCAGGCATTTGTGTACTGACAATAATCAATTTAATATTATTTGGTACTTTTTATGGACTTAATTTTGCTACCATTCCCTCTCTCCCCCAAAAATTAGACTAATGCTGTAACAAATAGTTTCCATAACTTAGTTTAGAAGACACGACAAAACTCACGTTGCTCAGTGAGTTTTGACCACGGTAGATGGCGTGGGCAGTAAAGAGTGTAACATGGTTTTGGGGTGAACTCGCGGTGAGGAGAACTGAGATTGGTGAGAGAGTTGAGACCATGGGAGTGTTCAGTGCGTCTGTCACGTTAGACGGGCGTGGGGAGGTCAGGGGAAACTCGGGCTCCGAGGGCTTTAGCGGAGGCGGAGTCGTGGGGTCCTTCAGCCCTGGGCCGCGGACGGACAGCGTCCCCAGCAGGACGAGGTGGGCTGCTCAGAGAAGGAGGCAGGCCTGCGTGGAGACTGGGTGGCGGTGGGCGTGAGTGGCCGCGGGGTGAGGCGCGAGGCTCGGTTGGCCGTGGTCCGGTCCCGCAAGGCCTCGGAGCGGGTGGGTGGCCAGATGCACGTCTAGCGTGGTCGTGCCGTGCAGCAGCCACAGAAAAACCATTTTTTTAGGGGGAAAGTTTTCCTAGACATGGTAGACAGGAAGAGGTTGCAGATGATCAGCATCGGGGGCCCTTGGCCCACAGCGTGGCCTTCGTACCTGAGGGGTCGGGGGGGCACACAGGGAGGAGAACGGGGCTCTCGTCACTCCCTGGCCACGAGAAGACGGCTCGGCACACCGCCTCGGGGAGGGCCTTGAGCTTGGCCGGGCACACGGCGTTTGACAGCGTGGCGCCTAGAGTAGAGGCGGCTGTGCGCGCGGCTGGCCTCGGGTTCCGACGCGCAGACTGGGGTGCGCGCGCAGGGCCCTTCCCCGGGGCGCTCCTGGGGGGTGCGGAAGGCCGGCACTCAGCCTCAGGAAAGGCCGGAAGGAGTTTGACGTTCAGGGTGCAGAAGGCCTTGTTTGATCGTTTGGTTTTAAACGACTTAGTTTGGTCTTTTTAAAACCTGATTTTAAGACGACCAGCGCCCCGTTTGGAATCATTTGTAAAAGTGTTGTGAAAATCAGCACGTTCTGGCCCGCCCCAGTCCTAAAGTCCGAACCTTGCGATCGCCTCCGAGGTGGCGGTGCTGCGGCGACAGCAGCGGATGATAAAGAACCGGGAGTCCGCGTGCCAGTCGCGCCGGAAGAAGAAGGAGTACGTGCTGGGGCTGGAGGCGCGGCTGCGGGCCGCGCTGTCGGAGAACGAGCGGCTGCGGCGGGAGAACGGCTCGCTGAAGCGGCAGCTGGACGAGGTGGTGTCGGAGGTGAGGCTGCCGGGGAGCGGGTCCGGGGCGCGGCGTTCCCGTCCCTTTCCTCGAGGGGTCGGTGGGGTTGCACGCTTCAGGGTGCGGCGTGTCCCACGCTGGTGCTGGGGACAGCCCCTCAGTCCGCCCGCTCCCTCTCTGGCCGCCGCCCTGGGCTAGCCTTTTGTTTGGTGGCGGCGCTGGTCCCCGGGCAGCTCACGGGGACACGCTGCTCTCAGGAGACCCGCCACGCTGTCCTGAGCCAGGCGATGCCTCTGCCCCTGGGCGGGGCTTCTCCGGTCCCTCTGTCTGCCCTGAGCACATGGGGACCGTCTGCTGTGTTGTGGACGCTGTGATTCAGAGACAGGGAGACGGACTACAGAAGCAGTCTAGCATTTTTTGAAGACGGTGACACTGTCGCGGTCTCTCCTTCGGGTGGGGAGGCACTCACAGCAGGGCGGCTGCCTTGTCTCCTCTGCTTTCTCCCCTCTCCACCGGACAGGGCGCCTGCACGTGCTGCCGCAGAGACCCGCGAGGGGCCGTGCGTCGCCGTGGAGCCGGGGGCTCTGTCGGCACTCACCCTGGGCGGGAGGTCCCCGGTGTTGCTCCCCGTGTGGCTGGCGTGTGGAGTAACTGTGCTTCCTACGGCCGTTTCCTTTAGAACCACAGGCTGAAGGTTCCCAGTCCGAAGCGAAGAGCCATCTGCGTGATGGCTCTGCTGGCGCTCGTCGTCCTGAACTGTGGACCCTTGAGGTAAGTGTGCAGCAGCTCGTTTTCATACGGATGCTGAAAATTCACATTCTTGTCATCGTTTTAGCTCTCGCCATAAGCTAGAGAAAAACAGACTTGCTTTGTTCTTCTCAGCGATGAGATGGCAGAACAGAGATGGGACTCCTTCTCGGACTCCACCTAGGTCTGGCACAGAGTCCGTGCTTTTTCCTGACGGAAGCTTGAGTTTTCAAACAGGTCATTGGCCAAGCAGGAAAATGAACCAAGGTCGAGGGCCTTGACGTCAGACCGCTTGAGTTCAAGTCCTGGCTCCTCCACTTAGTGACTTCGTTGTCTCAGGCATGCAGCTTGCTGTCTCGGGGCCTCGGTCTCTTCACATGGGCGTCATAGCAATACTGCTGCCACCTCCTGCCTCGTGCTGCGGCGCGGGAGCGTCGGTGATGCCAGGCACGTGGGCGGCTTCCTCAGCCTGGAGCCAGCCGCTAGAGCAGCGAGTCTCCGCTCAGGGCAGGAGGTCTGGAAACGCCGTCGGGAACCTTAGTGTGCACAGCGTTCCGGCTGAGTCCGGCCAGCGCTGCTTTTAGGCTGGGGTCTCAGAGACACCTCTTCCAGCTGCCCACTCGCCATGGCACACGCAGCACGGACATGGGGCCTCCGAGACGTTGCAGTCAGGGAGGAGTTAGACGGGGCCAGGCCTTTGAGGATCTCGCAGCCCTCTGGGAGGGGACCTGTGCAGGGACAGCTGCAGGGCGATGGGGCGAATGTCGGAAGACCAGGGTGAGCGAAGTCCTAGGGCGGGGTAGGCACGTTCGCGTGGCGTCCTCGGGGAGGCCCACACCGTACCCATAGATGCTCAGACGTTTTTGTGGAAGGCCCAATGTAAGGGAAGTCCCCACAGGGGACACTGAATCTCGTGGTCAGTTTGCCGTGTGGGCAGTACGGGAAGGCACGCCAAGGACAGGGAGCAGCGTGTTCAAAGGCACAGTTATGGCCTGACGCTTTCAGAAGAAAGTGAAGCATTCGGTGTGTCTTGTACCCGTGGGAGTGTGTGAGGAAGGCACGGCTAGAGGCGTGGGCGGGACCGTGAGTGCCACGTGCACCCGGGACACGGGTTCCGTGGCAGCACAGAGAGTGGACGGGATCGAGGAGGAATTAGTGGCAGGGTCTGCACATCTGTCACTCCCTGCCCGGAGCACTCCTCCCGAGACCCTCGGCAAGGCCCTCCCGGGCCAGCCACCCTCTGAGGAACTTGCAAGTGTTAATAATTCTGAACTAAGCTGATTTGTAAATCATCCGTAAGCCACACAAACGGCCACTTCGGGTTGTCCCCTTCCCGGTATTTGGAGGCAGACTCCTACCCGCCAGAGGACCTTCCTTCTAGGACCACAGGCCTACCTGGCTCTCCTCACCTCACGTTCTTCCTCCCCTTCTCCCCTCCGAGGACCAGGTCCTCCTCCTGTGCTTCCCTAGGGAGGGTCCCTTTGTGTTGAAGTTCACGGTTACAACCAGGGTAGATTATGCGTGTGAGATTACAGAGTGTTCACACACAGAATATGTTGCAGATAAGCCCCGTCTCTAAGACCACGACTGATGAGTTGGAAGTATTAAGTAACTATTGCAGTATTTGTTATATACCTGTGTGTGTGTTTGTGCGTGAGTCTGTGGGTGTGTGTCTGTCCTGAACACTCCCATCAAGAAGACATACGTTGATGACCAAAGGTATTGGGGAGAGTGGAGAGAAAGAAGTAAATAGGAAATTCTTACACGTAAACAAAAATAGCGGTGTTTTTTAAATAATTTTTTCTTAGCTTTATTTGATAACCTGTCTCCTGGGATTGTGAAAGGCTGATGAATTTGGCTGTTGACAAAGAGAGTAATTTCTGTTTCATCGGAAGTATTTCCTCATTGGAAATAACAGTTTACAGCAACTAGGAGAATCTCTTTTTTCAGTTATTTGAGTTTAAAGTTTGTTTATACGTGTGCGACACTTATTTCTACTTTATACACATATACAACAGCTTTTAAAGGGTAGAATATTGTGTTTAAACTGCTTATAAATAAGGTACTTTATACTTACAAAATTTATTTTCAAGGTCGTTTTCCACATGACAGGATGCTAGGCTGTGCGTCGACCACACAGGTGTGTCGTGTGCCTCGCTCTGTGCCCAGTGCTCTGGCCATGTGCCTGGAGCTCGGGTTTGCTTCAGAGCCCCATACAGCACGTGTGACGTGTTTTTATTTCGCTGATTGTTTTGCATTTAAAAATTTTCAGCCTGTTGGACCAGGATCCCAGCAGAACGAACCCTAGCGCGAGCCCGGCACGTCAGAGGCGGCGTCTCCTGGGATTTTCTGCTCAAGAGGCACAAGACACTCCGGACGGTGTCATCCAGCAAAACGGCTACAGGTAGAGCGCGCGTCTGCTCGGCCGCCGCAGGGAGGCTGCAACAGAGGGCTCCGGGCGCCGAGCGTCCAAACTGTTTGGTCTCCGTCTTAGCAGAGCAAACGAGTGGTCGAGGCTGTCAGCGAATTTCCCGTTAAGAGCAGCTCTGAGAATGAATTCCCTTTCTGAAGTCTTTACTGGTTTTCGAATCCTTGCAGGGGTGCGATCGTAAAGCCTCAGTCTGTGTGCACTGATGCACATCTTGAAACACACAGTACGTACACATGTAAGCAGGTGTCAGCCCATTAATTTGATATTCTCACTTTATCGTTATAAATACTGAATAAGAGATACCAAAAATGTGTGTGAAACATTTAAATGCACCAAATACAGGTGGGTTTTGAACTAAATTTTAGGTGATTTGTTTGTACTCTGCCATGACATTCGTGTTCATTTTTTAGGAGAGTTCGGAGAACTGGTTCAACTAAAAAGGTAGATCCCAAGCCCATGACTCATAATACTGTTTGCCTGTCATTTAATTAACTGCATATATTTTTTAGTCTTAGGAATGTGTGATGCATAATAAGATGACCATATAATTTGTCAACCAGACTGGGACGCTTCTGAGAATGAAAGGTAGTGGCAGGGTTGCTCTGTCAGGACGTCGGGCTCCAGTCGGGGCGGCCCCGTATAAACGAGGAGGAAAGTCGCCCCGCGTTCAGGCACCAGCCAGAACCCGCCCGTGTCCCCGCGTCCCCACCGCACGGTCCTTCCCGTTAGTGTTTCATGTGCTGCAGTTTCGTTCTCGAGCAGTTTACAGGCCCAGAGCTCGGCCGCCTCCGGCTCGACGGGCCTGATTGTCTCCAGATTGCGGGCTGGCGCAGACCCCGCGTCTTCCCTCGGCTCCACCCGCGCTCTTTCCTGGTATTTCTTCTGTCCAGTTTTTTTCTTTTCCAAAGAATATTTTTGGCTGGTAGAACAAAGCCAGTCAGCACAGATGTGCAGAAATCATTACGAGAGTTTATCGTGTGGAAATAAAATTATAAATCAGAAATGTATTTTCCAAAGCGGGGTCGGCCTTCTCCAATGCACTACAACCTTTGTGTCTTTATGGGTAGGCAGGCCTGACTTTTAAAACAACGTGTCTGCGACAGGGCTTTGTTCCCGGGTTTTTCGTGTGGCCGGCAGCCTCTCCCAGGCGCTTGGACTTCACCACGGACCAGGCAGAAGTTTTTCTCCCTCAACCTTTCGATTTCCGGGTTCCCTTTTGTGTGCAGTCATTCCCTGTGCAGCACCGTCTCTGTTTCATTCCGAACAACTTAGTGTCCGTAGGCAGAAGGCCTTAACTTAGTGTTCCGCTCTGCCACATTGTTTTTGTCAAGGGGGCCAATGAGGATGAATGTGAATTACTGTGATCTCTGTAGAAAATGAGAAAATGACATTTGTGCTATGTGGTCTGCACTTCTTTTCTGTCTTATTTTCTTTTGTCTGAATGTGTGTTTTATTTATTATGTTTTTATTTCTGTAGAAAACGAATTCCAGTGGTGATTTTCTGTATCAGACTTTTGGGAAGTTAAGATGCGAGGAGCCCCATTCTGTGCTTGTGTGTTTCAGATACGGCCACTCCGTTCCCAGTGACAAAGCGCTGATGGTGCTGAGCGAGGAGCCCCTGCTCTACCTCCCACCACCTCCCTGCCAGCCCCTGGTGAATGCCACCGAGTCCCTCAGGTGAGCGTCGCATCCGGGTGGGCCCCGCGCTGCGCTGGGGGTCGGGGGCAGCCTTGCTCGGCGTATTGGGTGGCTGAGGGGACCTCCGAGGTATCTGGCGGTGACCGCAGGCGTCTCAGTGGGGGTCCCGTTGCCCTAGCAGCCTGCTGGAGGCGCGGCGGTCTGTCTCACGAGCTGCCGTGGCTTCGCACACTGGAAACCGCTTACCCGAAAACCACGGAACGAAAGCGCGGTGAGGGTTAGACCAGCGGTGGCAGCGTTGAGAGCAGGAGGTGCCTTCAGATGAGGGAGGGGACGATCTGAAGACGCGGCTCCGCACACCTTTTCCCGTTCGTGCGCCTTTTCCTACCTGCTTTTCCCGGGACTTCTTTCCTGTGGTTTTGGGTCCTAGCCTTGAACCTCAAAACTGCCCGAGTTTTTTTTGTGATAAGTAGTGGTCAGCCATAGTTAAGTAAACGTAGTTAAAACTGCTTCACAGTTGCTCTAAAAAGTAAGCAAAGTCAAGGGAAATTTTATTTGAACTAGGCTTTAAAAAAATTCCTGGTGTTGGAAAATCGGGAAGGTTGGATTCTAGTGTTAAAATACCCGTTTTTTTCCGAGCACTCGAGTCCATCTTTTCCTTTTCCCGAGGAGCGTGGTTTTCGCAGGCCGTAGAGCCCCGCTCGTGAGCGGGGCCCGTGGTGGCCTGGCCCTCTCCGCCCATGCCGTCGCCACGCAGGGCCCAGGGGCAGAAGCAGCAGGCTTCCGCGCCAGCTCCGCTCCCCGTGGTGCGTGCGGCAGGCGTCCGGCCGCGGTTGTCTTTGAGCCGTGAGCACGTGGAAGATTTCACGTCGTATAAACAACACGAGTGTCTTCGCTCTTCCCAGTCAGAAAGCAATACCGAAGCTCAGCCACTGGGAATGCTTCCTCGAACCCGTAGGGTAGGGCGAGATGGTTTAAGTAATTGAGCTGTTCTGTAGGTTAAATCATGAACTCCGAGGGTGGGTCCACAGACACGAGGTGGAGAGGACCAAGTCGCGAAGAATGACGAACAGTGAGCTGAAGACCCGGGTCCTCCAGGTGCGTCTGCTCGGCTCTGGCTCTGCCCGAGGCCCCCGCGGGGCCGCCCTCTTCCCCGCAGGGTGTTCGAACGTGACCGCGGCCCCTGCTCCTTCCGATGCCGTCACCCCAGGGGGAGCCCCCGGGTTTCCTAGCACTGGGCCAGGGCGCAGGGTGCTGCCCCTTGCTCTCTCCCACAAATTTGCTTTCCAAGCAGGGGTTCTTGTGTGTGGACATCGTATCAGATACTTTGTGGCACATGTGGTTTAACAGATGACACTGTCTCCTGTTCTTGGAGCTTTTCAGAAAGGGCTTTGAGATGTGGGGCATCTTAAATGTCTCACTCTCCATAAGACGCATCTCTTGGCCCAGAGTGTGACCGAAGGAGTTGTGATTTCTGTGTTGGCATCGAGTTATGTAAACTTACTACGTCAGAATATTCATGAAAAAGACACCAACCACGAGGTTTTAATGACGGGTCAGTAAGTGTAAGTGCCGACTGAGTCGCTACGGGGACACCTTCATGGGACTTCCTGCTATGGCTTTAACCTGCTCTTTCCCTTCCAGGGGGCTCTGGAGCAGGACTCGGGGTCTCAGCTCATGGCCGTCCAGTACACAGAGACCACTAGCATCAGGTGAGGAAGCGGGGACACTCCGGACCCGGAATTGAACATGAGTTACAGGTGGCCTCATGAGTCACGTGTTCTGTATTCGTGAATCACCTACTTGCTAAAAATTATTTGTGGCCCCAAAGTCAGCACTCAGAGCACTGGTGTGGTCACCTGCAAATGTGCAGTGTTCCCAGGCAAGGTCATCACGGGAAGCTCTCCCTGCCCGTCTCCGCCCTCGTGTGGTAAACAAGTGTCCTTTCCGGGGCGGATTTAGTGTAACATTTTTCACATTTTTGTGCTTTCGTTGGAGACCTCGTTTAAATGGCCCCCAGTGTGGTACTGAGGTGCCGCCTCGGGTTCCTGAGTGCAGGAGGGCCTCCCTGTGCCTCGTGGGGATGGCACATGTCACTGGAGCTTCGTCAGGCCTGGGCTTGGGGAGCCCTGAGCAGGAGCAGACGACAGGGCGATGTGTCATCTACGGTGGAAATGCCACCACCAGGGCCCACGGCAGCCTGGTGCACGACTTGCTAATTCAGGGTCCCACGG
This sequence comes from Eidolon dupreanum, assembly GCA_028627145.1. Classification (NCBI taxonomy): domain Eukaryota; kingdom Metazoa; phylum Chordata; class Mammalia; order Chiroptera; family Pteropodidae; genus Eidolon; species Eidolon dupreanum. Next base: position 578,415 of record CM053517.1, read on the forward strand.
ACTGTACAAACAAAACTGTCTTGAACTTTAAGAACTGACTATATTCAAAGTGTCATAGTCAGACACGGCTAGTGAGCAGAGGACCTGCTTCAAAGGGAGACCTTTGACTCACTCGTAATTCCCTTTCAGGACACCGTTTCCCCTCTTTGGTTAATAAGGATCGACTGAAGATGTAAAAGGAGAATGTGTGAGGAAGAACACACACAAGTTCTCTTTTTGGAGAAAGAGGAAGCATTATTTCTTTAACTCTCCTTTAACTTATGGGTGTTGGCTTATTGTGCTAAATAGTGAAAGACTTCTTATTGAGGCCTATAGTAATGTCATTTGAGTGAATCTTGGGGTGTGGTGTGGTTTGAGGCGCTGTAATTCTGCTTACACCTTTATCATGGCACTGCCATGGTATTTCTGGTATCTCTGCTGGGGATTGTAGAGTGAGTCTTGGGGGACAGACCCATGCGTGGCGCTTCACCTGCAGTGTCACGGCTCTGGCTGCGGTCACCGTCCCGCAGGGCTGTTTACATAGTTATTCTATTGGTGGGGAAACTGGGGTTGCTCAGAGCTGGACTTCCCTGAGGGTCCCGAGGGCGGCAGGGTTCCAGCCCGAGGGCGGCGGGGTTCCAGAGCCAAGCCCCTGCATCAGTCCTGAGCTCCCTGCCTGCCACACAGCCCTCCACGCAGGTGTGTCTTCCCAGACTTGACAGAGCAGTGAAAACAGCTTTTCCTCAGCCTTAATTTTTGTTACCAAAGAGTTTAAAGTCACGCAAACCAGCACAGAAAGCTGTTTTTTGATACGTTCATTATTTTCACGTGCGTTACAATGCACTTGACTTTCTGGTACATTTTCAAGCCTCTATCTAGAAATGAGTTTCCCCTTTAGTGAATTGGCTCTTACAAATCTCCTGACCTCGGGCCTTTCAAAATGTTATAAAAAACCGCCAAACTGCCACTGGCATCCTGGTCGAGATTGTCCCGCCGCAAGCGTGGCCTTAGAGCGGAAGGTCTCTGCGGGGCCGTGGAGTCTGGCGGTGGACGACACTTGCCCGTCTCTCGCTCCTGCAGGAACTCGGGACATGAGCTCCAGGTGTACCACGCCTCCCCCAGAAGCTACCACGACTTCCTCGACGCCATCCGCAGAAGGGGGGACACGTTCTACGTTGTGTCATTCCGAAGGGTAAGTGCTCTCCGAGGCACGAAGGAGCCGCTGAGCCCTGCGCGGTCTGAGGCGCCGGGCGCCGCCGGCCGGCCGTGGCCCCCAGGGCCCGGGCCGCCCAGGTCAGCGTGGAGCTGAGGTCAGGCGGGCAGTTGGTACCGAGGAATGATACGCTCCTTGCTGGCTTTGTCACCCCTGTGCATGAGCCAAGGAGAAGGGAAACGGGCACGCTTCCGAGAGGCTGGTGGCGGGGTGCCCATCGGCCGTGGAGAAGTAGGGATCCCGGACGTGGGGTTACGTTGCGGGGCACTCAGTTCTGGGTCCTGACACTCCTGCTGGGGAGGACGTGTCAGCCACCCGGCAGGCTGTGCGAGAGGACGTGTGTACGCAGCCCCTGATCGTTGCGGGGGAGACCGTGCAAGCAATGCGTAGCTGATGTCACGCTGCCTCTTTCCCGTTAAAGGCAAACGTAGTGTCCGTGAGTTGCCGTACGCGTGTGTTGGTGTGCTGAGTGTCAAGCCAGGGACACACCGAGTCAGAACTCCTCCACGCTCTGTGCCCAGGCGTTCCTTTTTCTTTTTCGACGAATGTAGTGGGGCCGTGGATGAGCTCGCACTAGCCACAGAGTAAGCAGCTCGTTCTCTGGTTATTGTCACCACTCGCTACTGAAACGCTCCGGAAACTCAGTTCCTTTTCTCAGGTGTAAGTATCTAGGAGCTCAGAATTTCAGGACCAGAGGACGGTCACACCTGAAGGTTAGGGAAGTGTTTCACATAGTTTTGGTCGTGAGTGGAACGTGCTAGGAGACTTGGGCTCCCCCGGTGACGGCCGCTCATGACGTCTGCGCTGTCGCGGAACTGCCCGTGCTCGGCCGTCCTCGCGGCCCTGGCCGCCGCGCTCCGCGCCGCACCAGCCTCCACCGCGCTCGGCGGCAGGGGCAGCTGCGGCCAGGGCCTCCGCAAGGCTCCCGCGGGACTGGCCGAGGACAACCGTGCGTGTACCTCCTTGTCGACGGTTACGTTTAAGGTGGAAGAAAAAGCAGACTCTGAACCGTGGGCCCCGCGCTGCGGAGCGGAGGCTCGGCGGGAGTGAAGCCGAGCGCGCTGCGGGGTGCGCTGCGGGGGCTCCTGCAGAGCCGCGCGGGATGTGTGCCTGGCCGAGGGCTCCTCTTAGGTTCAGGCCGGGGTTTCTGTTCGATCCAAATGGTTGGGTGTAAGCAGTTGCAGTTGTCAAGCCATGTGTTGAAGTCACGGTTAGTGATGTTTTCCTAAGGATGAGAAGTATTTTTTACAGAAAATATTCCTAGTTTTACAGGGACAGTAGTTTACAAAGGAAGATGAATGCTACTTTTAAAAATACGTTCTTTACGTTTCTTGCGTTTGTAAAAGCTATTTCTTATTAGTTAGCAGTGTTCTCACGTGGGGAGACTGTCAGGGCGCTCACGTTCTGTTGGATTTTTCGTTTCCCAATGACTCATTTTTCCCATCTCGGTCTTTTATATTAGGGAGAAGTAAGGACAGACTTGAACCTAATGAGAAAACAGTAGTAAGAGACATCTTTTTTCATTTTTTTCTTGTTTTAACAGTGGGGTAAGGAGTTAATTTTATCACGGTGACTATAACCTATGTCATGGGATAGGAATTTGGTTCTTAAATCCTGGATTGTCCTTTCTGTTCCTGCTAGAATGGAAAGAAAAGTAGTAATGACCTCATGCTTGTTTTTTCTTCAATTTTTTCGATATATTCTAACAGTTTCATCAGAACGGTGAGTGGCAGCATTTCTTGTGCAGAAAATTGTAGACTTTTTCTCTCACTTAGGTTCTTAATTCCATGGACAGAAATGATTGTAATTGGTACTGTATGGTTGTATCGGAAACTAAGAAATATAGAGATTCTGAAGCCCGAGGCTTTGCTTAGTATAAATTAGACATACTTTAACGGAGCCAATAAGCAGGCTGCGTTGTTTTATTCTGTAACTGGACGCGTATTTAGCGGGTATTTTAACATCTGAAGTAGGAGTGGCGTGGACTGTTTCGTGGTTCGTTATCTGCGAAACCAGCTCTTTCCCGGGTGTGCCCGCCGTCCCACCCCACTCCTGCGCCTTCTGCCTCCTTACGGTTGAGCCACCGGTGGAGGCACCCGTGGGCGACCGCGGCACCTCGCCCGGGCCAGCAGGCAGCAGGCGCGAAAGCCCCAGCTGAGGTGGTGAGCTGAGTCGGGAGCGGGGAGCCGGCGCTGGGGAAAAAGGTGGCAGAGTGGGGTCACTTTTCCCAGAACTCCAGTGCACCCCGAGGTGTGGTGGCGTCCTCTGGTCCACTGGTACCCCAAGACGCCCTTTTCATCTCCTGGGGCAGTTGCCGACGGCCACGACCGTCACTTCGGCATGCCACCGCCGCTCCCGCCTGATGCTTTTTCAAATGAGATGGACGCCACTCTGGAGCACTTTCAATGTGTGGCGTATTTTCTGCTTTCAGTACCTGTCCCTCAGCTCAAAAAGAGACCCCTAACTTGTCTTCTCATCTGTGTCAGATACCTCACAGTGTCCCGCACACAGGGAGGACCCGAGCTGTCGCCTGGGCCTGCCTCTCTTTGTGAGTACTTTCCGAACTCGCAGGTCCGGCCGTGTCGGTCTCTTGTAAGTTGTTTACCAGCAGTGTCATGCGTATGGCCTGGGTTCGAGGATGTCCTCAGTCGTAGGGTCTTGCTGTGGCGGAGGAAGCAGAGGAGACGGCCCCGCGGCCGGCAGTCCCCTGCTTGCGCTCCGGTCCTCGTGACCGGAGTCGTGGCTGTCACTCCTGCCTCCGCAGCAGCTCAGCAAGAAGGTCTGATCAGACGTGCACAGTTAGCATCCCCGCTGGAGGACCGCGCCGACAGCCTCGTCTCACAACCCGCAGGCCGTCATCCGCGACCAGAGGGCGGGGGCGACCGCACGGACCACGTGCTCTTGCCGTGGACGGTGTTAGGCCCAGGCACAGCCTGGCCCGCTCTTCTGAGAAGACGGCCGCAGCGGGCCCGAGGATTCGTAAACTGCCATCACACTGTGCAGCCTGGCTTAAACAGTTCTTGCTGTGTTCCCTGAGCTAAGAGGCTCATTTTCTCTACGTCCAGAGCCTCTTCAGAGCGCAGAGCGTCTTGCGCTTTCCGTTGCCACCCCCGGCGCTCGGCCAGTGCGGCCTCTCAGAGCAGTTTTAGGTGTGCTTCACTAAAAGCAGTTCCCGTGGTGGAACTGCGTCGTTTTCATAATCTTCTAGGGACTCTTTTACATCTGTGTTGCTTAAAGAAACTTGAGTCTGTTTTACTGATCCAACAAGTAACAAGCAGTGCTGAATTCCAGGAGAAAGCTCCTTGGAGATGACTGAGCAGGGACGCACCAGCTTCGTTCTTGCCTTCAGACAAGCTTTAGAGTGAAGAAGTCACGTGGGTGACATGTTTTACAACCCACGGGACTGCGAGGTACTTGCATCCTCATTTTTTAACATTTGGCAGAAACGTCTTGGAGCACATTCTCATTAGACCTTCCTGCTTTCTTTTCTGGAGAAAGGATGCTGTCTGGTATCCATAGGGATTCAAGCAGCATGAGTCAGAAACTTGAAACTTTGGGCAAAGTGGAGGGAAGGCTTTAATTGGTGCAGAAAGGCTGACAGGTGATGTGACTGGAAGGCCACTTAAAAGAATGTCACAAACGAGCAGTGATATTTCCTAAATTAATGCCTCGATTACTACCTAATACACACTTGGAAGAGTGGCCTATTTTCTTAATGCATAGCATTTATTTCTTGCAAGTTTCTGTTTGGTGCGTGTAACTATGCAGCCTCCCAGACAGCAGGAGCCTCCCTACAGCTCAGAGGCAGCCGGCGTGCAGGGTCCGCCTCCGAAGGGCCTCGGCCCCCCTCCGTGCGGGGCTTCACAGCGGGGGTGTACGCGCGGGCCTGCAGTCTGGCCCTGTGCTTATCTACACCGTTACGGTCTTCTAGCCAAATTCTTTCTCCAGCTGGAAAAGAAATGTGAATATATGAGTTTGGAAAGATACTTGCTTTAAAAAAGTCTTATCGCAGAAGAGAGACTTTTTAAAAAACCTTTTAGGTTTTTTTTTTTCCCATAATTTTCAACTCACTTTGAAACACACTCTCATTCAGGTGTAAAGCACATTATGAAAAACAGAGCTGATTTGTCCGAGTGCCCGCTTACCCCAGGGTAACTTAGCGATCACACTGGTCACAGTCCGTGTCCGGCCACCTGTGTGCAAATGCTGACGCCTCTCACACCCCGGAGCAGTGTACTTCACGAGTCTCTTTCACAGGCGTCATCTCGTTAGTGTCTTTCACACGACAGCTAAGTAATCCCAGTCCCCTGCACAGACGCGAGCGACAGCGTCAGGCGGCTGGTCTGCGGGCCCGGAAGTGGCACGCGCCGGAAGGCGGCGGTGAGCGGAGCGTCCTGGTCGAAGGCGGCGGCTTCCCCTTGACGACAGTTGCAGAGCGTGTACATGACAAGCCACAGCTCCTCACTGGCCAGCCCTGTGGCGCTGCCAGGTCTGCGGGCGGTTTCGCTGGAATTCTTGCAGAGCAGTTGAGTTCGTGCTGTTTGTTTATTACCCGGTTATAGATTGAGCACTTCAGGTTACACTTTCTTAATAGTAAAGGATAACTCAATTGTCTGAAAGATTACAATGTAACTTTAGATGCTAAACCAGGGGTGGGCTTTGAGGGTTTCTCGACTCTTTAAAACAATGGGGGAAAATGTCTCCGCCGTCTTTTAGAAGAACCTCGCTCTCCTAATCAGAAGTCCAGAGCGCCTCCCGGGGGGTGGCCTCGTGCGTGTGCCAGCGCTGTGTCTTGTGGACTCTGTGTGGCGTGCCAGGCCCTTGACATCAGCGTTTGATCTCGTGCGCCTCGTTAAATGAGTTACTGCCGTGGTTTTAGGGGATTTAGTCATTTGTTCCCTGGCTCTGTAACAGATTGCTAGCTAGCATGAAAGAATTCTATTATTTGGACTCTTCAATTGCAAACTCTAAAATAGCTCGTTTTGTGTTTGAGAAGTGATTGTCCGGCAGCCCCTGTGACGAGGCTGGTACGCAGCACGCGCGGACGCAGAGCTCACGGCTCGGGAGTGGCGGGTCTCCGGCCTCGTCGGGAGGGTGGCGCACCCTCCCGAGTGGGCACGGCTGCCCGCCTGCTCGGCCACGCACCATTCAGCAGCCGTCGTGTGGCCGTGTTTGCGTCACGCACGTCTGTTTCATCCCCACGAGGCCACTCACCCCGCCGGCCTCCCGCCGGCTCTGCCCGGCGCCCCGCAGCCCGGCCGGGGCCGCGGCTCCAGCCACACTGCCCGTGCCCTCTCACCGCCTCTGTCCGTCTCGCCCTTCAAAATGTTACAAGCGGTGGGGTTTGCAGAAACAAGGGATGTTTTCTCAATGGGTGTTTAAAATCACCTTTGTAATTCGAATGACCGTGAAACTTGGAAACAACGCTCCGCCTCCCCTGTGATGGTTGGAGGCACGCACGCCTGAGAGGCGGGGTTCAGCGACCGGGTTCCTTCAGTGACCGGGACCCTTTTGGCGGGTTCCTTCTCATCAAATTTCAGATTTTCCGTAATGAAGAAAAAGAACATTTTCTGAAAGCAAAACTGCATTCTAAGAAAGAGCGCTTCTGCTTCTGCCGCGTCGTGACCGGGGCGGGGAAGGGCTTCTCAGACAGCTCGTCCGGGCGGATGTCAGAGGCCGGCGTTCCCCCGACTCCGCCGGTCGCTGTGCCTCGTGACCACGGCCTCGCCTGGCTTCAGGGGCATCGCCCATAAAATGATAGAGTTAGACTCGCACTTTCCTTCCAGCTCCAGAAATCTGCGGTTCTTCTGTGTGTGTGTGTGTGTGTGTGTGTGTGTGTGTGTGTGTGAACACTGTCCTCCTAGAATTCCATAGTATTGTATTAAAACCCTGAATTACTAAAGTGATTCAGTTTGCTGGAGTTAGTGCATTTTAAGGGTGTTAAGAAACAACCATAACAAACAACAAAATAGCAAGTTACAAGGTAGGCCCATAAATGAATGAGTTTGACTTTTCAGTAGCTGGTTGCTCTTGTAATTTAGTTAATAATCAGTTCTGCAGTGTTCACAATATGTCAGTCTTCCATCCTCATAATATCCCTGGGAGGTGGTACAGTCATTATCCTCATTTTATAGATGGGGAACTTGAGTCACAGAGAAGTTAATTGATTGATCTAGCGTGACACAGTTTGGAAGTTGCAGAGCCAGTGTTAACCCAGAAAGTCTGGCTCCACTGTCTGGTTTCTCTGGTCACTTCCCTGTGTTGCTTTTCTAGAACTTTTATATCCAAATGTGTCCACTTTTCAAGTATTCAACTTGGAATTTAATTCCACGGATCTCTGCCTAGAACACACTTTGAGTTGCTTCAGGTTCATTTTCCAAAGAGAAGGGGACCAAAGACAAAGCCCCGTGGAAAAGCAGCCACATGCTGAAGCAGTGGCGGGGGTGGGGACACAGGGGACTGATAGGGATGCAGAAGGGCGTCAGCAGCGTGCCACAGGTGAAGGAAGGACAAGTCCACTTGTTTATTTTCAAACGTGGAGGTCAAGGAAGAAGCGTTCAGAAGGGAGGTCAGCAGCACCGATGTCACCGAGCCCGCCGAGAGTGAGAGATGAGAAGCCCGCGGGCTACGTAAGTGTGGCCGTCACTGGAGGCTTGAGATGACATTTCTGGTGGAGCAGCTGGGACAGTCAGACGAGAGACTGTTGGGAGGGAGTGTGAAGTGGCGGTGTGGTCAATTCGGCATTGAGGGAGAGGAGAACTAAGGGACGGTGTTCGTGTCGGGGGCAGGAGACCTGTGAAGGTGACAGTGACGTATGAGGCAAACACACTATTGTGATGAACTCATGTAAATGTGAGAATGTGGCATATATTTTATTTTTGACAGATGTTTAAAAGGAAAACAAATTGTTTCTCATCTGTATTTTCTGTGTAAAGCAATGCATGGAAAAAGTCGAGAACAATTTGTGTTTGTTTCTTTGCAGTAGGACTACAAAATGAAAGAGAATATGGAATTAAAACCACATTTAAAAATCATATTTTAAGTACTGCTTGAGACATCAAAAGTCTTCTAAATTTTAAATAAGGAGCTAGTTTTTAATGTTAAAGAGTTCTAAAAATATACAAGTTGATAGAACCGTTTCTAATTTAATTTATATGGAGACAGTCTTGTAGTTGTTCTTCATATGGAGTCAGAAAACTAGCAAGGCAGCCTGTGAAATCATTTTATGTCTAAACGAAACTTGGCGTAAGCGTTTTGATGATGTCACAACACTCACTCGTGGAGACAGCAGTTATTGCCGTTAGGAAAAGTTGATTTACGATCTGCCTCGGGATTAAGGTCTGAGACACTCTTGTGGTTTCTTCCCTTCACCCACGTGTGGTGATTTGTTCATTTTGGACTCTGATTTGTTTACCTTTGACACCATCAGCAAATCTGAACGCTGACACTTATTTGGTGTTTCCTGAAAAATGTTAAGGCTATTAGTTGTGTGACATTTATTTCCAGGCATTGATGCTAACCTATAAAGAGCCAGTTGTGGGTGGGCTGTGGGGGCCATTCAGTTCACAGCATGGGAACCACACGGCGAGCCGGCAGGATGCGTCCCTAGCTGAGACCGGAGAGTGGTATACGTCTAACTAACAGTGGTGCGACTCTTGCTTAACGTCTGTCCCTCCTGTCGGGCCTTATGCACGCTGAGGGCACGAGCCATCTCAGCCATCACTCTGTCCCTGGTGTCCAGCACAGAGCAGGCACGTAGCAGGTGTTCAGTAAGTGACGAAGGAGCGAATGAACTGGATACCAGATCCAGCAGTTCCACACCATGCTCTCAATTAGTTTATACCATCAACTAATGTGATAGGGAGTCTGTAATGGATGAGCTTCTTGAGCATTTTTGTTGGGGCACCTGTGGAAATTGGGGGACTTAGAGGCATTTTTAAAGGCCGGGGACCATTTGCACGAAGCTGCGCACCCAGAGAGGTCTCCGGGTTTCAGAGTTGAACGCTGACCCTGGGAGCACCTGGACAGGGAGATTCTTTTTCACTTAGGGTGCTGAGCAGGTTGTGGGATGGGGCAGCCACAGACTGAGTAAGCTCCCTATTTATAGAGGCTTTTCTGTCAGGGGGTCTGTGCTGTCCTGGAGGGAAGGGGCAGTGCTAGGATCTTGTCCCCTGCACAGTATTTATTTTGAACATGAGAGGTATTCAGGAAAAGCTTGTCAACTTAAATTGTCAAACCTCCCATCACCTATGTTTTGAATAATTTTAATCATCTGTTTGATCACAGTATGCTTAGAAATAAATCTTAAGAATAAAACTAAAATATATCATACAGAATAAATAGGCCTCTGTTATTCAGCTTAAGTTTTATAGCTACTTCTCCTCCGAGTCCATGTGTTATTGAATAGAAACTCTCTGACTTTTATTCTGTCAAGAAGCATCTCCCTTTGGAGCCAGGTATTTGCTTTGTAGTTCCTTAAGGAGACAGGTTGCAGTTTCTAAAATGTGCCTCAAGATACTTACTGATTTCATTTCGTTGAGACATAAACCCAGAAGTAGGGGTGCTCAGTCACTTGGTAGTTCTATTTTTAATTTTTTGAGGAACTTCTATACTGTTTTCCATGGTGGATTACTTTCTTTTTTAAAACAGCTTTATCGAGGTATGATTGACATATAAGAAAGCACGCGTTTAACCGGCCGTTTGGTGAGTGTTGACGTGTGTGCACACATCTGCGGCCTCGGCTCTGGTCGCAGTGATCCGCTCGCCCGTCGTTCCTGCGTCTCCCCGTGCGCCTGGTAGGTTCTCCCCACCCACTCGCTCCCAGCATCAGGCGACCACTGATCTTCTCTCTCTTACTCTATTTTAAAAGTGTAATTTCGTATGAAGGAATCCTACATTATGTACACTTTTCCCAACGTAGTTATCGTGAGACTCACCCCGGTGTGGCCGTATCAGCAGTTCATGCCTCTGTTGCTTGGCATTCATTGTGCGATGTACATTCCGCTGTGGCTACGACAGATAAAGCTCCTGTGAATGTTCGTGTGCAAGCCTTTTAGGGACGTACGTTCTCACTTCTCTGTGTAAGTACCTCAGAGTAGATTGGCTTCATTTCCCGGAGGCCTGTGTGTAGCTGTTGAAGAAGCCGCCAGGCTGTTTTCCGAAGTGGCGGCGCCGTTGCCCGTCCTCAGCAGCAGGGGGCAAGAGGTCCAGTCGCGCCACAGCCGCGGCGCACGCGGCACGGCCGGGCTGTTGAGTGTTAGTCGTTCGAGGTGTGCGGTGCGGTGCCACAGCTTCCTTTTGCGTTTTTCCGATGCCTGATAGTCTTAGCCATTGTTTCATGTCCTTATTTGCCATCCATGTATCTTCTTTGGCAAAGTGTCTGTTCAAATCTTTTACCCATTTTTAATTGGGTTTTTGTTGTCTTATAATTGACGTCAGTTATATATATAGAGTCAGGATATGAGTCCTGTATCAGATACCTGCTTTGGATATATTTTCTCCCACTCTGCTGCTTGTCTTTTCAATTTCTTACTAATATTTTTCAAAGAGCAGAAAATCTTAATCTTGATGCAGTCCAATTTATCAGATTTTTCTTTTGTGGATCGTGTCTTTGTTGTCCTAAGAAATCTTTGCCTAACCTAAGGTCACAAAGATTTTCTCACATTTTCTTCTGAATTTTTATAGTTTTTAGATTTTACAAGCAGGCCTATGATCCATTTTGAGTTGATTTTTGTATATGGCGCAGGGATGGATCAATGCTCATTTTTTGCATATGGACATCCAGTGTTGTCTGACGTTCAGGTTTTTGTGTATTACTTTTGACTTTTTTGGTAGGTTGTACATTTTGCTGGAACTTTCTAAAACTGTCCTGTGATCGAGCTTCGTCACCCTCAGAGTCCCGTCATAGACAGTGCAGTGGTGTTTGTGCACTCTCGGGGAGCATGACATGCCCTGCAGATCATCATAGCAGAGGTATGATGAGTCGCAGGAGATACTGCCAAGCCAAGGTTCTGGGGACCAGATGAAATAAACGCACAGCACGTGCCCGTCTAGGTCACAGTGCTAGGAAATGCACAGCAAAGTAAGTGAAAGGAGTAAGAATAACATTCTTATAAGAAGTTTCTGCTATTTTTTGTTCCATCTACTAGTGTTTTTTTCTTTTTATTTAGTAAAAGAGAATTAGACCCTAGAATTAATTTTTTAAAAATATTTGTATTATACGTGTATGAATGTGTGTATACACACGAATATACATACACATGTTCTAGGCACTGGCTTAAAGGGTAGAAAAGTAGCACAGGGTAGAGAGAATTTATCCGGTAGCATTGTGCAGCCTTATTCAGAAATAAAAAAAGAGTCTTCCACTCAGCTCTGAGTCACTACTTTTTGGTTTTGTGGAGAAAATAACCTTCGGGGGCCGACACAGCATTTTTTGTCGGCAGCCGTGTAGTGTGGGCTGCGGAGTGCGATGGATGTGGACTGCGGCCAGCCTCGCTCCGCTCACAGACGCAGAAGGCCGTCGGGGTGCTTTCCGGAGCCTCCACCCCCTCGCCTCTGACACAGCGGGGTCGGTAGGTACCCTTCCTAGGTGAAGAGTTTATATAAAATAATTAAGCACTAGCACAGCACGTGAGACAGAGCTGGGTGTTCAGTATCTGTCTATTTCTCTGTCATCGGGGGTGAGCTCTGAAGCACATGACCACAGTTCCAGGAACTCAGGTAGACTGGACGAGGGGAGAGTCATTTCTCATCAGACATAGAACGGTCATGCAGGATCCCTACCCACCCTCAGCTCCCCATAAAGATCCATTTTAATGCTATTCTTATCCATCAACAGAAAATTAGCACGTTTGGAATGAGTATGAAATCTCTAGATTTTATAGCATTGGCTTTTACTATCCACTGTCTAACTAGGTTTATGAAGGCTTGATCTAGCTCACTTAGGCTTACTTACTTTTTCTCCCTTTTGGGGGAAGGGCATCAGAAATTTGAAAGGAGGGGCCCTCCACACAGAAAGCTAGCCGGACTCTCCCTCGGTAACCTGCAACCTCTCATCATTGCCTCTAAACAGGCAATTTTAGGGTTCTTTTAAATACTTCCTGTGTTGACTCTAATTCAGTGCTCATTTAACATGATGTCTACCGGAACTAGAGACTTCGATTACACACGGAAAACTGAGTAACAGCAGATACCAGGTTTTCTGCTCTTTTTGGGGGTTATTCTACATAGTACATTCATTTTGATGGATTCACTGACATCGGCTGGGAATTGAAGAGACACGATGTCGTCTCTCATCAAGTCTTTCCACGTCAGTATCACATAGGGCCACGTGACTAACGTGCCGTGAGTTCATCCAGAAGATGTGATAAACATTATTTTCATTTGTAGCGTAAAGTCAGTTTTGTTTTCCCAAGCATATTAATAACTCACACACACAGTCATATACGGATTTTAAAACGATTATATCAGCACAGTTAGTGATTGTTGATAAATGTCACTGTACAAGGTTGTGGTTCCTTGTTTTTCATTTTTAGATGAAGACTGTTACATGACATTTTTATATATGATAGAAGTCCATAGGTTATTAAGAAGATCAAAAGTTAATGATAAAATAATTTGAATTCAGATTATAAAGAACTTTAGATCTATTCTGATAAAACAACTTCACTTAAGTTTGAGGCTTTGGGGTCAACTTTTTAGCTATAAAGTTTATCTTGCTTATTTTTTAGTTAAAAATGTAAGTATATATTACACATACAGAAAAGTTATCAACCTAATTTCTGTGCATATATTATTATTATGTTTTAAAGCTATTATCCTTTTAGGATTATTTTACCAATTTTGTGTTCATCTCAGATTAGGGAAAATATAGTGTCTCTGTAAGCAAAATACTTTTTAGAACCAGAGTCCAGACTCATTTGTTTTTATTAGTATTTTTTGGATTTTTACCATAGTTTTATATAGTTAACATGAGTTTAAATATAAATCTAAGAAGGTGTATTTTCCATCTTCCAAAATGTGAATATTAATTTTATTTTGAAACAAACAGTTCTATATTAAAAAGGTAAACGGTAGTAATAAATACCAAAATCCAAAATTTTTTAAACATGTAATACTTTTTTGTTATTCTTTAAAACAAAATGTAAATATGAGATATTTTTCTTCAGCCCTTTTAAGAATTGATTTTATTATCCAGAAACTACATTCATGCTAAGTTGTGACTATTCAAATAATTGCTTTACTTTTATAATTACAAAGTTCTTCCAAATGCAGCTATCCTCAGAGAATTATTATTTAATCAAGAGAGTTAATCAGCAAGACTGAGTTCATCTAACAAAACAATTATTGAGTAGCCATCATGTTCCAGGCTGTCCGCACTGCAAAAACTCCAGCCATAAACAGAAAGCCTTTTATGTTCTAAAAACAGATACAAGTATACAAATAAATAAGAGAATTTCAGTTTGTGATAAGCACCAAGAAGGAATATCAAGAAGACAGTCATTTTAAATGAATGTAGAAAGTACATTTTTTCAGGGTGAAATATAATTTTTTTGACTTTTTTTTTTGCTTTTGACGATTTCTGTCGCCGATAAAGATTATTTAGAAAAATTAGAAATTCATCGTACAGATTTTGTATACTCATCTGAACGTTTAGCCCCAACTAGTGAATTTAGCATTTATAAGTGGAAGTGTCTGTGGAGGAATAAAATCTTTAGTAAACCACTGCTTTACCTGTAGCAGTAAAGTCTGCAGCTCATGAAATTTTCATTCTGGGGAGCTTTCGGCTTGCCTCAGCCCCTGGGGGGCCGTCGATCCAGCACCAAGGTGCGGGCCATTGTCCAGCCGTAGAAGTTTTATGCGTAGGCATTTTCTCCTATCTTCCCCTTCAGTCCGTCCAAGTCCTGCATTCTTGCCAAGTCAAACACATCTCGCACTAACAAGAAGCTATGAATCAACATTAGGGGCAGGAGTTGGGCCAGCATGGCCCCCTCCTCGGGGCTCCTCCCCGGTGCTCCTCCTCGGTGCTCCTGACGCGTTCTCGGACACCAGCCCGGAGCACTGCCAGGCAGTGCCCCGCACACCGGCCCGGGGGCTGAAGGAGGCCCGCTCTTCAGCACCCAGTGCCGTGACTGGCAGACGCGCGTGTGCCCACAGGCACAGCAGGCGCGAAGCGCTGCCTGCTGTCGCGGGAGAAGCAGCAGTGTGATCGTCCCCGGATTCAGCCGAGAGCGCTGCTGTCAGGCCAGACAGATTTTTATGTGACATAGCACAATTCTGTAACTTTTCAGGGGAACAAAAGAAAAAGATAAGTTGCTTGAGAACCCCACCTCTTCTGCTAGTCAGGTCCTGTCTGATCAGTTTTATCCTTTTTTGCTTCATTAGTTCATTTATTCATTCAGTATGCATTCATTGAACGTTTACTATCAGGTATGGCGCTACCACGGAACATATAAAAACGAATAAGCTAAAATCCTTGTCCTCACAGAAGTTACTTAGTGGAGAAAAAGAACTCATAAATCAAAAACCACAACACTGATAGGAACTATAAAAGAGATCTGCAGAATGAATACTGAGGTTACAAATAAAACGACTCCTATTTATGAAGCATTGGCTGTCCCAGCTGTTTTACGTGTTATTTCATTTAATCCTTCAACAGCTTGCTGAGGTCGATGTTATCACACTGTGTAACTTGTGCGGGGGCCACTAACTTCGTCTAGGAAGGAGAAGGTGGTGTCAGGGAAGGTTTTTTCAGATCAGAAAATAGTTCTCGAGTTGTTTATTACAGAATTGTGAGTGGGTAGGATGGGGGGGAGGAGGTGAGGCAAGGCGGCATTTCACACAGCAGAGGACATGTGAGGGACGTGGACTGGGACGTAAACGGTGGCAGCGCTCCCAGCAGGAGGGAGCCTGTGGACCGCGCGTGAGGAATTGGGTCCCTCCCCTGCAGAGGTAGAAATACGGTCACATGTGCGTTTCAGAGGTAGAAATACGGTCACACGTGCATTTCAGGAAGATAACGCGGTTTGAACAGGGCCTGGAAGAGTATTTTTACTTTTAAAGGAAGTAATTTCCTTTAAAGGAAGAAATTCTCCAGCATTGATTTGTTTTTTAAGTACATGTAAGCATAAAACTTGAAACATCGTATACTACTAGTTTTACAACTATAGAACCAAAATAAGTGTATAAATTAAACATGAATAATATTACAAAAATAAAGTTGGAATCAACAGCACGACTGATGTGACAGGTCGTGTTTCTGTGGAAGTCACTACTGACAAGTGAGGGTGCTGCTGACTCTTCCAGCGCAGGTCCTTTCAGGTCTCAGTTACACGTGTCCCTACTGCTGAGTACTTCGCGATGATTCTCCCTCCGGTCTGGTCTGTTCGAACCATTAAAGAAATCTTTGTTCTGGCTGATTAACAGTTTGGGAGAAGGAAAAGAAAGGATAATTGTACCTAATAGGCTCCTCTCTCTCATCAAGTAAAGTCGTGGTATGTGGTGACACCCCACTCATAAAAAGTGTAATTGTGCGGCAGTCACAGTATGACCCAAAGTATGCTTATTACATCAATTATTTTATCAAAACGAATACACACAAGTAATTGTAGGGAACTGAGGGGCTCTAATTTGGAAATTGCAGATCTAGAAGATTCATTGTTCATACAATGTGTTCATCCGGGAATTTTGTAGGGAGGAAGCCATCGGTGTCTTGGATGTGGAATCACTGAGCAAAGCATCTTAAAAAGTTGAGAATCTTGGACCCAGAGATCAGTAGATTTTGTTAAAATCAACAGTCCTAAGGACCCTTGGGAGTAGACATCATTGTCTCCAAACTTTACCAACTGTGTAATTGGTAAGATAGAAGAATGTGAACTTGATGGGGACACGGCTGTTGCCAGAATGGGGTCTGCTCAGAAACGCACTTCCTGCCAGGGCGGCCGGTAGACTGTTTCCCTCACCTGGGCCCTCTGTGACAGGCTCAGAATTTCAAGCCAGTTTGTTTGCTAGCACTTGCATTAGTCATCACTGCTTAAGTGACAAGATGGTTGGTGCAGAATTCCCAGGTGTCCATTTCAGAGGGTGAAGGGAGTGTCGGTGGACAGCCGCCACGCTTTACTGTGCCACCATGTTGGGGTGGGCGCCACACTCTGCCGTGCTGGCCACGGTCGCCCTGGGAGACAGCTGCTGCTCCCGCGCGCGTGGCACGGGTGAAGGCAGCGAAGCGCGAGTGGCTTAGCCAGGGCTCCGTGCCTGCGAAGGGGCCAAGCCGCGGCTGGAACATGGAGTCCAGCTTCGTAGGCTGAGCCAGCTGCCTGCCCCCGTGCCAGCCGTCTCCGTGTGAAGGCGTGCGTGGGTCAGAGCCGGAGACTGCTTGTGGAGGGCGCCGCTGGCGTGGACGCCCGTTCCTTTCCGGCGCCTGCCTCGGCGCCGTCGAGGCGGGCGCGGGGTCTCAGTGCCGGGGGTGGGGGGGGGCGGGGGGGGAGGGGGAGGAAGCGCTTTGTGATGGGGGAGGAGGGGCGGTTACTCCCCGGTCGCAGACAGGGCCTTGGGTACAGGCGACTCAGCAGCCTGCCGCCCGAGAGGAGGGCTTCGTAGCGGCCTCGGGGGAACGCACACGTAGCGCCGCGGCGCGAGCTGCGGGCTGCGGGGGCGGCGTCCCGGCCCCGCACGCGGCCGGAGCCGCGCGCAGCCGCTCGGGGGACGGCTCTGCGGCGGGCGTGGCCCTGTCGCCGCGCGCGGGCCGCCGGGACCTGCGGCGTCACCGCCAGCGCGGCGGCGCGCGGTCTGTTGGGAGTTGGCCGACGCGCCCTGGTCGCCCCAGCAGGCATGGCCGCCCCGCTGAAGCTGGAGCAGGACATGCGGGGGAAGGTGGACGCGTTCCGGGCCCGCATCGCGCAGGAGGCGGAGGACCTGGTGTCCACCTTCTTCCCCCAGAAGCTGTGGGAGCTGGACAACCACGTGCAGGAGCTCCGCCTGCAAGACCTGTCGCGGATCCGCTCGGTGCCCGCCCTGGAGCCGCTCGCCGTCCCGGCCACCGCGGGCGACGGGCCCAGCCGGGACCCCGCGGGCAAAGGGGCCGCGCTGCTGCCCGGCGGCCCCCCGCTGCTGCGCAGCAACCAGCACCTGGTGGAGCTGATCGAGCGCGTGAAGCCCGAGATCGAGCTGCTGCGGGAGAAGTGCAGCACCGTGCGCATGTGGGTGCAGCTGCTCATCCCCAAGGTGGAGGACGGCAACAACTTCGGGGTGTCCATCCAGGAGGACACGGTGGACCGGCTCTGGACCGTGGAGAGCACCGCGGCCTCCTACCTGCGCCGCTTCTCCACCTACTACAACACCCGGGCCAAGCTGGTGTCCAAGATCGTCAAGTACCCGCAGGTGGAGGACTACCGCCGCACGGTGGCCGAGGTGGACGAGAACGAGTACCTGAGCGTGCGCCAGATCCTGCTGCACGTGCGCAACCAGTACGCCACGCTGCACGACGTCATCCTCAAGAACCTGGAGAAGATCAAGACGCCGCGCAGCGCGGGCGCCGACAACCTGTACTGAGGCCGCCCCGGCCGCCATCCCGCAGCCGGGAGGCGGCGTAGTGACTCAGCAGGTGACACACGGCTGGAAATGTGCGTTGCTGTCTAGTGAGAACTTCCTACCGCTCATCCCCATCCCAAGTACTCTTTCGGTGTCATTTCTACTTGATCTTTCTTTCGGGGAGAGAATAGGGACAAAGCATCTGGTGGAAGGTGGTCAGGTTGGCCCGGGAGAAAGGACGGCCATTTTAAAAAGCAGCTTTATAGAGGAATGTTGGCAAGGGTCCACTTCCGCGTTGGTGACATTGATGGTCAGGGGTTACAAAAACAAAAAACAAAAAACAACTAAAGTTTAAAGGAAAGTTAAATGAAGCTTTTTCTTAGACTGTGCTATATGTTATTTTGTCCGAACCTCATAAACGTTCCTCTTACACTGTCATCTGTTTTTTGCAAGGAAGGGAGTTGGAAGGAGTGTGTTTAGGTCGTTGTGTGCCTCCAGTGCAGCAGACGGAAATAAAACTTGGTTTTAACCTTTCTCGGTGGCCTGAGTGTGCTTATCTGAACTCTAACTTTCGGGTGGGTGGTGTCCCCTTCCTCTTGGGACCCTGACGCTTCTCTGATGCGTCAGAAAACGAGCATTTCAAGAGTAATGGACCCCCATGGCTCCCCCAGA
The DNA here is from genome assembly GCA_028627145.1 of Eidolon dupreanum. Classification (NCBI taxonomy): domain Eukaryota; kingdom Metazoa; phylum Chordata; class Mammalia; order Chiroptera; family Pteropodidae; genus Eidolon; species Eidolon dupreanum. The sequence goes on from CM053517.1 coordinate 596,806, forward strand.
ACAGAGAGGCATCTGCAGAAATGGCTCCCTTGCACCCCCCTCCCCCCCCATGGCGGCATCTTCCAGCTCCCTTTACATGCAGTTTAGGGGTTCTTCCGTGCATCCATCTGTCTCCTAAGTCCCAGCGAAATCTTTCACTCTTTATGTAACATTGACTTTTTTTCTCAAATGATTTTCATTTCCCTTTTTGTCATTTCCAGTTTTGTCTCTTAAGGTATTTCTTACAGGCCCTCATTAGAGTTTCCCTCTCACGTTACATGGGTCATTCTTTAAATCTAAAGACTCCAAAATGTGAGTGTGGGATTTCGCCTCCTGCCTGGCTTTTGCTGCCTCATTGATGGGGAACCCCTGGTGTCTTCTCAACAGTGATCTGTGCTGTTGGTATTTTTCAAGTTCAGCATTTCTAGATTTCATTTTCAGGTAGGGTAGATGATTGCCCTGAGTCACCTTGCTTGCGATGTGGCATGGTGGATCCTTTCTCCATAATGGTTTTGTTCATAATTGTCTTCTCTGATGGTTAAGATACTTAGCCAGCTGAAGTGTATTTCTTCAGAATCCCCTTTTCTCAATATTAGTGTCATTTCAGGATCTTCCATCGCTTGTGGAAGTAATATACGGATTTGGAAAAAGCGTTAGTGGGAGGTACTTTTGATGCCTGTTTACATACAGAAGAGCTTCGAACAATGTGGGGTTAGGTGCTCCCACCCCTTGCACAGTTGAAAATCCCCATGTAACTTTCGACTCCCCCAAAACTGCATGCTCACAGCCTGCTGTTGACCAGAAGCCTTACCAATAACATAAACGGTTGAATGACACATATTTTGCATGTTATGTACTGTATTCTTACAGTAGAGTGAGCTAAAGAAAAAACGTTGCTAAGACAATCACAAGGAAGGAAATTACATTTATGGAGCTGTACGTATTAACAACGGTCCGTGTGCGTGGACCCCGCTGGCCGAAGCTCCGTTGTTGCAGGGTACGCCGCAGGGGAGGGAGGCCGTGCTGTGCACAGCTGAAGACGGCGGCGTCTTCCCCGGGTCAGCTAGCTGTGCCCTGGGTCCTCGGACTGTTCTTGAGACTATGTGCATATATAAGGTGTGACCTTAATCCTTTAATGTATTTTATAACAAACTTTCATGCAGTAAATTATTTTCTAAAATGAGTTTGTGGGAAAATTATGAGAGATTAAATTTCTCGTGAGGAATAAGAATGTATTTCCCATGGAAATTTCTTTTCCACATAAGACTGAAACAAGGTGCCCATGTGTCAGAGTATAGTATCTGTTACTCAAACACATTTATAGTTCTGCCTTTTCTCCTTTTTGCCATATCTTGGTGAGGATATACTCTTGGCTATCAATGAAACTGCCTTCGGCTCTTGCTGTAGATGGGGTCATAACGTGATTCTTTTATTCCTCCTTCTAACTGATCCCGATCATCCCTCCCCAACTTCCCCATTTCATGAGCGAAGGCATTTTTGAGTGAGACTTTTTCTTCAAGAGTTTCTCTTCGTCAGTGTGTTTTGGTTGCCGGGGGTGCAAACTAGTGTGAACCTTTATTGTAATGACTTGACTCTAAGAGTTGCTATAAAAACATTTCCTACTTAACAGCAAGAATCGTTTAAGATGTAAAGCAGATATGTTTTCTTTTGCGTGTTTTTTAAAAAAGAAATATTTCTGAGTTCGAACTACAGCCTGTCACTGCTGGGTGGTTTCTCTCTCTCTGCTGTGGTTGTGCAGCCTGCAGGCTGCTTTGTGGTGCTGCATCCGCCAGCGCGTGCCCACTGGTCCCTGGCGTCTCTGCGTTTTCATTTTCCTTACCTGTCTCACCTGAAGCACAGAACGGACCATATTTCTCCGGGAAGAAGGTGAGTTAATTGGAGAAATACAATTCTGTTTGTCACCTTTGGTTTTTGATTTTTATCTGTAGTTATAGGTAGAAAATGGACCTCATAGTTGGGCCTATCCTTGCTAAAATGGATATGAATATTCGTTTCTTATAAGCCACATAGATTAGGAAGATTTGCAAGCTGGTTTAGTGGAAACTTTATTTTCAAAGCGAACTCCTGAAAAATGATACCAAGGTAAAACAAGTTTATTCTTTTGCTGAACATCTTGAAAAGCCTGTGTCTCTCAAATCTGACCTTAAAAAACAACAACAGAGATATTGCCTAGTAGAAAGACATCCGTTTGCATTTGACATTCCCTCTCCAGAGTCCTGCCTCCCTCGTGCTGAATCTCATCCAGGAGAGTTAGGCGGGTGCCAGGAGCTCGGATGAGTCCCTCGCGTGTGGCAGCCGTCCGACTGCACGCGGGTGCATCGTGCGCAGCGACGGGTCCACAGTGGCTCCGTTTTTCAACCATAGTTAACTGCCTGAGGTTTAAGATACCTCTTTCGAACATAAGATGACGGTCATCTTCTGCTTGTTCCTTTCACTCTTAAGTGCCAGATTGAAATCAGCCGTCTCTAAGACCCAGGCTTGCCTCAACTAAGAAAGCGTGCATGACCTTTGGAGTTGAAGATTTTTGGTATTTGCATTTTCTCTGTTTTAACAATATGTCAAACTAAATTGGAGCTGGAATGCTTTCAGGACCTCCCTACTTCTGCAAAAATTAAGCCCTTTGTAATTTTCCCCTTTCTTGCAAATAGTTACAAAAACTTTTATAGTAACCTATCTTAGGAACTGATGTCAAAACATTGTATCCAGTATAAATCATTTGCCTGTTAGTATTTAAATCCCCTTTTTTGTTCCTTTTGAAAACAATAGCTGAATTGAGAGTATTTGTTTTGACGTTTTGTTCTTAAGCATTGGTTTTAAAAACTCATTTTTGAATTAAATTTAGTTTAAATTCTTTTTGTAATTCCTGAAAGCTAACTCAAATTTGGCTGAAAACTCTGAAATTCATTGATCTGGCTTTTAGAACTGAGTGAAATACTTTCTTAAACCATATGAATGATTTTTAGAAGAGGCTTAATTTTTAAAGTCCTTAAGCTGTGGAGCCTTGAGTTTTTAAAAATTACAGTATACATTTTTTGGTTACTTAAAGCAACATTTTTAATAGTCTGTTGGGGGTTTCATATTTTTGTAGAATTCTTACCAAGTGGCCTCAACCGTTAATAGATAACAGTGATAAATTTTAAATATTTTTTAATTGCTAATGCACTATCTCAGTGCTCAGAGATTTAAAAATTAAATGGAGAAATCACCCATAACTCACTAAAATAAATAAAATTATTGAAACATGCATGTGAGTTTCATTTATTTCAAAAGATACATACATGTTTTTACATTATTGCAACACAGATCATGCGTCGTCCTGTAGAGGGTAAACATTTATATCTAAGTCCAGTCTTAACCGGTATCATAGTTCCGTCTGCCATCTTCAGAGAGCAGCAGACGGCCGCTTCGTCCCGTCTCCTCCGAGTTCTCGGGGCTCTGGTGCCAGTGGGGCACAGTGGGTCTGAGGCAGGGCTGTTGGCGGACGTGTGTGCGGCAAAGAGCAGTCGGGAGCCGAGAGGACGCGCCTAGGTGACCGAGGGTGTCTGGGTACCTAGATGAGATTTTTACTCTGCTTTTCAGTTGGGGCTCCGTAGTGGCCTTCGCACTGTATATTAACTACTTGTTAGTGTTTACGGCCCATCCCCCCAAGAAAAGAGCATTGTAATTGCCTCTACAACCTATATACAAGAACGCAATGACAGTGCCGTCTGCTGACAGATGACTTGCTCCTGCCTACGTGCTTTGGAGCGAGTAGGAGGGAAGGAATCCTGCTTCCTCTGTCAACATTCAGACATTTCCGAAAGATGCTATTGTGCAGACATCAAGGCATTCGAAAACCTTCCTGACCTTTTTAAGAAACAAAGCACTCAGTCAGTGGCAGGGACAGGTGCGGGGCCGCCCTGCTCTGCGGGGCCCTGTGCTGCTGGCTCGGAAGCGCGCCCCCGCCCGGTCGCCGCGGGGAGCAGAGCGTGCGCGCAGCGCCCGCGCTCCGCCTTCTCGGCAGCAGCAGCGGGCGGCCGAGACCCGACGGTCACGAGCCCCGACGGTCGCACACGTTTCTTCTTTGCTTTCTCTGTGGCGGGGAGTCTTCAGGTCCCTACGGGTCGGCCGCAGACCTGACGGGGAAGCTTCGTGATCCCAGGGCTCCGGTTTAGCATTTTTAATGTAATGAGTTGTCTCACAGAGAACGTCAGGCGTTATTTTTAGTTGTTGGTAAAAGCTAGCAGGAGCCGATGACCAGGAACTGAATTCACACTCAGAGCTGCGTTCCTTTCACAGTTCGGCCATTTTTGTTGGCTTTGTTAGCTGCTCTCACTTTCACGAAGTTTTACAACACGATGTCGGAAGTAACATTTGCTTCAGGTGATACTGCTGTCGGAGTGTAAGGCAGTGTGACATTCTGGGGGACACACGTAGTTTCCAGTTTAGGTTTTTGATACGGAGAGACGTAACGCTGCCTCGATTTTGCAGATGAAGAAATTTAGACCCAGAGAGGTGTGACGCATGACACGCTCGTCTGTGACAAGCAGGGTCTCAAGGCCTTGGCCTTCCACTTGCGGCGAGTGCCATTTTCCCTGAGCGACACTGCCTCCCCCTTACCCTTAATGACACGATGGTGAAAAGACTTTCTAGAAACATGCAAGGTAGTGGGATTCCAAACATCTCTCTCCTTCATGCTGTTGTTTTGTGCTGTGACATTTAAGAGAAGTTGAAACGCTTCTAAACCAGAGTGGGCTGTAGTATTTTTAAAGATTATGTAAATAAATCTAAAATCTCTAAATCCGTGTGCTCCCTGCCGTCATTTTGGCCACAGAAGTGGCCCCGACTGAGCGGTGTGGAGGCCCAGGCCTCGCAGGCCCTCCAGGCCCCGCATTCCTGCGGGTGGTGCGGCCGTGCCCGGAGGCCACCGTGAGAGTCTGTCCCTTTCGCTTTTGAGTACGTGGCTTTGAAATTTCCTGACCATCCAGCCCCGTGTTCAGCACCAGAGCTGCCGAGGCGCGGTGGGGCTCCGCCTCCGCCTGCGGGAGGAGGACGGGGCGCCGGCGCGGGGCGGTGTGCGCGTGTGCGGGGAGGAAGCCCGAAGGGCCCCTTGCCCGAACGTCGCCGCCCAGCGCTGCGCTGGGGGACACCTCGGCCGCGAGTCCCGGCTGAGGTGTGCGCGCTGCCGTAGGACGCCCGGGGAGTTTGAAGACTCGCCGTGAAGGGAAAGGCGACCCATCGCCATTTTTATGTGGGTCACATGTCAGGCGATCGCATTTCAGATATACCGGGTAAAGGAACAGGCGTTCCTGAAACTCACTTCACCTGTTTATTTCCACGTCTTTCTTGTGCCTGGAAGGTCATTCGGGAAGGTGCTCACCGCGCCCTTGGGGTGTTAGGCAGCCTCCCCCGGGGCTTGGGGTGAGCCTTGGAGCTGAAGCAGGCCGTCCTCTGCTGCCGTGTTTGGGGGACAGGGTATTCTGTCAGGAGTAGACTGCAGGGCAGGTTCACACTGATTTGTCACGTGGTCCGTAGTGCACAGTTCAGTCCAGGCCGTTGAGAGGTGGTTCGTCTGACACCTTAAGAAAATTGAGACACGCACCCAGGGATGTTCGCAGCTGGACGGGAGGGTGCGGCTCCCGCTCCGGGAGCAGGCAGCGCCGGAACCCCGCTGAGGTCCCGCATGCCCTTCTCTGTGGTGGCGTCCTGTACACGCATGTCCTCTTGATAAGCTTCTTGAGGATGGCGAGGGTTTTAAATTTACTCTTTGTCTCTGATGGTGTTTTGCGTATAGTAAGTTTATGAAGCATTTTGAATTAAATTGAACTGAACCAAACTTGGATCAAACGAAACAAAGTTGTTTCTCCTTTTACCCGTAAGACATACAGTGAGGCATTTGCTGCGGCTGAGCGAGCGGCTGTGAGCCTAGGGCTCGTGACAGTGGGGAGGGACATCTAGATCTGGTTCGGAGTTAGATGCCAGCTTGGGCTTCTCACTAGACGTTTCTTAGTATTCGTGTCCCACTATTATAACTACGCCCCCTTTAACTCCCCCCCCCAGTTCCACCCACGACCTGTGGATGTTCCCATTTCCCCTTAAGGACTGCATCTCTGAAGGCGGGGCGTCCCCTCACACATGCTGCTGGGTGCACCCAGGGCCTGGTGCCCCTGGGGTATGGCCCGAGGCTCCACTGGGGCGTGGACCCAGGACCTTCTGCGTGTGAAGCAGCCGTGCTAACCGCTGCACTGAGGGGCCGCCCGCTGTTGTAGCTGGTTTGCAGGACGTCTGCAGTTCTCCTGCAGCGTCCCAGGGTTTCGTGCAGCCTGGCGGCCCGCACCTGGTGCAGAAGGCCTGGCGGAACCCCGCTCGCCCTCACCCCGCACGTGCGGCACCGCGGCCCTCGGCTTCCCGGCCCAGCCTTAGCAGAGAAGTCTGCAGTACGGGGCAGCCGGGAGTCTGGAACTTGTTTTTCAAAACCAACTCTTTGTGGTTATGAACTTCAGTGCCTCGCCCTCCCCGGTTTCTGTTTTTAAAAAGTTGAACATGAGTTTCTTAAGTACATGAAAGCTACATAGTTAAGTACTTAAGAAGGAATTCGTTCAGATTTTACTAAACTTTTTTTTTTTGCCGGTGAATATAGAGACTTAAAGCATTTTGGGTAAAAATTATTTCGTAAATCTTACGCAGTTTAGATGGAGCTAGGCGTGTGGACTCAGCACACCCCCACCTCATTCCTCTGCTTCTCTAATACTGAATGTTTTCCTCGGCTTTTTCCCTATGTTTTATGCTGTGAGACAAGCACATTATCGAACCCGGTACCTGCGTGTTCCCCGGCCGACTCCGGATCTTCCTCAGGCTCCCATCCGGAGCTGCAGACATCTGACAGCCGGTGTGGCTGCTCTGCTTCCAAGTCACTGACAGACGAGGGAAAAGCCCTCTTAGCCATTTTTACGAGCCTCCTGAGCTGAGGGCTGATATTTTCAATAAGAAGCCAATAAGTTGAATATATTTTTTGCATTTAAACCCCACATACCGCATTGTATCATCAGAAGTCTGAAGACCAAACAGCATGGTAGGAAGAATAAAATGTCATTTGTAAGTGTAATTTCTGTTCATACTTGAAAAGGAAGATTAAGAGTATTGGCAACAAATGAAGTCAGAATAGCTTCATTAGAGCAAGTATATAATTGTGGTTTATTAAAAGAACAGCACCTTAATTTTATTGTATGTGCTAATTTTTTCCTTTGCAAGTACACACAGACAGAAACTTATCCATTATCTGAGACATGCTCATTCTGTAAGTTTTATGCAAAACTAATGATCTTAGCTCCATAAGAAAATTAAAAAATTAAAAAACTGAAAATTAAAAATGTTTGAAAATTGAAAACAAAACTGAAAAAAGCAAAGGCTATGTGAATTATCATAGAAAGAAATATTACTCATTTCTTTTAGCTCTTCCATCCCTAACTCAGAAATTATTTAAATTTATTCAAAAAGGTTTCATTTAAAAGTTCTCCCTAGAAAATAAATGAGATTTTTAATATTATTTCATAGCAGTGCTGTGTTTGATCCTATAATTTGAACATTTGATAAACATGTTTATACAAGACGCAGACTGTTCCTTTTAATGAATTAATGCTAGAATATAGTTATTCCTTTAATTATTTAATCTTTTTGAAACTTTACTGATTTCTAAACTAATTACTCTGAAATTAGTTCTGAAAGTTTTACCTACTGGCTGGTTTATTTTCTTGGATACGATCTTGATCCCTTCTCAGTAATTTCAAGAAGCATTATTATTTCATCAAACCATCCAGTTGTACCAGTGTGTTGCTTAATGTCTCCTGAGGATTTTTCAATCAGTTATTTTGTTGCAGTAGGATTTACTTTGAATTTTAAAGGTGCTTCTCTGTCTTAAGACCATTGTCAAGGCCCCACTCCGGAAAAGACTTTTATTGGTGTGGTTCAGATGAAACTGGACTTTTTTGCTTGCCTTTTTATAAAGACCGTTTTTGGCATGGTGAGACATCCAAAGGAATACAGATCCCAAACCTCAACAGCTTAATGAGTAGCGTGGGCTTTATGGAGGTCTCTCGGAGAGGCTGCAAAGGGAGTATAAACGGAAGACTGGCAAAACACTCGCCCTGCTCCCGCCCCACCCTCCAGAGCCCCTGCCCCACCCACGCACTTAGAGTCACGGGCCCAGCCCGTAAGCTCTGGAGTCCCTCTCCTCACTAGAGTCCCCGCCCTCACGCTCTCCAGTCCCCGCCCCCAACTCGAGGCTCCGCCCCCACGCTCTAAAGTCCCCGCCCCCAACTCGAGGCTCCGCCCCTACGCTCTCTAGTTCCCGCCCCCAACTCGAGTCCCCGCCTCCACGCTCTACAGCCCCAGCCTTTCCTGTCACACAAAGGCCACGGCTCAGGGTGTCCTCTTACCCATCTCCTCTACCTTGCACTCCGCAGCCGTTTCCCCTGCTGATCACTCTCACCCTTCTTATTCAGCCCGCTTAGCTGCTCCCCTCTCCTCTCCCCTGGTCCTCCCCCGCCGCGCGCTCCGGCAGCACTCAGAAGCCCTTAGGAAGGGCGCGGGAGAGCGTAGGCACTCCGAGTGCTTGTGCTTCGGTTATCTCCCCGTCATCTTTTAAACGAAAGGAGGGGGGATACGAGGGTGTCTTCTTGTCTAGGTTCAGTTCATGGAGAACATCTAGTGGTTGGCACCAGCGTTTGTGAACAGGAAAGGGGAGAAATCACGATGCAAGAGGCCAGGCCAGAAGGGGCCACGTGGTGGAGCTTCCGTTTCCGGACTGAGCGGGGCAGTGGTGAGAGCCCATCACCCGCAGCCGCTTCACTCAGCAGTGGACAGTGGCCCTCAGCTCGGTGTGGAAGGGAGTGAACCCTGATAGGGACCGGCATCCGTGCTCAGGCCACCTGCTGCGTTTGCCCAAGGATTTCTATGACTGCAAATAGTTTGGTGTTTTATAAACATCGAGCACATATAATAGTGCTTTCTACGTCCCAGTCACTGTTCCAGGTGCTTTGAGGGGTCAACTCATTTAATCTTTATCAGTGATAAATATTAAACAGTCAGTGTGGTTACTGTCCCAGGTTACTGACGGGGGCAGGGGAGACAGGGCCCAGGGAGAGGAAGGCGCTGGCTGTCATACACAGGCACAGCGGAAACACGCACACACATGGGCACACACGCATACACAGGCACCGCGGGAACACGCACACACACGGGCACACACATACACAGGCACCGTGGGAACACGCACACACGGGCACACGCATATACAGGCACTGCAGGAACACGCACACACATGGGCACCGCGGGAACACGCACACACACGGGCACACACGCATACACAGGCACCGCGGGAACACGCACACACATGGGCACACATACACAGCCACCGTGGGAACACGCACACACGGGCACACACATACACAGGCACCGCAGGAACACACACACACATGGGCACCGTGGGAACACGCACACACGGGCACACGCATATACAGGCACTGCAGGAACACGCACACACACAAGCACACACGCATACACAGGCACCACGGGAACACGCACACACACGGGTCCCCTCAGCATGAGGCTGCTCTTGCACGGGTTCACCCCATTCCTATAGCATTTGCTGAGAACTTTAAAACATTATTTTCTTGTTTCAACCCAGCATTTTCCCCATTTTTTCCAACAAAAATAATTCTCTTAGAAAGCTATACTTAACTTTTTCCTTGAAGTGTTTTCTAACCATATCTTTCCTCAGGAAACTTGCTGACTCGGTTTGCTGCAGCCTCAGCCCTCCCCGCCCTCCCATGGCTTGTTTGGGGAGCAGATCCGTGGGATGCAATTTAGTCTTCAGGAAACTCTCGCTTCCTACCAGTAGTCCTGCGTAAAGTTAATTTCTAAAATGAAACATCTGTCAACGTTATCTCTGACAGACTCCCACATGGTTCAACTCCTTATGCATTTAGCATTTGTTCCTTTTCATTAATAAGACATTTTTTGTGCTGCCATACTGTTGGTATGCAACAAATGGTGATCGATGACAAGTTTCAGGGGTCCTCACTTCTGTCCTAAAGCATACCCTGTCCATCTAGCCTTTGAAAAGTCTCCATATTGGAGCCAAGAATGTTTTGAACTTTGATCCACTTGGGTTATTGAATGAGGTCATGCAGGGTCAGAGATGTCCTGGCCCTCTGGCTCCCTGAAGCATGTGTGCGTTTTCATTTTACTTCATTTAATCATATAAATGTGCATTCATTTGCCAGCCTTTGGGGTAGGGCCAAGACCTTTCCCTGGAGTCCAGACTCACGGGCATTCCAGGTTGACTTTCTTGCATGAACCACACGCAGTGCGTCGACTGTAACGTCCAGGGTCAGTTACAGTTAAACTAGGAAGAGAGCGTGGAGGTGCCCGCTGGGCATCCTGAATGCAGGCCGTTGGGGTTCTGTCGCCAGTCTTCTGTGGTTGTCTTGGAACGAGAGAAAAATAATTCTAGCCCGTTCACTTTTATGAAATCTTGCTGTTTCTTCACACTGTATTTTATCAGTTTGTATAATATTTCGTTAAGTTACACAACTACACTAACAAATACAAATAACAAAAGTAGTTTTGGGAAAAAAAACATGACTCAGCTAGTCCTGAAGTTTCCGTGGGCTGTGAGTGTTGGTCAGTGGGTTTTAGAGGGCGTGTGAAGGGTCATTTAATCTAGCAAGTCAGTGTAAATTGAGGTTGGTTTCTCTCCTCTCAACGTGTAGAATCCGCATCTTAAACTCTTGGCGGGACTTTAAGTTTATGATGAATCGCCGTCGCGGCCTTGGCCTTCGGCGGGGCGGGGCGCAGCTCTGTTCTCGTGTAAGTTCGTCTCCAGGACGCGGAGAAGCAGATGACCTTGGGCGCTGCTCTGCGCACTGACACAGGCTTTTTTATAGAGCGCTTGGGAGAGGGGATTGGGAGAATCGTACAGAAACAGCATATTTTCTCACGCACGATATTGCATAACATAGGCAAACCAGTGCTTCTGTTCCCACAGCGAACTGTTTGGTGTTTTCCCAGCAGGGTCTGTCCTCCGACCTCTGGGAACGAGAGTGACAAAGCGCCGGCTGCGGTGCTTGCCCACGCGGTGTGCTCTGCGAAGCTGCCCGCAGTTCCCTGGCCCCGCAGGGTCGGGGCGGTGCCGCGGGGCAGCACGTTTGTCCCTGCGGTGTGTGCGTGCGAGTCGCCGGTAGCTCAGGGACACACTGCAGGGGTTCGCAGCATGCCAGCTCCGCCTCCGCGGAGCCGTCTTCGGGCCCCTTGGTACACAAGCACTCTAAGTGATGGCATCCCAGGGCCCCCGCTCGCAGGCCTGTAGTGATTAGGGGTAGGGCAGGGTGACTAATAATTTTTACACATTCGAGGCGTGGCTCTTCTTTTTCATAAATAACTGTCTTCTGGCTTTCTGCCGCAGAAGTGACTGCTGCGTTTGACATTTAGTGAAGAGAGTAGGGAGGAGATGGTATGTTCAGAAAATCGTGTGCACAGCAGCGTTTGGGGTGGCACCCGGCCGAAGCAGGAAGTTCCAATGTGAGCCCGGCCGTCATTCGTGACCAGTGCACTCTAGCTGTGTTTATTTTCACAGTGGTCCTAATTTGGGGCTTGCAAGTTTGTTGGTTTGTTTTCTCATTCAATTTTGGGGACCCTGAAGCAGCATTTTAATTATAGGAAGTGAGCTATTTATAAGTTTGTGGCATGAAGATCAGCAAATTTTGTTTTTTCTTGGCTAACATGTTATCTTACTCTCAGAAATGTGTGATCTTTCTGTCTAACAATGCGTTTAAAAAACTCCCGTGTCGCCATGCTGGAGTTCGCACAGACCAGCCTCACTTATCTTTCCCTTTTTAAAAAACATGTTCTCACGGAAATGTTGCCTTGAACTAGACAAAGCACAAGCGATTACTAGACATTTTTCTATCCAGTTCTACTCATGTTCATTACTTTCAATTTGTTTACCTTCTAGATTTTTTTTGAGCTTTGCTGATAGTTATGTTTCGTCATCATATCGACTTTAAGTTGCATTGAATTTTTATCACTCTGAGCTGTCTAGTCCTACTTTTTGATGAGTCCTCTATACAGTGAGTTTGTCGAATTAATGGTGAAGCAGACAAACAAAAGAACAAGAAAAGAAAGCAAGTGGGGTTCAGCTTGGGCCCCACGTTATCTCAGTTTAACCTTGCTCCCTTAAATGGAAACACTTGTGTACACGTCTTTCTTTTTTATTCTTTTTGCTGTGACAGTTCCTGTTTTTGTTAGGAAAAAGGAGTTATTGAACACGGCAGTCATTGTCAAAGCCATAAGCTGTTTATAACCAGCTTTGGAATACCCCAGATGCACACGCCTTGTCCAGAACGCTTGCACTCCCCTTTTCTGAAGCCGGACTCCTCTTGGCTTGTTCTGGCGTATGTGAGGTTGGGGACCGGAAACCCCAGACGCCCCAGTTCCTCGCAGGTCGCCGCCTTGGTGGTGTTAGAACCGGGCAGTTGTGTCGACGTGTGTTTACGGTCTTTCTGACTCTCCCACTGAGCTGCCTGCTTTTTAAGAGCGAGAACTACACGTCCTTAGTCCCTGGGTGCCTGCCACTTACAAAGCAGTCTGACTTCCGCGGGACAGGAGGCCTCGTCGGCGGGGCTCCCGTCACGCGCTGATTTGGGGTCAGCTTTTCTGTGGGGGAAATGTTCCTCTTAAAAACAAGTTTGAAAATGACTCGCGTAGATGACTTCCGTGGCTTGTGTCATCATCTGGTCTAGCCTCTCATTTTTCAGGCCTGGAAACAGGTGCAGCCCATAGAGCTGTTCTGTGGCAGAAGCGGATCAGAATCCAGATGAATGCCAAGGCAGGGGTCACGGCGTGGCTTGTGGTTTGTTACCCCAGGCCAAGTTCAGGTCAGAACTGCCGCTCTTTACGATCCCAGCGAGATGTCGGCATCTTAGACAGCCCGAGCTCGGCGGGTTACAGGACGGAGCCAGTTCTCATGCGTGACGGGTTGTTCCTTGCTAATCCTAGGATCACCTGCTGCTGCCGGCGACCACGCACAACAAGACCACCAGGCCCAAGATGTCCATCGTGCTGCCCGCAGTGAACATGAACGGTGAGTGGAGAGCGCGGGTTACGCGCAGCGTGAGACCGCTCCGTGTAGCCAGGCGTCCCCGGGGTAACCGGCAGATGTTTAAAATGTTCGGTCGGTCAGGTAAGTAAGTATCCGTACATTAATTTCGAAACATTTTCCACAAAATACATTTTTTACATTTCGTAGTTTTTAAAATCACTCTTTTAAAAATAAAAAGATCTCAAGCTTTTAAATTACTGCATTTTTGAAGGAGAAAATTCATTCTCTTTTATTTACAAAACTGGAAAGTTGGCACAGGACATCGGACTGCTCTGGGGGCTTGCGGCCTGGGGGCTTCCGGGGGTTCAGAGCTCCCCGCTCCGCTCCCAGAGCGAGTCTGTAAGTTAGGGTTTTGGAACTCGAGCAGTTTCCTGCATTACGTAAACGGTGATACTGTCCTAGGCCAAACCTCAGAAGCCTGTTGGTATTTACTCCACAGTACTGATGACCTTGATGTTGATAGTATTACTATTACATTTCGTTTTCTTGTTAGTGCTGGGTGTTAAGTAAAATGCAAACGAGATGGTAATACTCTGAGAGATGCAAAGATGTTAACGCCTCGGGCTCTTGCTTCTAATTGAGAAGGAAAGATTGGACAAGCACGGAAAGCACTGTGGTCCGAGAGGAAGTCCCAGAGGAGTGCACAAACCACCGACGCCGTCTGGGGAAGGGGATGTTCCTTCCAGCTGGGGTCTTCGTGGAAGAGGGGACTCTGTCACTCGCAGCGCCGGCCACGTGTCCTGCATGAGCACAGCGTGCGTTTGACCACCCTCCCTGACGTGCCGTAGTCGGCTGGGAGGAAGCTGGTGTGGCCTTCCTCCGCTGGCCCATTTACCTGCTGTAATAGGGCCCCAGCAACTTCTCTGACCTGCAGTGAGAAACGCACCTTGTACGAGGAAGATAGAAATGAGAAGCTCTTTGAGGTGACCTGCAGTGGGCCAGTGCACATTCTTGACAATGACCATGATTAAACCACCAGATACAATTATAAAACACAGCGCTGGGATTCTAGATGAATTCCAAGAAAGCTTAGTCTTAGAGAAAACGTATTAGAGGTTCATCGTGCATTTGAAGACTGTAGAGGACTGAATTTTCAGTGAGCTGTGCGCAGGCACTTACTAGAAATGCTGAGGAGGCAACTTTGTAGAAATCAGATAACTTTTTTTGGTAGGCATAAAAGAACGATGACATTTTCTTAGTCTTGCAAAGACATTTGGAACTTTTTTTTTTTTTTTTAACAAATCAGACCACAGCGCTGGGGAGAACTCGTGCCTCTAGCGAGGCGTCGCTGGAGCCTCCGTGGAGCCGACGCTGCCGGTTCGAGGGCAGTGTGTGCCCACACGCAGTCTCACACTCCGGGGGCATTTAGGGAACACCCTGTCCCCCGCCCTAGGGCCGCCTGGGCGTCTCTGCGGGAGCCATGGGTTTGGCTCCGGGTCAGCTCGTGCTCAGGAAGGCTGTCTTCCGCTTCAGCAGGGCAGAGGTCACTTAATCTTGTCGTTCTGATGTCAGCACTTAGCAGGTTCGTAACGGTGAGCTGTCCCTGGCTCTCAGGCCAGGAGCAACAAGGTGCTGTTTGGCTCTGTCTTGGCCAGGGGACTGATTCTGAAAGTGAGCTTTTCATGGATTTGAAAAACAGAATCATTAGAGGATCGTTTCCTTTTGTTCTAGTTTGGATTTCTTTGTAAATAGTTTTGGTTTTACTTTTTTAGGCTACAGTAAAGTGCTAGAGGTTTTGAGATTCGCATTCAGGGGCTGTCGACTGGGTGCGTACGGGGCACGGAGGACGCGTCCCGTCCTTAGGGTCCTCCCGCTCTGCCGAGGGCACTTCTCAAGTTGAGCCTGTTTCTCTGCCGAAACCGTCAGGTAGCCCCGCTGAGTGTGGCCTCTTCCGAACCCACTTCTACAAAGTAAGCGTGGGAACGGGCTTGTAAAGCGGAAGCAACGGGAGTGGTAGGAGGCCCGCCTCGACGGAGACCGGGAGTGGCGTCACTTTGCCCAGACCGGTGATTGCTTTGTGTCGTGTTCGCAGGGGACGCAGCCGCGGTCCGGGCTCGCCAGTGCTTGGTGCCGGCGCGGTGCTGGGCGACCTGCAGACTTCAGGGTGACGCTGACACCCGGCTCGTGCCCTCAGCGAGCGCGTGCCCTCTCTGTAGGTCTCAGAGGGTCTCCGAGCTGGAAGGAGACTGCGGGACAGCCTGGCAGGGCAGCGCGTGACCCCGTGGCGGAGCAGGTCGGGGCCACCGGGCGGCTGTCCAGCAAGCTGTGAGACAGCTGTTCGCCCTCGGAGGACTTGCTCGGAGGACAGAAACCGCGTTTGTTCGGAGCAGAATGACCTCGTGTTCGACGTGGGGAAAGGTGCAACCTAAAGGTCTGGGGTGACGCCCCGTCCGCTGCGCCCGGGAGCCAGGGTGCGCGGCGGCGCCTGCAGCCAGCCGTTGCCGCGGCGCAGTGCCGGCGTCCAGGGCCGAGGGCAGCTCCGCAGCGAGCTGCGGGTCCGGCCAGCACGTGCCGGGAGCTGCACCGCGGGTGAGCAGGCGGAGAGAACGAGGCCTTCGCCGGGTCACTGAGCGCGTCTCGGCGCGGGGCGGTTTCGGAGTGTCCGTTTTCAGACGGAATGCTTTCCAAACATCGCTGCCTGTGTCACTAGTAGTTGAGGGTGCAGACTCAGCTTTCGTTCCCTCCTGAGCACCCACCACGCGTATCAAGCACGTTTCTGGGTGCTCGGACATGGCAGTTGCATCTGACCCTGACCAGGCGCCTGGTGAAATCGCAGACTTAGCGCCGACGTGGCCAAGCGGCCCGTGCTCTGCAGCCTGGGCTCCTGACAGTGGCGTCACCTGTCCCTTCAGTGCAGGCGTGGCCGTGTGAAGACAGCAGAACTAGGTACCAGTGCGTGTCACTGTGAGTTCAGAGCGGCGGCTCCTGTGCCACGGTTCGGTCACCTGTGAATGTTTAACGTTAGGCACATAATTGGGCACAATGGCCAGCAAAAGGCAGGGAGTTCACATTCGCTCGCGCGCTGGTCTGGGGCTCCGTGCTGAGCCGGGAGGCTGCACACGACATTAGGACAGGAGGAGCGGAGCGGGAGCCGGTCAGCTCCAGCCTTTGTGGTCTCCTACGGGAACCTGGTTAAAGCACATCTAAATGAAGCGACCTATCCAAATTCAGTAGACGCTGACTTCAGCGTTTGTTTGCTTTCTCCATGGCATTTAAACATACAAGTCTTTTTTTACATTTTCTAGTAAGTAAACGTTAGTCATTTCCCTAAACCAGCCTGCCTCAGACCACAGATCAGTTCTACCTTCGAAGTAAAACACATCATTTAATAGCAGCGACAGTCTGTGTCGTCACTGAGGAGTGCAGCGTCCACGTTTGTCGATGCGGCCACGTGGCTTCCCGGGGAGACAGGGTTCACGCAGACGCGGCGCTGGCGCCGCGCTGGGGTGCAGGCGTGCAGCTGGGGTGCAGGCGTGCAGCTGGGGTGCAGGCGTGCAGCTGGGGCGCCCGCCCTGCTCCCAGCAGGTCGACGGTGCGGCTGTCACTCGCCCTTCCCGCTGTGCTTCCGCCATCTGTCCAGCGCTCGGCTGATCAGCAAGCACTGCCTGGTCAGCGGCCGGCGGAGGCCTGCGGCGCGGGGGACCCACGAGCGCCAGGGGCTGTGGCACGCTGAGGGACGCTGTTTAACACGGACACCGCACGCGACCCCTTCCCAGACACGCTCCCCTCATAATAGAGCCTTTTTTTTTTTTAACTTTGAGCTGCTTTTATCAATCAATTTTCTTAGTTTCAGGTACCGGAAATGAACTCTGGGTAAGGTCAGCGGAATTTCTAGGCAGGCCACAGAATCAGACGTGAAGTCCCTTAAACAAAAACAAAGTGCCAGCTCCCCCAGAGCCAGTCGCAGACCGTAGGTGACACCGCCAGTGTCACTGATCCCCGACTCTGCTTCCAGAGCCCCCCGGGAGGACAAGGGTGCCAGCGCCCTGTGGCCGAGGGGTTTACAGGTTGCAGGAGCCGGCCAGAGACGGCGTGTGGCGTCATCGCACAGGTCCTCACGGCTGCGTCGTGGGCGGGGGCTGCGCCCTCCGGGACGGGGAACTCCAGGCTCAGGGAGACAGGTAGATGCCAGGTGGCCGCCCTCCGCCTGCAGCGCGTGGAATAGTGGGCGGAGGTTAGAGGTTAGACGCAGGGGCTGAGAAGGAAACCACTGCCCGAGGAGATGAGGGGTTTGGCCCGTGTCACCATCAGCGGGAAAGCTAACTGCTTCCTGAACCGCCTGATGAGCCCAGTCGGTGGAAGGCTAGGTGGTGGCGGGTACCCAGTGACGAGGCCCTAAGGCATGTCGTCCCCGGAGGCCCTGCCCACTCGTGTGGGTTAGCCGCAGCGTGTCCGGGAAAACAGCCCACACGTGGAGTCACTTGGTTCTCACCCCTCAGCCCTCACTAGCCCAGATGTGCGACTGCCCTCGTGTGAAATGTGACGGTTGAGGAGGCAGCGACCTGTGAACTCTCCTGTCGGCTCTAAAACTGTAAACTCGTGCGTGACAGGCTGACACGCTAACGTCTTTACTCAGACGGGATGTCTCAGAAAGCAGATAAATCACAAACTTGCTTTTTGATGACAGTAAACTTCCATGAACTCAAAGAATTGAATCTCCACCTCCCACTTAGTTGTGTGTTTTTTTAACAACAATGCTATTTTCCCACACAGTAAGGCTTAGGCATTCAAGTTGCAGCAGGGGAAATACTCATCGAATTTGTCATCGTTATTCTTGGCTTCTATGTTTGTGAGAGCCTTTGTAAAGTTTCCTAGTTTCAATAATCTATTTCTCAAGTAGATTTTAAACCGTAACATGCCCTGTTTAACATTTGCAGATTAAGTTACATTTATAATAATGAATTTGAGTGTTATGTTTCTTTCAAAAAATAGTTTTATCTCAGTACGAAATACGAGATTCTTCACATATTATAAAGTAGAGAATTTCGGAGATATCCCATATCCACCAGTCAGCTACTTTCCTGTTTGGGTTCAGTTGAGTCAGTGATGAAAACGGTAGCGAATTGCGCATCTAGCATAAATAGAGCGTGTCAGCTACGTGGATGTGACCGTCTGCCACACTGCAGCGTCTGCTGCGTCTCCTGCGTCTCCAGCGCTCGTGCCGAGGGTCCCATTTCCCTCATGTTCTGTCAACACTGTTTCCTGTCTTGACTGTGGCCCTCCTAGTGGGTGTGTCACTTGCAGTTTTGATTTGCGTTTTGCCAGTGGCTAATATTGTTGAGCAAGATGATCTTTTCACGTGTTTATTGGCCGTTCACATGTCTTCTTTGGAGAACTGTCTCATCAGACCATTTGCCCACTTAAAAATTTGATTGTCTTCTTCTTATTGGGTTGTAAGAGTTCTATATATGTTCTAGGTACAAGTTCCTTATCAGATATATGTATGATTTGTGTATATATTCACTATTCTATGAGTTTGCCTTTTCACTTTCTTGAGCAAGCCTTGTTCATAAGTCAGGTGGAATTTTGATTTCCTGAACTTTATACTAAATTTTCTAAATGTTTCAAGTTGTGAAGTAGCCTGAAATTCTTTGAAAGTAGGACTAGACTCTGAGACGTAACAGAAAATAGTAATGGTTAGCGGGGCCAGCGTTTTGGTTAAGGCGTGCTAGCTGTCGTCTGAGGCCTCGCAGCCTCACTGGCATTCCTGCTGTTCCCCTTGGGGGACGGACAGACAGACAGACGGACAGAGGCCTGAGGAGGCCAGGTGAGCTGCACAGAATCAAAAGGCACCGGCAGATTGGAAGGCCTGTGTGGATTATTTTCTTGACCAGTATTCATATTTCATCTGGTCTTCGTATCCCACTGTCATGCTTTTTAAAAGGGTTGTTTTACAGTTTCATTTTCATCCACTACAAATCCCCAGATTTTCTCCAGATATGTTGGAACCCAGCCATTCACTTCTCTCAGATTTCTGTTTCTCTGAAACTGGAATTTCTTAGTTTCCGACCAGATCTTTTTGTTAATATAACCTTTTGATTTTTTGACCGTCCCTTCCAAATGGGCCCTTTCAAACTTATTACAGTCTTAGTTTTAAATACATTATAAAGGTAAAAAATGACTCAACATGTTAAAAAATGATTCAACGTGTATTTCAGACGTTTTAAATGTCTTTCGGATAAGCTACTGTGAAGAATTAAACTCCTCCACCCCTTAAAAATGTACCGGTAGCTCAGTGTGTCACTTCGTCTTGCTGTGTAGCGACATACTTCAGACTCGGAGGCTTCCAACCACGTCTCGCGGTTGCAGTGGGTCGGAGCCAGGCACGGCTTCCCGGGCCTCTGGCCGGAGTCCCTCGTGAGGCCGGGGTTGTGCTGTCAGCTGTGCAGCTTTCCATCCCGAGGCCCAGCTTGGGCAGGGCCACCTCCAGGCTCGCTCGGTGGCCGTCGGGGGGTCCCGTGCCCCGTGAGCTGTTTGGGCCACGCCTGCAAGTGTGTCACTGGCCGCGGCCAGAGGCCTCCCCCAGCTCCTCACCGTGGACGCCTCGGTCGAGCAGCCAGAACATGGCACCTGGCTGCTCAGTGAGCAAGCGGGAGTGCCCAGGAGGGCAGCCGTGGCACCCTGTGACCTAACCTCAAAGTTGCTGTGCCACCACCCTCACTAGGCGCCACTCATCAGGAGGACGTCATTCGGTCCAGCCCACGCTCAACAGGAGGGGACACTGAGGTGCGAACCTCAGGGTGGGCTCACAGGGCAGTCTTAGTGCTGCATGTCACACTGACTGTCACTCACTATGGGACAGAAGCCGTGGTGTTCTGGACAGAATCCTGACGTGATTCTGTCGTGCAGGCAAGTGATGCTTTTATCTTCAGGAAATGAAAGCAGGTCACCCATCCTGGAGTGTGTGTGTATGTGTTTATACGTAATATTGAAAAACAGTTGTGAAGATTTGCTAACAATTTATTAATCCAACTCTATTAGGAGATGGCATTTAAGTTCTGAGACACAATAGAAATTTTTATGTGTTACTTCATTTCTTCCCTTTTTGTTATTTAATTTTAATAATGGGAAATTTTGGCCAAAGTACAGATGATTTTGATTCCAACGTGTTCAACACACAAAGAACATTTTCTCCCTCTAAAATCATACCGTCAGCTTCGGTCCTAATTGAACAAGGCGCGTCGCGGGCCGTGGCAACTCGCCGGCTCGGCAGGCTCCCGCGCCTGTCCCGTGGGACCTTCCCACCTCCGAGCAGGCGAGCACCCTCGAGTTCAGCCCGAGGCTCACCTCCTCGCCCCCAGGCTGGGGACTGCAGCCTTCTCTTTGTTCCCATCACACCCTCCCCGTGCCCCGGGCACTTCACTGCCATGAGGGAGCGCCATGCTGTCTGCGGAGCCTTGGTCTGGGGCCGGGCGAGTGTGTGTAACCGAATCCCGTTGCTCGTGTGAGCACAGCCCCGCTGGGGAGCAGCTGCCCGCCTCGCACCTCTCAGGACAGCCCTGTCTGTCTCTCTGCTGACTGGCTGCCGGGCTGCATGTTAAAGTGGACGTTTTGGTCCCTGCTTCAAAAATAAGGTGAAATTGAGCACATTCGTAGCCCTGTTGAGATCACGTAGTGCCTGTCAGGGACTCCACTCTGTGGCCGCCGGGGATCTGCGATGGGTCCGGGGTGGCTGGCCGTGCTGGCTGGTGTTGCAGTGGGGTGAGCTAACAGCGTAGAGGTCGCAGGTCGCTGTGGGTCTGTGGAAGGCCGGGTGCCGGGCTGTCTGTTTTAAAGGCCGTCTTTTTGAAAGATCCCAAGAAGGCAGGTCCTTTGAAGCATGTCGATGGCCTGCACTCTCTAAGTCATGAACCCGGCCATCCCTAGAGTTGGGGCCCCAGTTCCCACAAAAACCCAAACTGTGTTCTTGGGCATGAATCAGCCTCGTGTCTACCTCACTTAGCTTTCAGGGTGAGTTCGGACCCCAACCCAGCCTTCCTGTGGGCCGCCTTGTTGCTGTGCCTGCCCGAAGTTCACTTGTTTTCAGTTTTTGATGCACTAGTTGGAATTATATAATCAGATGTCAATTTGGTGGTCTGGAAACTCAGTTTGAAGTAAGAGTTTTGTTAGTCACTTCCCATTTAGTGGGGTGACACTGCCATCCCTGCCGTGGCTGGGGACTCCTGGGTTGGCATCGGGTCGCAGCATGGTTCCCTGGAAGCGTCTGCGCTTGTTGCGGGTTTGCATCTCTTCTGGACGCTTAGGTGTCGGGGAACTCCGGTCCCGGGCTGAGCCGTGCGCTCTTGGGCTGTAATTGCTTCTGCAGGTGCTCGGCCTGCGTGAGACCTCGTCTGGATCTTAAACTGTCCTCCGGACTCCGAGTTAATCCAGGAAAGCAGTAAAAATAAGTTAATATGTACTGCATGCCTCTGATACATGTGTTTTCCATTAGTGGGTCATCTGAGCACACACACCACACACCGCCCCCCTTCAGTTTTTCTGAACTGGAGAAGGGCCATGGTTTCCAGAGGAGATGACCGTGGCACCTTGAAATCTGAACACAGCATGCGTGCTGGACGGAATGCCCACCAACACGTCACCAGGCTGTCTCTTCCATCTCCTCCTTTTTGGAAAAGAAAATACTTTAATAGGAAATTAGCTAATTTACAGGCATCCAGATTTATTTCTTCAAAGATAAGGAAGCGATTGAATAGCCATTGCAAAGTGGCGAGACTTGTGGAGTTGGAGGTGAGGTTCCGTGGCAGTGGCCTTAGGGACCAGGTAGGGTTAGCTCGTGCCCAGCAGCAGCCAGCGTCCTTCACCCCCCGCAGGCTGGGAGAGAAGGGAATCGGCTCCAGCGGTTGTCAGAGGAGAGTGTTAGAGGGCATGTCGTGGGATGTTCATCCTCAGGGGAGGCTGTTTTAAAAAGTGGAACAGATAACCAGCCGGCAGAAGTGGAGGGGCAGTGTCTTCCCTCGGCTTCGGAACAGACTATCTGCTTGTGACACTTATGGGGTGCAAGTGATGAGATCTGATGGTCTTTAACTTAGGGGGGTCGGAGACCCCACTGAGAATATGGTGGAGCCCACCTCCAGAAAAATGCACACACATATAAAGCTTCGCATGCAATTTCAGGGAGCTTATGGACCTTAACTTAAGACCCTGGCTTAGAGGAGCTCCGTGTGTCCTGGCTCGTAAGTGACAAGTTCCACAGCTTCGTTTTCCCAAACATAATGGAATCTGAAGACCAAATGTCAAACTTTGGATTTTCTTCCTTCTAATTTATAATAGTCGCTATGCACAACGTCTAAGTAAAATAAAGATAATGAAAGGAATAGAAAGGATTCTATTTTTAAATTCAGTTTTTTGACCTAGAGTGACCAAATGTTTAATTTTAAAACTCTGGTTGGCCCTATACCATCTTCATAAAAAGGCAGGGGAGAACGGGGCCTTGGCCAGCATCCGCTCTTGCCGCTCCCGTAGCCAGCTCTGGAGTCAGATGAAGATGCAAACCGAGAAGCCACGTTGCCGACTGGCTTCCTCCCAAGCTCACACGTCTTCTGTGTTGCTGGGAATGTCCAGCTGGGCTTGAAAGATACTGTCTGTTTATAATCCTCTCACCCATGTCAGGCCCAAGTTGCACTGACCACAGTTGGAAAATGAGCACCCAGAGTTACAATCAGGAAGTCGTTTGGCCCCGCAGTAACGCGCTCCATCCTCTGTGGAGCGAGAGAGGAGGGTGGCACGTGCATTCAGCTTGCGGTAGTTGTCGTGCGGTGTCCCCTCCCCTCTGCAGACAGCCCGTGCACTCCCTTCAGGCCCAGGTTGGGAACGTCCTTGTCTCTCTGCCCCTGGGGTGCAGGACTCGGGAATTCTGGGGAGAAAGGTCAGCCTGATACAGAGGGAGGTGACCAGCTCTCCGGGAAAGAGCGTGTCAGGCTCTGTGCTTTGTGCACCTGAGGCAAGCCCTGGGACCGTCTTCGCGAAATGAGAGGTATCACTGAGGAGGAGCCAAGCTGTCCCCGACGGGGCCGCCCCGCACTCAGGCGCCATTCCGGTCCTGTGACAAGTGCTGCTTCCCACCGCGGAGGGGCTGGCCGAGGGCCTGAGAGTGCCGCTGAGACCGCCCATGGTCCCATCGCTGCAGTCCTGGCTCAGTGCACGGGGGCATGTGGGACGAGCCGTCGGGGCCGGTCTGTGGCGTTGACTGTCGGCATCCAGCTGCTACCCAGCCGGTGAGACACGGTTTGGGAAGGAGAGTTGAGGTGAGGATGGGCCATTCCGGTACCCCACCTGCTGAGGCTGTGCTCAGTGATGGAAGCCCCTCGTCCCCTGGAGGGCACTGACGGTTCACGCTGGTAAAGCTGACCTGGGCTGGCACTCATGGCGGGGTGCACGCTCTCTTGACCTCACCCCATGTGCTTCTCCGCAGA
Organism: Eidolon dupreanum; assembly: GCA_028627145.1. Lineage (NCBI taxonomy): Eukaryota > Metazoa > Chordata > Mammalia > Chiroptera > Pteropodidae > Eidolon > Eidolon dupreanum. The sequence goes on from CM053517.1 coordinate 620,356, forward strand.
CAATGTGATCAATGGGCAGGACTACGAGGTGATGATGCAGATCGACTGCCAGGTGATGGATACCAGGATCCTGCACATCAAAAGCTCGTCGGTGCCGCCGTACCTGCGCGACCAGCAGAGGAATCAGACCGACACCGTCTTGGGCTCCCCTCCCGCGGCCGCGGCGGCAGCGCGCGTGGTCAGCGCCATCCCCGAGTCCCTGCGGTAGTGCGGCCCGGGGGCTGGCGACCGCCGCGCTGGACCAGGGCGAGGGAGCCGGAGCCGGTCACAGAGTTCCGGGACGGGCGAGCGCTGCAGGGCCGCCGCGCTGGACCCGGCAGGGGGCGTGGGCCCCGCCTCCCGCCGTGGCCTCCCCAGGCCCCGCCGCACCCGAACTGCTGTCCCCTGTGCTTTGTGTCCTGTACTGTCCCCTCCTGTCTCCTTGCCAGCCAGACCCTCCCCTCCCCGCCGCCTCGCCCGCCGGCCCAGTGCGGAGCCGTCCGTGCCCACGCCGGCGCTGCGGGCGGACCCCGATGCGCGCCGCGAACCCGGGGTGGGCCCTGGGCTTTCTGGGGAACAGCCCGGAGCGCCCCAGGACACTCAGTGGTCTGGTGCTTTCGAAAGCGGGGAAGCCCCGCGTGGGGCCGGCGGCTGCGGGGTGCTCGGTGCGCGCGGGGACGCGGGGCGCGCGCTGTCTGCGGAGCCGGTGCGGACCGTCGGGGCGTCGGTCCCGAGAGGCCCCGCCCCGCCCCGAGCGCCGCCCCCTCGGGGCCGAAGTGGCGTCCTCCGTGCTGTGACCCCTCTGGCCCTCGCGGACCGCATTCCGCAGACACTGCCCCTCGCCCTCCCGCGCACTGGACTGGACGTGACTCCCTCCGCCCCAGGGAGGAGGGGACCCCTGGCACCTGCCCCAGGGTCCCGTGGGCCGAGGCTCATGGGCAGCGCGGAGGGATCGCGGCCACTCTGACGCCGAGGCCTGCGCTCGGGCTGGTCGCCCGCTGCGGGGGATCCGGGCTCAGCGCCCCGGGATGCGGCCCCCTGTCCCCCTGGGCGCCCCTCGACCTGGCGTCCTGGTGGACGCTCACACAAGAACCGTTTTCCCTGGGGCCGGGCTGACTTCTGACCGGTGCCACAGAACCCATCAGGGGCCTGCAGTATCCCCTGGCGTCCCACCTGGGCCAGCCCTTGCCGTCTGTCGTGTGCATTAGCCGAAAAGGAGGCTGTGGCCCTGGCTAATGGGTGGCAGCAACACTGTCCTGGTTACCCCGGAGATGCAGATGGTGGCACAGTGGTCTGGGGGGGGGGAGGTGGGGGGGGGCTGCCCGCCTGTCCTCTGTGGGAATCGGGTGACTGCGCAGCACTCACCCACCCCCAGGGCGCCCTGTGCCGGTTTAGCAGCTGTGGGACTGGGGACCTCCGCTCTGTGGGGCCAGCCCCCAGCACCCCCTTGGGTGAGAGCGTGGGTGTGGCTGAGAGGCAGGCAGCACCTGTGAGGGGTCTGTCACAAACCTCCGGGAGCCCTAATTCCCTGCAAGGCTCCCGTCCTCACCTGTCCGGATTGGATCTCAGATGAGGGGCAGGGTTGTCCCCAGATGGAGTTTCGGGGAACGAGAAAGGCCCCTGACAAGTGCTGAGTGCCCCGTCTGTAAGGGCCACGGAAGCTGCCACCCCTCCCCGAGCCCAACAGTGATTTTCACGTGCGTGTGGTGAGTGCGGCAGGAGGCCCTCAGGGACGTGCAGGGTTCTGTGCTCGTTCATAAATGGAGCCGGCGTTCGGCTTAATTTTTTGGTAAGATTGCCTTGTAGGGATTGCAGCCAGGAATTATGGGGAATATGTGTGTACATACAGATATATACTTTTTTTAATTTATTAAGTTCTTAAGTGGGACTTCGCAAGCTGGTGAGGAGCTCAGATGAGCTGGCGGAGGAGGCGGGTGCTCGGGCTTCTGGGCGGGTCTGCCTTGGGCACCAGGGCCGCCGCCTTGGACGGGGAGGCTGCTGGGGATGTGCAAGGCTGCCTGGCGGCAAGTCCCAGGCGTCCAGGCTTGGTGGCAGTGGATGTCCCCGCGCTGACTGCTGAGCCAGATGTCGGGAGCCCTTCTCGGGGGTCAACCCCATCAGGGTGTAGGGCAGACGGGATGGCCGCCGCCTCAAGTCAGGGTCTGGACAAGGGTCCATCTTGAAACACATGCATTGCGTGTCGTGCTCGTAGTTTATAAATTTGCATTAGGTTTTCAGGTGGGTTTGTGTTTTTGTGAGTAAAACTCCCGTGAATGTAAACGCTCAGAGCATCTTCTAATCTGTTTTTAGTGACTGCAGGCTCCAGCACGAAGCTGGCATTTCTTTGCCTTTTCTCGTAAGAAGTAAACGTGGAGGTATTTGAAAGCAGCAACGTTGTATGAGTCATTTTTGGGTGTTCTGAATAAACGTTACTCAGAAACAGACGGGGAACTTGGGATTCAAACTGATTTTCCTATCGTTTTTAAAGAGACACTGTTCTGATTAAACCTTCCTGACCCAAATCTTGCTCCTGGGCATATGCCCCCAGCAGTCACAGCAGTGACACTGGTAAGATGCTGCTGTGTGGCATTGGGAAGGATTAAAGCTGGGGACTCAGCCACTGTTTCTGATTCTTGCCATTTTACGAAATGCAGGCCGTGAAACTCGACAGGAAAATATCCCTGGGAAAAGCTTGTCATTATATGTGACTTTCTGGCACATTGAGAAGTTTCCAGGTGACCTCCATGTCCAGTACTTGTTAGAAGTGACGGCTATTCCTGAGGGCTGGAGCCAGACCCCACGCCCCTCAGCGTGACCTCAGCAGAGTTTGCCCAGGGAGCCCTCTGCCCCGGCTCACTGACAGCGTGGCAGCCGGGCCGCAGGTGAGACCCTGCGTCCTCACCCGTTCACCTGCACTCTCCTCGTGCCGAACGCCAGTTGGTGGCCCCTCGTTTTCGAGTCATTTGAATTGGCAGAAATTAGGACCGTTGCTGCTAATGTGCCTGCTGATTATAACTTTAGCCTTAAAAACAAGAATAAGGCCTAAAAGAAAGAAAGGACAGGTAAGAAGTTCTCGTTCTCACCGCTGATAACCCCTGGGGGTGCAGTCCGCTCGCTCCTCCCCCCCGGGGTCGGGTTGGGCTTTCAGAGCCACTTCTTCCCACTGTCACACTGCCACTGTCCCTTAGAGCCACAAAGGAAGCAGCAGAACACCAGAGGGGAGGAAGAAACCAAGCCCATGTCCCGGGCGAGCGGGTGGCGAGACAAGCTCAGGGAAGGGAGACAGCTGAGAGGCGGCTCCACGGCGCTGGGCGTTCCGGGACCAGCGCGTTCCCTCGGGGCGTGTGGAGCCCGTGGCGGGCTGCTGCTCGGTTCTCCTAAACATGGACCCCCATCTCGGATGAGGTACCCAGTGGGGTGCAGACACACTGGCCCCATTCCGTTCAAGTCCAAGAGCCCAAGTGTGGCGTCAACCCCGTTCCCGGGGCATATCCACTGCCTGCCCCTTTGGTCACAAGTGCCACCGTCCAGAGAGAGCACGCCCTGCAGAATTAGTGTCTGCCGGACAAGGCTCCGGTGAGAGACGCTGGAATAAGAGATCGCTAATCTCCAGACCCAGAATCAGAATGCTCCGTGCAGAAGTGGAGGACGTGTCTTTAAAGTAGACGCTACACACCCCGTGAAGGGATGGATCACATAAGACTGACCGTCCGCAGCACCGCCCGCCACTCTACAAACTGCCTGCGTAGATGGCGAGACACACCAGGAAAGACGAGCCAGCCTACAGGCACAGCCTGACTTCTGCCAACGTCAGCTGCTGACAGAGGAAGCACAAGAGCCTCCAAAGCCATCCCCAAGGCTCGTTTTTCGGCGTCCTGCATGACTTCCGGAGGAACTCGGGTTCTTGGCTGCGTTTCCGCACAGACGGTGGCCTGGGGTCTTTGCCGCACGTGCCAAGTGTTGGACGTCTGTCCACTGCTGACTTGGGAAACCTGGCAGGTGAACCAGGCACGTCCTTGTCCTCAAAGACACGTGAATGGCGTCTCCTCCATGGTTGTGCGCTTACGCTTCTGTCCCCACGGAGGAGTAAGACAGCTGCAGGAGAGAGCGAGCTTCCCGGTCAGCCCGAGATGGGTTTAGTCGGACACAGCTGCTGGCCAGTGTCTTCATCGTGGCCACAGAGCTCACCCACTCACTCGGACACAATGATGCATTTCATCACATTGTTTCTGGTTTCCTGGAGACGCTGGAACTCCGAGCGGCTTATTCACATCACACTGACACATTGTCCCCTCCAGCCTGGCGGCTTCGAGGAAGGCAAGTTCCACACCCCCGCAGCCCCAGCCGCTGTTTCCATCTGATGCTCAGCCAGGAGGAACCGGAAGTTCTTTGTAATTGCGCCTGTGCGAGCAGGCAAGATGCTGAAACGCTCACAGTCCGGTTTCCGGCAGCTCTGTGGTCGCCACTTGCGTGGACGCAGGTAGCCGCACGATCCGGGACCCTTGCACCTCGCCGAGATGCCTCACCTGGTACCAGCGGGGCCTGGACGCCCGAGGAGGGGGAGCCTTGTGGGAAGCTGGGTTTCGTGCTGACCTCACAATGGCTCCTGTCCTTTGTGCACTGTCACTCACCACTGCAGCTGCCACTTCGCACCTGTCACCCATGCAGGACAGGAAGTGCCAGAGGGAAGGCGTTTGTTAGCGTCTCATTGTTTCATCCCCAGCAGCGATTTGTGCTTGGGATGTGGTGCTTCTGGCATTTTAGGCTAAATCAGTGTTTTTGTTGAGTTGAATTTTTGAGCGTTTAGAAAGCTCCAGGTAGACGTCTGCTAGGCGCATCTGTGATCGATGGCATCTGTCCTCGCGTGCGTGTGGCAGCTGCATCACCTCATGCTGACACTCGTGGACACGCCGTGCCCGGTGCTGACACAGGCGGGAGCCACGGATCCCCCGCCCCGCCACAGCCCCACTGGTGGCTGCCTGGTGCCGGTTCCTGATGGCAGCCTGTGGCCAGTGGGGGGCAGCGGGCCTGCAGGTGCGGCCCCCCCCTTCTGTGGCTGCAGCAGCGCAGGGAACCTGCTCCAGATGCGAATCCTGTGGCCCTGACCCAGGCCCCCGAGTCCGCCTGTGGCAGGCCCGGATCAGTGTTGTGACGAGCCCCCCAGGGGCAGACAGGAGCTCAAGAGCCACATGCCCCCCAGTGGGGCGGCCGAGGGGTGTCAGACCGGAGACGCCCCTGCCTGTGGCACCAGTGCCCGGCCCAGGGCCACCAGGTTTCCTCGTCGTCACTCCCTTTCTCGCGGTTCGTGCAGCCACCCCACCTGGCCGCCTGCTGCCCGGGTGTCCATGCCCCGGCTGAGAACAGGAGCCAGGCCGTGCCCCGAGTCAGGTGGGGCCCGCTGCCGGGGCTGCGGCCAGGGAGGAGAGGGGGCCGTCCTGGCTGCCCACAGTCTGCAGCTCTCCTGGGTCTGAGCCAACAGGTCCCACCTGCCCGGCACCCTCTGCTGCGGGGCCTCCCTGGAGCAGGACCCCCCAGGCGGCGCCAGGGGGCAGGGAGCTCTGGGAACCAAGGAGCTGGGTCCTCCGAGGCCAAGGCCTCGCCCTGCGTTCCCGCGTCTGCCGAGCGACGAGTGACGACGCGGTTCTGGGGACGATGCAGGGTTCCGGGGGCGGGAAGGTTGTGTTTGGGTGTCAGAGTCAAGACTGGCAAAGGGCCGGGAAGGAGGAGCAGAGGCGGGGTGGGGGTGGGGCTGGAGGCCGGCCCGAGGCGGTGACATCACGCATTCCTCCTCGATGGTAGAACCGGGAAATGCTTGAAAATAGCCCCGGCTGTGAAATGGCACTTTCTGCGAAATGGCGTGTTCTTGGAAGGGCGGGTGGGGGGGGCAGGGACCGAGGACGGCGGCTCCCGGCCTCCAGACCGGGGACGTGCGGTCATGAAAAGAGGCGCAGAGGGGAGAGGGCCGGAGTTGGCAGAGGAAGCGGGGAAGGGGATGGCGAGATGAGCCCGGAGGGGCAGGGACCCGGCCGCCAGGGGAGGCCAGCGTGGACACCAGCCCAGCAGCGGGCTCTGGCCAGTGGCGTCTCCCAGGGGGCTGCGTGGACCACTCTCACCGTGGCCAGTGGGGTCCCCTCCCCCCAGAGGCGCTGGGGGAGAGGGCAGTGCCCTGAGACCTCCTAACTCAGCCTGGCACCAGCCCCGATTCCTAGCTGTCCCCTAAGGCCTCCTCCAGGGACAGTAGCCAGACACTGTCACAGGAGAGCCTGGCAGACAAACCCGAGGACGGCCCCAGGGCTCCTCACCTTGGTGGGGGGGTGGATCCTCCACCTTCTTGGTGCAGAATTGGGGGCCCCCGACGGGGTGCGGCTGAGCCGGTGCTCAGGGCGGGCCGCGTGCAGTGGATGAGCTGCGTGACACGGTGGGGCCCTGGGGCTCTGCTGTCCCGACAGGTGGCAGGCGGGTCTTCGCCAGGAAGACGGCACAGGACGTGGGGTCACGGGGCGCGAAGCCCTCCCGTTGTGGGGTCAGCGCTCGCCCTGGGCCCCCGGGGCTCGGCCGAGCCCGGCGCTCCCCGTGTGGCAGCCAGGTCTGCCCGGGCAGCTCGGCCCTCAGCGCCCGGCCTGACGCCTCTCCCAGGCCCCGCTGCCCTGGGTGCTCCCACTGTCACCCGCGTCCCAGCCCTGCGGCGGGAGCGCCCCGGGGCCCTGCAGCGTAAGCCCGAGGTTTTCTGCAGCGTGCGGTCCAGGGCCGGCTCTGCCGCCCGTCCGCCTTGAGCCCCGGCCTGGCCTCACGGAGGGACGTGCCCAGACGGGCGCCTCAGTGGACGGTGGCGGGCCGGGAGCTGGGGCCACCGCGGGCCTGCGGTTTCCTGGGGAGGGGGAGGACGGGTCAGGCGAGGACGGTCCGTCCCGCGGGAGCGAGCGCTGTGCCCACGGCGTCCCTGTGACAGCCCCGTCGTGGCACACCTCGCACGAGCGCGGAGGCCAGGGTGAGACGGAGCGGGAGAGGCCGGGTCACGGGCAGGGCCCCTGGAGCTTGCTGGGCGGGGCGTCGGCCCTCTGTGACCGGAGCCGAGCGGTGGCGGCAGCACCAAGGCCAGCGCGTCCGGCTGCCTTCTCTGAGACGGGCCCAGCCCCGGTGGGACACGAAGGCCAGCAGCGGCCGGGCTGCGGAGGGGACGCGCCAGTGCAGGTGGCCGTGCGCTCAGACGGCAGGGGCCAGCCGGGGGCCTTCCTGCAGGAGGCGGGCTTGGGGCAGGGGAAGGGAAGCGGAGGGTTCAGTCGGGTAGTGACGGGGCGGAGGGGGCGCGTTGGGCACCGCCAGGACATTCTAGGGGAGGGGACAGTCTGGCAGGAGGATGTGCTTGGGCCGCCGGGCCTGGCCTGCTGGAGGCCGCGGCCCCGGGGGCGTGACGCCGGCTGGCAGGCAGCCTGCACCTGGGCGCACGTCTTCCACACCGGGGCTGGTTCCAAACGGCCCAGGTGGTTCCTCGAACTTGTGCGGCCACCTCGGGAGAGCCGTGCTCTGAGGAGTTCCCTTGGAGGACACACTGGTGGCATTGCAGGCAGCCAGGACACACTTCGTGTGCTCAGCGTCCCCGAACACAGGGTCGACAGCTGCTGGGAGGATGGTGACATCGCACAGGGTATGTACAGTGGCCCGTGGTGTCACAGCTGTCTTCCGTGAGCCAGCCTGCGTGGCCTCTGCTGTCCACCCTGAGACCCCGTGGGCCCAGGCGGGACGGGTGTCCCGTCAGGGAGCGGGGGGATGGGGCTGGGTTCTCCTGAGGGCAGCAGGCTGACCTCCCGGCCACGGCAGCCGCCTGGCCCCTCCGAACCCCACAGGGCCCTGGGACTCCTGCCGCCCTTGGCTGCACTTGAACTCCCAAACACTGCCAGGCAGTCCTGGCCAGGCGTCTCCAGCGAGCTCAGCTGAGGTCACATGGAAAATAACCCGGGCCCAGGCCCCGCCCCGGCCGACTCCCAGCGCCTCCCCCACACGCACACACGCACACGCACACACGCACACTGGGGTTGTCCCACAGGGCAGGCTGCCCTTACAGCTAGGAGGGCTGTGCAGGGTCGTCTGACCCAGCCGTTGGCACGTACGGCTCTGGGAAGGCTTTAGGACAGAACTGGGAGGACTCCGTGCCACGGCGTCGGGCCACAGTGGCCTCGCACGGCAGCCGTCCCGACGGGGAAGCGCGGGGAGCGGCACCGCGCGGCCCACGCCCGCGGACGGCCACCATGCCCTCGGCCCGTGCCCTCAGACGGCCACCGCGCCCCCGGCCCGTGCCCCCGGCTCCTCGCTGCTCCGCCTCGTTCCAGGAGCGCAGCAGACAGCAGCCGTGGCTGACGCCGAGATGGCAAAGCACGGAGGAGGGAGAAGGCCCGTCAGCAGCGGACACCGGAGCCAGGGCAGAGGCAGAGACACGGACGCCGAGCAGCCCGCGAGTCTGCCGTGCGCCGGGCATGGCTTTTACACCAGCAGCTGCTGTAACAGGCTGCTGAGCCACGTGCAAACTGGACTTTGGGAAACCGAGTCCTGCAAATGCATCAGTGGAGGGGTGTGGCGGGCAGCTAAGGTCTGCGCAGGACGCACCAAACAGCAGCTGCTCCCTCCACGGGCGGGGCCGTGGGGACAGTGTGGCCACCGGATGTGCTGGTCCTCCCACGTGGTCCCGGCGTTCTGCCGCCCTCCCACACCTCAGGCACCCGTTTCTGTGCCCTGCCTGGTGCGATGTGGAGGAGAGGGTCAGGTCATGCTTCCAGCCGTGCTCAGGAGGGGCAGCCCCTCGTGCAGGGGCCGTGGGAGGGCAGCTGGGCTGAGTGCCAGTGTCCAGGGTGCGGAGAGAGACTGATGACCGGTCCAGGGCGTGACTGCCGGCTTCGTGGGCAGTGCGGGACCTCACTCAGCCATCTGTTTCAACGGCACTGAGCACCAGGCCACACCAAGGAGGCGAGGCACGCTCAGGCCCCCACGTCTTGGGTAAAATGACCAGAAGCAAGCACAGCAGAACAGGGACGCTGGTGACCGTGGGAGAGACAGGAAGCAAGCCCCGGCCAGCTGCCCCCTGCCCCCATCCCTGGCCAGACAGATGAGTGCTACACAAAAGCACATTTGTGGGTGATTTTAAATTTCTTCTTTATTAAAAAAAGCATTTTTTCTGGGTTTTTAAAACTTCTCCCGTACATAACCTTTTCCCGCCTGGCAGCACCGCCTTCTCGCCGCCTGGCGGCTGCTCCCCAGGCCTCTGCCTGCCAGACGCGCGCAGGCGCTCGTCGGCGCGAGGCCCGCGAGCTGGCGGGCAGAGGGCTGGGGGTGGGGGGCGGTCCCGGTCCGCACGGGAGGTTCCTCTGCACGAAAACGTACACCGTGAAGGATGAGACCAGCACATACACGTATGGATTGATCTACAACCCATGTAAAAAAAATAGACCCCGACTGTCATCTTACATTATACAAAATATATATTTTTCGGACAGCACATACGCACCTGCGCGCGCGTGCGCGCGCACGCGAGGGCGCGCACGGTGCCGCGGCCCCGCGCATGCCCGCCGGCGGTCAGTAGGCGAAGATGACGTGGTAGGTGACCTGGTGGCCGTTGTCCCAGGCGTAGAGCAGCCGGTCCTTGGGGTTGTAGTCCACCTGCGTGGTGTAGGCGTACTCGTTCTCGAACAGCAGCCGCGGGACGGTCTGCGTGTTGGTGTGCGTGTCGAAGGCGTACGAGATGTTGGCGTTGCGCTGGCTGCGGCTGTCCACGGCGTACAGCACCCCGCAGATGACGAAGCAGTTGCCGAACACGTGGCGGCGCAGCCCCGTGCGCCACGTGGTCTCCTTCCGCGTGCTCAGGTCGGCGGCGTCCAGCTTGCTCAGCACGATGACCTCCTGGCTGGAGCCCTCGTCGTCCAGGGCCGGGTAGATGAGCCACAGGCCGTTCTCGTCCACGGCGAAGTCCACGTCCGAGTGGCCGTGCCAGCTCCAGGGCGTGGCCTCCTCGTAGGCCACGTCGTGCAGCAGCGCCCAGGCGGCCACGAAGCGCAGGCGCAGGTCGTACTTGATGATGTTGCGGGTGAAGGCGCGGCTGTAGTAGAGCGCGCCGCCGTACACCACGTGGCCGGTGCCCACCCAGCTGTAGGGCAGCTTGTACGAGTTGCTCCAGCGGCCTGCGGGGCGGGGCGGGGCGCGGCGAGGCTGAGCCGGGGCGCGCGCTCTTGGCTGCGCCGCGCGCTCTTGGCTGCGCCGCTTTCGCGCTCTGCAGCTATGACTTCGCCTTCCTGCGCCCCGCACCCCCTCTGTGCCCGCTGCGAGCTGCCTGCCAGGAGCCCCGGAGCGGGAGGGCGTCTCCCTGCCGTTTTCGGGGACCTCCGGGCCCTCCCCACCCAGGGCGGAGCTCACAGAGGAGCTACCAGCTGGCGGGAGCTGGACCCGGTCCTGCCACAGGGGAGGCCCTGTCCCCGCCCGGACTCGCCCTTCCCGGCCAGGGCCACTTCCTCCGTTAAAGTGGAGGGCATGGGGCAGGAGGGCCGCCCGGGCCGCCACGTACCCTGTCTGAAGTTGTCCAGGTTGCGGAACTCCACCAGCGTGTTGCCGTAGTAGTAGTTGGTGACGTAGATGCGCTCGTCCTTGGCCAGCGGGTCCTTCATCCAGGCCCCTTCGTTCCGCCCGTACGTGTTCTGCGTGGTGGGCCCCGTGATCGTGGACAGCGTGTCCTTGCACCGTCCTGAGGGAGATGGGGAAGGGGGTGGGTGGTTGGGGTGACAGGAGACAGGCCCCCCAGGCCCGTGCTGTCTCTCCACCTGGAGACCGAACCCCTGGGCCGGCCAGCAGCCCGTGTCACCTGACCCAGACGTTCCTCGGCCTCTGCTCCCGCTGCCCCTCCCGCTGCCCCTCACGCCTACCCACACTCGGCTCCGTCCTGGTGCTGTCCTGGGCCACTGTCACCACCAGGCCTTTCATCCTGCTGCCGCTGATTTCTCAGCCCTACAGCCCTGTCCCCGAGGACAAGCACACGTCCTAAAACTTGGATGAATACACGGCAGCACAAGTGACCAGAGGTGAGGGCTCCGTAGGTGTGACCGGGGACATGGAGCCCCACCGGCCACTGAATGGCCAGAGGGTCTTGGCCCAGGTCACTAGCAGAGACCTACTCTGACTGAGCAGTGGCCTGAGGCCACCTGCCAGGTCCTCAGAGAGCTGTCCTCAAGCCTGTACCCTGGTCATGGGCAGGGTGTCAGGGCCCCTTCTGGGAAGCTTGCTCTGGCTGTGGGTACCCCCTTGTAAGGTCAGGTCTGCCTTAATGAGGCAGGAACTCAGCAATATTCCAAGTGGCTCTTTGGACTGACCTGGGGTCCAGGGGAGCCCCTAGAGGCCACCAGAACCATGCTTGGGACTGGGTCAGAGGCCTGCAGTGCTCAGTGTGTGGCATTATCGCTGGACGCGGCCTAGGATGACACTGAGGCCACACGTGACCACTGAGGTCACACTGATTGGGCACGCAGGAAATGGGAGGGGGAACAGTGGCAGAAGCAGGTAAATCAGTCCGCACAGCTCCCTGTCCCCAGCTGGGACATCCCACCAAGACCGAGGCACGAGTGGTAGCAGTGAGCAGAAACATCTGTCCCCGATTCACCCATGGCAAAGGGACAGAGCCCGCGGTTCAGGTCTGGGGTTCTCTAAACTCCAGGCCACCCCAAACGGTTCCATCTGGTCCATCGTTCTGCTCCCCACGGGGTCCGAGGAGGGGGCCCGAGCTGGCGGGCGGGGCGGGCAGGCGGCGGGCGGGGGCACGGGCGCCGCTTCCCAGGCAGGCCCCTCAGCGGGAGCAGCTGGCAGGGCCAGGCAGCTCTGTGGGGTCGCTGCGTCCGGTCGCACAGTGGGCAGGGGCAGTGGGGAGGGCGGCCGGCCCCGCAGGACGAGCAGAACCTGCCAACCGAGGCCTCGCTCCCTCGACTGAGCTCCTCTGCTCACGACGGGAAAATCATGAAGCGAAAGGTCCGCTGGGGGACGCCCCCCCGGCTCCGGGGGGGCTGCGTGCCGTCCCAGGGCGGCCATCGTGCCCCTCGCCAGGCCGAGCCCTCTGTCAGAGGCGCCCCTGCCCGCGGCCAGGAGCCCCATGGGGACGTGCGCCTCCCGGCCCTGCCCGCGCCTGCCCGGCCCTTCCGAGGGCAACAACGCCCCCTCTCAGCCCGGCTGACTTCCCTCCTCCTCCGAGGCAGAAGGTTCCGGAGTGTCCAGCTGACCCCGGGGCCCCCGGCAGCTCACACCCGGCCGAGCCTGCGTTCGCGTCTCACAGACACTGGTGCTCAGGCGTGGCGGGCGCTGCCCGCCTCCGGACGGCCGCGAACGGGTGACTCAGTGTCCTGCCTTTGCTGGGACCCTCTCTGCCCCCTCTGGGACAAGTCCCGACTCACACTCCCTGCCCCACGGCCCCCGGCTGCCCATCACACGCCACCCGCCGGCCTCCCCCGCGTGTGGCCGTTCCTCAGTCCCCTGTCCCTGCTGTCGGGCCACCCGGAGGGTCCTCTCTGCCCTGGGAGCCGGCCGGCTGGACTGTGCACATCCGCCACAGCTCCCTGTGCTCGGCCACTTAGTCCCCAGACCCCCACGTCACTGGCCGTGCTCACCCGCCCACAGGCCGGAGGTCCTGCCTGTCACTGAGGGCCCCGGCACTGAAGGCCTGGGGAGGCTGCCTGTCAGGCGACTCGGGGCACTGACGAGGACAGTTCTTGGTCCTGAGTCTGGGGGCTGCAGAGACCCTGGCCAGCACCGCCCCTGCCCACGGCAGCACCGCCGACCTCAGGAAGCCTCGAGCGGCCCGGCTTGCCCCGCCTGGGCAGGCCCCCGCAGGCCCAGGGCCAGAGCCCGGCCAGAGCCCGGCCGGGCCACGGGTGGCCAGGGCTGGGAGCTTGTGGGGGGCCGTCCTCTTCAGGTCACGGTCTTTCTGGCTTCGGCTACGACACGGCTCTCTGCCATTGTCATCGCGTCCTGTCCGCTCCCCTGCCCTGCCCCGCCCCACCCAGCCCCTCCCGAGCCACTGGGTCCTTCCCATCCGGGCCCCGCTCGGCCTTGGCCACATGGGCAGTCGCCTGACCAGACCGCGTGACCCTGTCCCTCCATCACCGACAGCCTCTCCCCTCCCCCCACCGAGAACCACCCTTCATCCAAGTGCTCGTTTAAATGACCGAAAGCTAATCCTAATTCACTTGTTTCTGGAGTTCTTCTGAGTATTTCACAATTCCCTTGAGGATAACGGTGGACATTTTGGGAGATCACAGAATCGGGGTCGGAAACCGTGGGATACAATGTGCCCTTTAAAAGTCGCCCCATTCAAGCCATGTCTCAGGAGCCAGGGTCGGGGCCGCCGGACCCGGGCAGTGGCGAGCAGCCTGCATGGGCCTCTGCGGCCCGCGCCTGCTTCGGCCAGACTGTCACGCTGGGACCTGCGGCCCGCCATCCCCACTCCCTCTTCCGTTGTGCTGGGACTCCCCCCGGTAAGAAGGCCTTCAGCTCCGGGCCTGGGGGAGCCACTGCAGGAACCAGCTTTGTCACCACGTGTGTGGCCCGGCCCAAAGCCCGGCTCGTGTCTGTGCGGTGACTCGCGGTGACTCGCGGAGGGGACGTCTGGGCCCCCTGTGTGCTTCGGAAGGGAGGTGCCCGGTCTCATCGCCGGCCCGGCTGGCTGACCGCTGGCCACGGGCAGCGCCGCGCTGGCCTTTCCCTCGCTCCCCCTCTGCTCTCCCCTGTCCCAGCCTCGGCCCTTTGCCCACGCTGCCCCCGACACCGGCCCCGGACGCCGGCCAGGCGGGGGGGACTCACCTATGACGTTCCGGATGTCGTCTTCGTCGGGGCCGGGGGCGGGGCTGGTGGGCGCCGTGCCCTGCCGCTGCGCGTCTGGCCTGGCGGTGGGGGGCCCTGGGGCCGGGGGTTCAGTCTCTGGAAACATGTCCCCAGGAGCCGTCGGTGGAGAAGCGGGAGCCACGGTGGTGGCCGGGGCCTGGGGGGCAGGTGTGCGGCCCGCCTCGGGGGGCTCCGGGAACACCGGGGGCGGGGGCGGGGCCGTCAGCCCTTCCACGGGAGTGGGGCCAGGGCGGCCGGGCGTGCGGGGGGCCGGGGTGGAGGCCCGTGGGTGCGCTGCGGGCAGGGCCGTGGTCTCGGGGCCTGTGTCCGTGGTCACGGCAGCTGCTGGCCGGCGGGTGGTGCTGGTCAGCGGGTCGTCATGTCGCAGGAGCTGGTCTTCGATCAGCAAGTCCACGCCACTGTCCCCGCTGAAAAAGTCGTCTTCTGGGGAACAAGCGTGGTGTTCGCGTGTGCCGGGCGACCCAGACGGCAGCGCTCGGCGGGCGGGCGCGAGGGCCTCCACCCCAGCGTGACACCCAGCTCGCAGTGGAGCCCGCTGGGACCCGGAAGAGGTGGCGGGTGCGAGGGCAGGGGCCCCGGGGCTGCCTGGCCGGCCGCTGCCCGGCCCGGCCCTCGGACCCGGCTCGCGGTGCCGGAGGCCTGGGAGGGAGCCGGCAGCTGACGTGGACGGGGTGGGCGGGGCCCGTGTGGCGAGAGGTGGGTGAGGAGGGCAAAGTGCTCTGGTGACGTGGGGACAGAGACGCGGGCAGAGGCCTGAGGAGGGGCGGGGTCGGCCAGGCAGCGACAGGCGAGCAGCGTCCGGAGAAGCGGCCGCCGTGCCAAGGCTCCGGGGCCAGAACTGCCCGCGAGGCCGAGGGCAGCGGCGGGCGGCGGAGCGGAGGGAGTGCGGGGACAGTGACCGGCGGCGGGCGCGGGGGTGGGGAGCCGGTCCTGTGGGCCGCAGGCACTGAGCGTGGGCTTCGGGCCTGGCTCTGAGTGGAATGGGGGGTCTCTGGGGTTGAGCGGAGGGGCTGGGGCGGCGGGCTTCTGAGGGGACATGAGGTCAGGCCAGAGAAGGGACAGAAAAGCCGGTAGATTTCGCCACGCGTCAGACACCCTCGAGGAGCCGAGGGTGTGGGCCACCGGCAGGGAGGTGTCCGCGACACACAGACTGACAGGGAACTTGTCCTAGGACACACAGAGAACATCCCGCACACCACCGATGCAAAGGACACCGGGCGCAGTCACACACGGGCAGCTGCTGTGGCAGCCACTGGCTGAGCCTGTCCCTGGGGGCAGCGCGAGACAGCAGCGAGGGGCGGATGGGGTCCCCACGGCCCTGGGGAGCGAGTCCCCCGCCCGGGCCTCAGGGTCCTAGTCTGCCCGCAGCAGCACAGCCCGGGGCCCTGATGTCCGTCCGCCCTGCCCTGCGGCCTGCCGCCAGCCCGGAGGACGCGGGTGGCCTTCGAGGCCGCTCAGCAGGCGGGGCGGCTGCGGCGAGGACGCGGGGTGACCGCCTCTGCAGGGGGTCCCCAGGGGACAGCGGCCTGGCCGGCCGCAGCGCCCGCCCGCCCCGCCTCCGGTGGCCCTGCGACCCCGACTCACGCTGCTCTTCGATGTCGTTCTCCTCCTCGGGCTCCTTGGCTTTGTAGTAGGTGACGCCGCGGATGACCGTGGGCTTGGAGGCCGGCCGGCCCCGCAGCAGGACCCGCCTCTGCAGGGGCCGCTGCGGCCTCAGCGCCTCGGGCGGCGCGAGGGGCCGCGTCTGCAGCAGCTCGATGGCGTTGACCTGCTGGGACGCGGTTTCCTCCCGCAGAAAGCGCTCCTCGTACCGCTCCTCGGGGGGACACGGGGGGACACGGGGAGGTCAGGGCACGGGCCCGGGGCGGGCGGGCCGGGCGGCGCCTCCTGGGACCCGGGCCAGCTACAGGTGTTAGCGTTCAGCCTTCTCTCTGTCTGAGGACATGCCCCACTTACAGACTGGGGGCCGGGCCCCACAGCAGGTCCGTGGTGGAGGCTCTGGGTGGGTGTGGACCCAGAACCTGTCTGTACCCCCACACTGCGCCTCCGGGGGGTGCAGGGCCCCGGTCAGCTCCCGGCTGGCGAGGCTGGGTGCCTGAGGTTGCGTCAGCAGGCAGACCTACGCCCGCCCCTCTGGCTGTCCACTCCTGGCTGACGAGGTGACCGTGCTGAGAGGTGCAGGGGACACTGGCTGTGGTGGTGACACGGCAGGAAACAGCTATCGGGGTCCCATGGGTCCCTTTCTATGACGTCTGACCCTGCGGCAGTGGGGTAGGCGGACGCCGCCCACACCCTGCAGACGGGGAGGCTCAGGGCTGTGGAGCCGTCTGGGTGAGGCCAGTCGCCCAGTCCCATGGCCAGCGAGCAGCCCGGCTGCCTGCCGCCGGAGCCTGTGCTGTCTGTCCCCTGCCGGAAGCCCCAGTGCCCACAGCCGTGACCACGGGGCTAGCTCACGTGCCACCCGAGGCCTCGTCGACACCCTGTGGTCCACAGGGCCATGGCCTGGCCAGCGCCCGGCAGACCCGAGGACCCTCAGTCCCTGGAAGGGGCCGCCTCGGAGGCCGACGAGGCCCCGCCTGGCTCGGATGCCACGGGGGCCGCGGGGCCGGGCTCGGGGTCCCTTGTGCTGCTGGAGCAGGCTGTCATTTCCTGGTGACAAACCCTGGGGACAGCTTTAATTCCAGCCTGGCGGGATGGGCGGGACCGCTGTCCCCTCCCAGCCAGGCTGCTCACAGCCTGTACTCAGGCCATGTGACACCCCCAGACTCCCTGGTGACAGGCTCGCTGGGGAGCGGCCCCCGAGGCTTGACCCCTGTCCGTTAATCCGAGGGCCTGGTGCATGATCTCAGCCCCTGCTTCCCGATGTCCACTCCCACCCTGCCCCCGGGGCCCCCTGCCAACTCTCCGGGCAAGGACCTTTTTAGGGAGAGGCCCCCAGCAATTGCCAAGCACTATTCCGAGAAACCCCAACATCATCTACAAGAGCCCCGAGAATGCCAGCCGCACCCAGGCCCTCCTCGACCCTGTCAGCACGGGGGATGGAGGGAGCGGGCGGGCCCAGCCCTGGCTCTGCTCACACCCGGTCGGAGCCGCCCCAGCCCTGTAACGACCGGGCCTCAGGGCTCTGCCGAGCGAGGGGAGCGAGGCGCTGGCGTGTCTGGCCTGGTTTGCTGTTCGCCCTCTGCAGTCTGAGCTGCGCTCCTGAACAGACCACACATGTGTCATCGAGACGAGGCCGACTCGGGCCAGAGGGCAGGGAGGGCTGGACGCCACCGGGCAGACAGCCGGCACTGGGAGCCGCTGGCCGCTGCGGTGCCTCCGGGTCCCCTGCAGCCCCGTGTCCCCAGCTCTGTGGGTTGTGAGCTCAGGCCTCGCAGGGATGTCCCACCGAATGGCCTGAACACAGGCCCAAGAGCGAGCATGCCAGGGACTCCCAGCTGGGAATAAATAGGAATTTTGAAGGAACATGACATTTCCCAGAAGCATCGAAGAAGTCATCATGGGCGATGCCTGAGAGTTGCCAGCTGTCCTGTGCTCAGCCTCTGGCCTGGAGCTGGCTGGTTTGGGGTGGGGGCGGGCGCCACAGTAAGTCCCCGTTGCCCGCCGTCCTGCCTCGGCGTGCTCCCACGTCCCCGGACCCCACGGGCTGTGCTGTGTCCGGCCGCATGCGCAGGCTTGCCCCTACCGATGACCCGGGACGCAGTCCCATGGGTAGTGCCGGCCCTGGCCGCAGCACGGGACCTGTCTCGGTTGTCCCTGTCCCATGCCCTGCCTGCCAGCCCGGGCCCAGGCGACTCCTCCTCACTGCAGCAGGAGCCGTGCCCCACCGCCCGCCACCGCCCCGTGGCCCTGCCCCACAGCGCCCCCGGGGGCTGGGCACTGTCACAGGACGTCCTGCAGACCTGTCTTGCAGGCAGGTCCTGCCACCAACGTTCACCTGTCTCCTCAACCACTCCTGGGTTAGCTCCCCAGCGAGGGCCTGTTCCTCAGGCATCGATCGAGGGGACAACCCAGCAGGTCAAATGGCACCATGTTTAACCCTCAGCACATAAACGTCACCTAGTAACAGGAGCCGGAAGGAATGGCACCAAATGGGCAGGTGTTCCCAAGCAGGTAGGTCCTTTGGCGGTGCTCAGACCGCACTGGACAGCGTCCACCTCACGCACCATGACATGCTCGGGACACAGCTGGGTGGGCGGGGGCAGAGGCGTGAGGCCCCCACCACCACTTCCTGGCTGAGCACTGACCTCCGCCCGCCCTGCTTCCCCGAGCCGTGGTGACGACCACCTGGGACCGCGGTGACGAGACGCAGTGTATTACAAGGGACCTGTAAACAGTGGGGCCACGTGACGTTTCAAACCGGGACACTTTCGAGGGTGGGAAAAGGTTCTGGGGAAAAGGCCTCGGGCGGCACACGAGCTAGTCCCGTGTGCACTGCCCCTTGCTCGCAGACCTTGGGGCTGCACGGGCGCAGGTGGGTGTGAGGGAAGAACGGGGCCCTCGGCGGGGCTTCAACACCCCTCGCTGAGCCTCTTGGGGCTTCTGAGATAAGTAGAAGGGGACGCGCACACTGTGTGACCCACGGCGGGGTCGCTGGATGGAAGGGGCAGGCCCGGGCCAGGACTGAAGCCTGGGCTGCCAGGCGCTGGCCGGGCGGGGTGGGGCGGGCGCGGCTGTACCTGCGGGTGGGCGTAGGCGGCCGCCGCGTCCCGCTGCACAGCCGAGCGGACGTCCCGGGAACAGTTCTCTCCGCCTTGCTTGTTCATCTCAGTTCGAATTCCCTCCACCTCGTCTCTGATTTGCTTGTTTTCCTTGGTGAGGTTTTTGGAAACTTCCTGAGAACAAAGGAAATTTAGGAGCAGGATCCAGTGAAAAGTCTAGAAGACAAGCAGGCGGCTGACACCTGACGGACAGACAGATGCCAGCCAAGGAGCGACAGGCCCCAGAGTGTCCAGCCCTGTGTGGGGGGCCGGCCCTAGGCCCAGGCCCCAGGCAACACCTGCAGGAAGCGTGGCTTCAGTGGGCCACACAGCTGGGAGCGCTGCCCAGTGCCCGCTGTCCCCGTAATAGGCACGGTGTAGGGTAGCGTATGGCAGCAAGGAGCCCTAGACGAGCCTGGGCTTCTCGTTTCTCGTCCTGGGGCAGGGGAGATGGCGGCTTGAGGGGGGTCCACGCTGCGGGAGGAAGGTGACCGAGCACACTGACCGAGCACGCTTTGTGACGGCGGGATTCGTGAGCTTGGCGGGGGGGCGGGGGGCGTGGACTCGGGCACCCAGGCAGCGTCCTGCGGGGCGAATGCCCTGTGGGTGTGTCGGCAGGTCTGAGGTACCCTTTCTCCTCTGGCTACGTCTGGACTGTTTGCTGCGCTGGGGTCCCCCACCACCCACCTTGGGCCCTGGCCGACGGTTTCCATCGGCACCCGAATCTCTAAGTGCGATGTCCTCCGGCTCTGTCTAGGAGGGTGCAGCGGGTGAGGGGAGGCCATGTGTGTCCCCCCTTTCTTTACTAGACTGATGGGGGACATAAACCTCAGAGGCTGCTGTGGCCTCGGGAGGGCCGTGGCTTGGACCTGGGGCTGTGCCCATGTCCAGGCCGACAGTGACACCCTGATGCAGGAGCTCATTCAGATGAGCTGGGCTTCGGAACCACTGGCCATGGCCTCTCGCTGCACTGGACGGGCCGGGCATGCCGCCTGGGCTCAGGCCTCTCCAGCCTCTGTGGACCGTACCAGACACCCGCGAGAACCGACGCCGTGGGAAGGCCCGGGGTGTGGTCTCGCTGGACGGGTGGCTGTTCTGACAGGCGTCATTGGGGGTGGCCGGGTGCCGTCCTTGGGAGAATGGATTCTGGGGGACCAGCTGGGTCTCATGCCACCGCTGCTATTGCAAGGCCCATGACCTCGGAAGATCACGAGACTCCCTGTGCCTCGTGCCCCAGTGTGACATGGGGACAGTCCTAGCCCCCTCCACGTGGGCTGTACGTGGAGTAAAGGTGCTAACCTGAGCAGGCGTGTGTGGGACACGCTAAGTGGCTGTGCGTTTCCCCAGGTTACGCGGGAAGAGACCTGAGCTCAGGCCAAGCCTCCGTTCGCAGGTGAGGAAGCCGAGACGCGGGGTAAGGGTACGCCCTGCCTGAGACCCTTCAGAGCAGTGGCAGGGCCGGCCGGCCGCCCGGCCCTCGCTTCTCCAGCTCCCTCGCTGGGTCCCGACTCAGCCAGCTCCACAGACGCTCTGGGGACAGCAGCGAGGAGCCCGTGTCCCGGGCAGGGGGCAGGGTGGGCCGGCAGAGCGTGGGGGGCTGCGGGAGGGGACGCGGGAGACGGGGCTGGGCCCCAGCCATGCAGCAGGCACAGCCCCCACGTGACCCACACATGTCTGTCTGCACAGGGCCTGGAGGAGGATGGCAGGCGTGCGGGCCGAGGGGACAGGCTTTCTGTGGGAGTGACGTGAGCAGGTGTGGGGTCAGAGGACCCCGGCTGGAGGCTGCAGTTTCCAACAGCCTGCTCCACCCTCGCCCAACCCGAGCCCTAGGACCAGGTGGCCAGGGACAGCCACCCCAGCTGACAGCTGTCTCCAGCCCCCAGAAATAGCCGGCGCTCAGCTGACAGGACAGGCAGGATGCAGCCCAGTCCCTCAGACTGCAGCTGACGAGCCCGGCAGCTGGCCTGGGTGTGGAGGCCACCAGCTGCCGCGTCTTGTCACTCCCCAACCAAACAGCTGTGGAGCATCTGGCCACAGGAGGCGCTGGCTGAGACCTGGGTAAGGAGGGCGATGCGCGTCCGTGAGGGGGCCCCGCCCCTCACCTAGACCCCGCCCCTCACCTACGGGACGTCGGGTACGGGTACGAAGTTCTGGGGGAAGACGCGGTGCTTCCGCCTCACGGGTCCCCGCCCGGTTGGCGTGATCTGGGACAGCGTTCCATGTGTTTCTCTTTCCCAGGACGAGAACGGGATATCCGCTTCCCGAGAAACTTCGTGGGAAGTCGGACACACTTGGGGCTTGCCGGGAAGACGGGGACCCAGGCCCCCCTTACCTCCTCTAGCTTGTCCACGCGCCCCACCAGCCGGGTGGTGACCGAGTGCAGCTTCAGCAGGTCCAAGCCGTAGAGCGCGCCTTCCAGCATGTCTATGACGGTGGACAGCTGCGAGACAGGGGCGGGGTCAGCCAGGCCCGCGGCCGTCCGGCCGGCGCCTCCGGCCGGCGGGGCTCCGAGGCTGGCGGCCCGGCGCCCCCCGGACTACCGGGCAGGCCAGCGGCAGGACCCGCGAGCCCCGGTGCAGGCGTTCACGCCTCTGCCCGCCCGCCGCACGCCCGTCGTCGCTGTGCTGGGCCGCGGGCCCCGAACCCAGCAGCGCCGCGTCCCGCGTCTGTTAGTGTGGCGCCCGCCCATAACGCGCGGTCCCTGCGTGCGTGACAAAGCGCCCGCGGGACGCTTCCCAAACACCCGGCTTCGCTGCCCACCGCAGGCCCGGGGACGCCGCGGGTTTCCTCAGCGCCCAGCTACGCTGACCCTGGGGACGAGACGGCGGCCATCTGTGAGGCGGCGAGCTGTCACGGCCCGCCTCCTCGGGCCCCACCTCCTCGGCTCCTCAGGGCGTCCTTCCTGCCCGTGCAGAGCCACTGGCAGGAGCGGGCTGTGGCCGCGGTGGCGTGGGGGCTTGCTCGGCGCAGGCGCTGGTACACAGACACCCTGGAATGGAGCCTTCCCACCCCGGGCCAGTCCCCAGGCCAGTCTGCCGGACACCCCGGGCATCTCTGCCTCCCGCCCACCTCGCAGCCTTGCTGTTGGGTGAGAATCGTGTGAAACACACGTCTGGGAGGCCTCCCCCCCAGGTGGGGACAGCCGAGCCCCGATGAGGGCCACGGCAGGGCACTCTGGCAGGTGCTGTGACGACGTTCTGACTCCTACCAGCAGGTTCTGCCTGCCGGTTCCGGAAGCCCCGGAGCCTGACCCTGCAGCCGGTGGCTGCCCTTGGTGCAGAAGCACTTTATGGTAGAGCTGCAGCTCTGAGGCCGTGCGGCTGAGCCGGGGTCACTCACTGCCCAGTTAACCACCAGTGGCCGAGCGCGTGCCAGGCGCCGCAGAGCGGTCCCGGCACACACAGCCACGGCCAGCACTGTGCCGAGGACGCACTGAACACGTGTCTTGTCCATCCTCAGAACGACCCCACGAGGCAGGCGTTACTGTCCCCCGTTCATTTGTGGGACCGAGGCCGGACGAGTAGGAACTGGAGTCCGACGCCGCAGCAGCTGCCATCGGGCCCCGAGTCCGTCTGACCCCCATGTCAAGCTCGTCTGCTGCCCCACACTGCACGGGCAGGGGACAGCGGGGATTGGACAAGGCCTGCCAAGCTGCGAGGCCGCTCCGCTCGGCCTGAGCCTCCTCGCCCAGTGCGCCAAGAACACAGGTCACAGCCTGATGACTGGACGCGGCCCCTCCTGCCCGGAGGCCACGGCCCTGCCCCAGGACTGAGTGACTCACTGCCCTGTGTGTCCTTCACGTCTTCGGGGCGCATGTGGGGCGCACAGTAGATCATGGCAGTGGTTCTCTGGGAGGAGACGCCGGGCCCCCTGGGCCGCTGGGCGTGGCCTCTGCCCCTAGGCCCGGCCTCCGTGGCGTCAGATGGACCAATGGGCACACTTTGCCCTCGGCCTCTCCCTCGGACATCAGGACCAAAAGTGACCAGCTTGCCAGATCACCAACCTCGGGTCCACATGCAGCGCTGGGCCCAGGGCCTGACCCTTTTAAAGGCTGACTCAGGTCCACACAGAGGCCTGCGGTCCCCAGGCCTGGGTCCCCCGGGCACGCCGCCCACATGGCATCACCCCGCAGGTCCCACCTTCAAGTCCCGGCTGTCGGCCTCCCGGAGCTTCTGGAGCCGGAAGTCGCCCTCACAGGGGTTGAGGGCCGACGGCGGAGCCACGCAGGCACACTTGCAGGACGAGCCGGAGGTGATGGTTTCCACGGTGTAGACGTCCTCCCTCCTGGCGGCCCCCTCGGCGGCCCTCTGGCAGGCGTCCCGGCCCAGGGGCCTCACCACACACCTGCACCGGCAGTCCGAGCCCTCGGCCACGGCCTTCACCTTGTCGTAGTCTCCCAGCAGCTAGGGAGACAGACGAGCGGGACGGTAGGGGTGTGCGGACACGGGCCCCGAAGGCGTGCCCTGTCCACTTTGCCAGAGCTGCAGACGGCGCCGGCTGGTGGCCTGCGGAGACCGTCACGGCACGGCCGCTGGCCGCGACGTGTCCTTGAGGGCACTGGGTGCCACCCCCTGCCCCAGGTCGCTGTGTTTCTCAGGGGCCCGTCATCCCTCCAGCGGCCCTTGCCCGAGCTAGAACCCCCGTTTCAATTAAAGAGGGAGAGGAAAGTGCCCCTGCCGTGTCCGGGGCGGTGGGAGCTCAACCCGGGACAGAGTCGCCAGCAGAGCACCAGGGGGACTTCTTGGAGGAGGTGGTGTTGGCGCTGGGCCTCAGGGAGATGGGTGGGGCTTGCAGACAGGGAACTGGGCAGGAAGGCCCGGGAGCCAGTAAGGGTCACCGAGATGAAGGGTTCATTCGGCTCCTAGAGCAGCTTCTGAACCCAGACCCCGGGCCGGAGCTGGGATGCAAACGGGGGCCTGGCCGCTTCCTGCTGAGCGGGGGCCCCAGCTCCTCTCAGCTCCTGTCCAGCAGGCCCTGCACCCCAACGCCAGGCTCCCTTCTCTGCACAGGGACTTTCCTCCGACTCGGCCCGGCGGGCAGGCCCTGAGCTCGCTGGAGTGGAAAGGTTCCAGGGTGCTCCCCCAGACCCCGCCTGAAGCCGCACTGGGCCCCTGGGTCCCTCCCTCAGGGCCCGGCTCTCCGCGAGCTTTCAGCGATGGCCCTGCAGAGCCCGGCGGACGGATTTCTGCCTTTTGGGCAGTGCGGGGCTGTGGGGGTCAGTGCGGGGCTGTGGGTGGTGCCCGGCGTGCCCACACAGCCACCAGGGAAGGGGAGACTGGTGCTGGTGAGTGCCAGGCAGAGCCGGACGGAGCCCCAGCACCGGGGCTTGGCGAGGTGCGGGCAGTGCCGCGTGCCGTGGGGGTCTTTCTCAGCCTTCCTCTCCCGAGGGCATGGTGACACCCACCACACATCATCGCCCCGGCTCTGGGGAGCAGGAAATAAGCAGCCCAGAGAGAGCCACCCCTGCTGGTCAGGGGTCTGGGCTGAAGAGCCTGGGGATCCCCGGCTCTCCTCGCCCCGAGCCTGGTGGTCGTGAGCTAGAGAGTGGGGACAGGACGTGCAAAGATCGTCGGGTGAAACGAGGACAGTCCTTTGTACAGGGACACTTTCCGAAGCCCACCACCGTCAGCGGCCACTCGTCCCCGCGGCCATCTGCCAGACCTGAGGGGTCTGCATTTCACTCCTCCGCCCCAGTCAGGGCGACCTGCCGCCTGTCCCTCCGTGTTGGGGTCGCTGTCCTGCCCACACTCACCCCACACTGCTCTGGGTGTGTCACGCCTGTCCCACGTCCTTGCCTGCTCTCTCGTCCCTTCTGACACACAGCCACACAGACCAGAGATGGCCCTACTTTCCACAGCCCAGAACCAAAAGGCTCTGGTGGGTCCCCCTCCTCCTCTGCTTTCCCCGGACACTGTCACCTTGAAAGACCCCGTGACTTTCAGCGCACGTCAGGCGGCCCTTCCCCTAACAAAACACTCCACAACCGAAGAGCCAACGCCTGTCACTTTGGCGGCGAAGGGGGGAAACGCTGTCTGGCGCGCTCAGGGAGCACTGTGCTCAGGCTCTTGTCCCCAGTGGACCGGCGCGAGGCACGGGACCGCAGCCTACCTGCGACAGGACGTTCTCCTGGTTGTCCGCCTCGTTCTGCAGGGTGTCGCCCTCCGCGGGAGCCCCCGTCTGCGCGCCCGGGGGCTCGCTGGTGCCCGCAGGGGCGCCGGCGGACACGCAGCCCGGAGCCACACCCAGAGCGAGGCAGAGGACCAGCGACAGAAGCCTGGCCATGAGGGACGACAGGAAGGGGCTCGGGCCCCCTGGGAGAACGGCTGGGGTCCGGGTCCCGGCAGGGGCTGGGGCGGGAGGGCGTCTGGGTGGGACCCGGAGGGTGGCTGCTCAGGGCGCCTTCTCCAGCTGGGTGCGGCCGAGCGGGGCAGGCGGGCGCGCCCCGGAGACCCTGGTCATCTCCTCCGGCGCCGGCAGCCCTGACTGGGGTCCACGGCCGCCAGGCGCGTCCTCCTCCGCAGAGGACTCGGGTGGCAGGAGGGGGCCCGGTGGGAGCCGGCGGGGAGCGCCCGGCGGGTGGCGGGGCGCCTGGGGCCGCACGGGGAGCCTGGGGCGCAGGGGCACGGGACCGGCGCGAGCTGCTGGGCGCGGGCGCAGCTTAGCGCTTGCAGAGGGAGGGCGGAGCCTCTATTGTGCCGGCCTCGGGGAGGGGGGAGGAGGGGCGAGGAGGGGAGGGAGGACTGGGAAGCGCCCGGGCGCCCCCCTCCGCTGGGCCACGCACCCGCGGGGTGGCGCGGAAGGGCGCCCCTTTTCTTCATGCGACCGCAAGTGGAGAAGGGAGAGCAGTGACCAGGGGCCGGGTCTCTGAGTGTTGGCGTCCCGTGTGCCCACTGTCGCACACCCGGGCGAGTTTCTTACGCGGGAGGCAGGCGGAGCCGCTGGGTGCTGGACACCCTCCTGCGCTGGCCTGGGAGGGACGGAGCCTCCTCTTCGAGCGTCTCCAGCGACCTGGCCGCAGCTTTGAACTTGGCGCCTCGGTGGCTTGCTGGCCCGAGCAGCGCTGGAACCCAGTAACACCGCCCCCCAGAGGACGGCCAGTGAACTCCCAGCTGGGATGCGCCCCAGTTGTGTGAATGTTAAATACAAAGACGGCTCTGTCAGTAAGTTTCCGCCACCCTGCGTGTCCCTGTGGGAGAAGCTACCGCGCAAGAAGCAAAGGTTGTCAAGGGGAACAGCTCTTACTGTTGTCGTGGTTTGCGACACGTCTCAGGGTCTCTGTCACTGGATGACCTCCAAGAAGGCGTCCACTTCCAACAGTGTGCGATTCTGTTACCATGTCCCTTAATTAGTGTCCCTTTTATTAAACCTGCTGTGAAGATTAACAATGCGTGAATTTAAGGACAGACACTGAGTGCCTTTGGCGACAACTGTCACCCTAGAAACACTGAACAGGGCCAGACCCCTCCAAAGATGTGAAAAGTATTATTACAAGGCCTCGGGAAATTCAAACACCTGTCTCTTATGCTAAAGAATAAGGGTTGCATAATTTAAACAAAGGAGACTTTAGCTTAAATAAATGATAATTGACAGAAGTATAGTAATAATAACCCTTATTGATGTATTTTAATAGTTTTCCATGTGAGAGATCAAATCTTTCAAAAAACTAGTTGGAAGTAAACATCTATAAAATACAGTTTAACATCCAATTAAGTGTCGAATGTTGGCTCAGTGCAGGACGACATGCTAGGTCACTAGGTATTTAATAGGAAGACAGGACAGCCCATTCTTTTGGGGGGAGGGGTTGGCTGGGGCAGGTGTGCGGAGGGGAGCAGAACTAATGCCCAAAGTGTAAGGCAGAGAGAGCAAGAGCATTTCCCGAGGGGCTTAAAGGAGGGACAGGTCGCTTCCAGTTGAAAGGTCAGGATTTCATGAAGAGTAACACTTAGGGACCTTGTGAAAGAATACATCTTCCAAGAAAGACTTCTTGTGGGTAACTGGGCCCAAATTCACAACCAAAGTCTAGTAGCCATGGCTGAGAGGCTTCTCACACAGGAGGGTATCAGGGAAAAGCCCAAGACTGGGCCGTCAGCCGCCTGCCCTGGGTCCTGCCGCCTAAAGGAGGTCCTGGAATCCTATCCATCCCATGAGAGCCACACAGCTGCATCCTCATTTGCATCTTTAACAGCCAATCAGAACCGCGCAGTTCCAACCAGTCAGGACAGTGCTTTATGGACCAATCAGATTGTGCAAATTTGGGTTTCTCATTTGCATAAAAATGGGCCAATCAGGGACCAGGGAGGGCACTTTCTCTCTGAAAGCGGGCCTTCCCTTAGTGTCAGGGGAGGGCGCTTTCAGTTCCTGCCGGAGGGTGTGTTTCCCCAGTCTGCGAACTGCTCACCTGGATAAGGTCAGCCTCTCCTTTTACCACACCCCAGACTGGGGACTCCCGTTGGCACTGGATTGGTGGCAGGCACCTTTTGTTGACAGTCCGTACTTTCTCTCTCCAGGATACTTCCTACCCTTCAGTGGGGTACGTGGACCTTGTGGACCCTGAGAAAGGAGACACCTACCAGGAAGGGCTTCTGGTGGCTAACTGGGCTCAAATTTAAAAACAGCCCAGTAGCTATTTCCACACAGGGGCCGTCCACCCACGCGGTGCTTTGCGGAGAAGCTCCAGTGAACTGCCCGCCTGCTCTGCGTTCCTGCCATCTGAGCGGCCCTTGTGAGGGAAGCTCCTGGAACCCTATTTCAACCAAGAGGACCGAAGTTTTCCCCATCCAGTCGGAGCTGCTGCAGCTTTATCCCCAGCAGCATCTTCACTGACCAATCAGAGCAGCTCCATTCTGACCAATCAGGACAGTGCCTTTTGGTTGGATCTAATTTGGAGGATTTGGAGTCCTCCATTGCAGGAGGACAGACCAATCAGAGATGAGGGGCGGGGACTTCTCGATATATAGGTTAGCTTGGCCATGGCCTTGGACCCACTTTCCCTTTCCACGGGAGGCTGGCGACTGTGTTTCTCAGCTGGGCCTGAAACATCGGAGCTGAAACACTGAAGACGTTTTGCTAAAGATGACTCCTGGGAGCAGAGCGGGCTGGCGCGGGCTGGCGCGGGCTGGCGCGGGCTGGCGCGGGCTGGCGCGGGCTGGCGCGGGGCTGAGCTGTCTCGCGGGAGGGGGGCGGGGCCCCAGGCCGCCTCGCTGCTGTGCTGCTCCTCGGCGGTGCTGCTTAACTGAGCTGTACGACTGTTGCGCTGTTCACACTGGGAGAAGCTTCCTTCTTCACCGCACCCCAAATCAGCGATTCCTGTTGGTGCTGAATTGACTGTTGTTTGACGACGTCGTTTAATGTGAGTCTCGTCAGGCTGCCTGGAGCCAGGGAGGAGCTGGGGCTTTGGGGCCAGATGGACAGGCCTTGGGTTCTGGCAGTACCATACTTACTGTTGACTTGGGGGGAGTCGCGTCACCTCTGGGAGATTCGGCCTCTTCGTTCCCACATGGGGACCACCCTCTGCTTGCTGTGTGCTCACCACGTGTTCCTTCTTCACTGGCAAACCCCGCCCCTAATCCCGAGGCTAGAAATAATAGGAACGCAAAGGTCACAGATGTCTTAGTAAAAGGGTCAGTTGGGTTTCGTGTCCCGACGCTGACACACAGGTGAAGGGTACTTGGGAGCAGGACGATGGTTCTTGTCTGAGCTTTTGGGGGCTTCAAACCATAGACATGGGCTCTGATCTTAATTCTGCCACCCACTGTGTACACGGAAGGGCTGCAGACCAAGGCGCAGCTCAGCCCGCTGACCCCGCCCGCCCCGCCCGGGGCTGTCAGGTACCTGTCAGCTGTTCTCCCCGGGAAGTCGGAGGCTGAGGCTGCAAAGCGGCGGCTGCAGGTGTGTCAGTCACTAGCAGGGTCCGTTCTTTGCCCCGAATTAAGGAGGCGCTAGAGTTTGCACAGACCTCACTTCTCCCCACAATGTCATCCGTGGCGACTCCAGGCCCCTGCATCATGAGCACCTGTGACCCTGGTTTAAGTCCTTACCTTCCTCAGGACCAACAGCCCCAAAGGCTGAGAGCATGGTTTCCGGGGGTGTGAGGGGGCTTTAGAGGCAGAGCTGCCAGGGCCGTCAGCCGGCCGGGGTCTCTGCTGCATGCGGGGTTTCCGGGCCGGCCCACAGGAGAGGAGGTCGGGACAGGGACGGGGACCCGCGAGGAGGCACCGATGGCTCAGGGTCCCGCAGCCCTTTGGCAGCTCAGCGGCTGCCGAGTGCCATTCAGACTGAGCGAGGAGTGATCCCTGGTGTCTGATGTCACTCTTCACACCCTTGGATCCCGTCTGAGGTCCTCTTCTCCATCCCGGACCAGCTCTTCCTCCTGCTTCGCCCTGCTGGGTGCAGGCAGCCCCTGCCCGTTGTCACCCTGTCCTCTCCCATGGCCAGCCTGCCCCCAAGGCCGACCCATCTGACGAGCGGTGATTTTACGTATCTGGCCTCTTGCTGGTTCATTAATCCATCCCTCCCCCGGTTCTTACCCCGCACCTCTGCCTGATTAGTATTCTTACGACACGGACCCTGAGCACTCCCCTGCCAGCTGGCCGGCGGCCCAGGCTGCCCGCCTGGCACTCCCGCCGTCCTGGTTCTCCGGTTGAGCTCAGGCTCCCTGCAGCTCCCGCCTGCGTGGAGAGCTGTCAAGAGAAGTAGCGAGAGAGAGGGACGAGCAGCAGGAGAGACGGCCGGAGAGCGGGGTCGCTCCGCTGGGAAGCGACCTGACGTGATTCAGGGCGGAGGTTCCAGAGCCTGTGGACAGGGAGGCTGTGGGTCACTGCCCAGCACACCGGGGCCCGAGGCTTGACCCTGTCTCGTGAGGGACCACTCTCTCCTTTGCCAGTTCCATCGCCGTTCCCATGTTACAGACGGGGACGCAGGCCCGGGTGGTGGCGGGGGGTCTCACGTCACAGCCAGGGGGTGTGGAGCTGAGATTTGGACCCAGGCGCTTCGGCCTCTGGCCTGCTCTGTAGCCACTTCAAGTAAGAGAACGGGAAAGACGGGAATGACGGGGGGAGTGGCCGCAGAGGGGCCAGCGGCATGGCCGTCCGTCCGGGAGGGGTGCTGGCTCGCAGAGGAGGGTGGGGCCGGATGCGGTCTTGCAGGTCTTGCGCAGACCACAGGGGGCCTGGGGAGTGGCTTGGTCTTCATCAGCAAACTCCCTTCCAGTCCACGGGGAGTCAGCCGAAGGGCACCTGGGTCTCCCCCTGCTGTTTGCACCCCGGGTTCCAGCCCCAACGTGTCAGTGACCCCAAGGAGCAGGAGCGACTGGAGACCTGGGGGTCGGAGCGTCTTGAGGTTCTAACTGGTGGTTGCCACACCCCTCTAAGCCCAGGCTGCTTTCCAGACTTTGCAGAATTAACTAAGTCTGTCTCTTCTTCCATCTCTCACAGCAGAATGTCAGCGCCTCATTAGCTCCAAGCCCTGCGGTGAACAGCCCGAAATTTGTGCCGCCTTCTGCGTCCCTGCCGACAAGTAGCCGCCCAGCAAGACCCCGGGTCTCAGCTCCCAGTTTCTGTGGAGTGTCACCTCTGGCTGAGCTGGTGACGTCCCAGGAACATGGCTGGCCGTCTCTCTGTGCCTCATCTGGCGGCATGCAGAGTGTCCCGGGGAGGGGAGGAGCCACTGACAGGAGCCTGGGCCCTGCGTCGCCACTCAGAGGGCAGCTGCCCCGAAGACCTGCTTGACCAGCGGTACCCGCTTCAAGGGTGAGTGAGAGTCGGCTTTGCTGTGTCCCCTCACTGTGGTGGGGCCGTCACGGCTGCCGTCAGCTGCCCCGACTCAGCCTCTCCCTAGAGCGGGACGAGGACACCTGTGACGGCAGACTGAAGTGCCCCGAAGCCCACGCCCCACACGTGCCCCGAAGCCCACACCTCACACGTGCAGCCGCAGCCCACGCCCCACACGTGCAGCGGCGTCCCTCCCGGCCCTGCCTAGAGACACCGCTGCGGGAGACGTGGGAGGCGCGGGCACAGACGAGGCACAGCGCCTGCCCCGCACACGCACCCGGTAAGTGTCAGGAACCGGAGCCTGAGTGTCAGCACACAAGGTACGTGTCCGAGCAGGGCTATGGGGACAAATAGCGGGACAGCTCTGTCTCCATCCACGGTGAGTTTCCGGATGTCTTCACTACAAACACAGGTGGCACTGGCTCCTTACCGCTGTCCCATGCTGTCACCGCTGCCCGTGACCGGGTCTCCTGACTCCCTCTGTGGCCCCTCCACCCAGGTCACCCTTCCTGGTGCCCCCCCCTCAGCCCCTCTGCTCTAGGGGGCTCGTCCTCTCCTGTCCTGCCCGGGATGAGAGGGAGGGGCCACGCCGTTCCGCAGCCGAGAGTCGCCTGCCACTTTCCCCTCCGCTCACACATCCAGGTTCAGGCACTGGGACACCCTCCGCGAGCCGGCCCCGTGCGTCCCCGGCCCCCACAGGGGTCCCGCCTGGCCTGCTCTGCGCTTTTGAGAGCATCGCAGGCATTTGTGTCCTCACGTAAGTCGCTGTGCGTCAGCGCGCGTCAGGATCTAAATGAGGGGCGTCCGGAGCGTTCCGCAGCTTGGGCGAGGTGGGCGCAGTGCGCACTTCGCAGTCCTGCCGCTGGAGGGCGCCAGAGACGGCCTTGCTGCGCTGGGAGCGCGCCGAGGGGACCCGGGTCTGCACCCCGCGCCGCAGCGGGAGTGGACAGAGCCGGGGCCGCCGGCCCTGCGGGGTTCGGGGACCCAGAGGCGAAGTGCACTGTCCCCGAACGAGCAAGCGAATGAGCCGGTGGACGCAGGAGCGAGCCGAGCGCGGCGTGGGCTGGGAGGACGCGGACGGCAGTCCTGGCTCGGCCCCACGTTAGCGTCTAGCGCCTGGCGCCTCCGGCGGTGGCCGGGTGTTGGGGTCCAGCCCATTGTCCCAGGCGGGGCTCGTAGGAAGTGTGGACCCAGAGCCACCGCTCGGAGGCCCCTGAAGGGACTTGGGGCAAGTGGCGGAGGGTCTCCGTGCTGAGGCCCAGGCCACAGGGGGTCCTGCCCCGTTGAGTCCTTGCCCTGCAGGGGTGTCACGTGGGACATGGGTCAGTGCAAGAGACAGACCTGTGGAGACGAGGTTGCTCAGAGGCGGCATGAGGCTGTGGGGTCCCTGGAGTTACTGTCCTCCTAGCAACCAGGGTCCCCGCTGTCCCCGAGCAGCCACGAGGAAGGCAGAGGCCCTGCGCTGGGGCTTGGCTTGGCAGGTGTGCCTCTTTCCAGAAGCCCCTCCTCCTGGGAGTCACAGGCGGGGGTGAGGTGGGGGGTGGGAGGGGACTCCGGGGAGGCGGGCACAGAGGCAGGGGTCAGGGGACATGCAGGGCTGGCCTCCCAGACCTGGCTCCACAGTCACCCTCCCTTTCCAGGACTCCCCAGTCCCTCGCAGCAGGGGACATGGGGGCACTAGCGCCTTGGTGGACTGGGTGACATCAGCGAGTCTGACCACGTGTCCTCCGCCTGGCCCGCCTTCCCGGTCTTGCCCACGGAGGGGACATAGCCCTGCAGTGCCAGGCTGGAGCACTGTGTCCTCGGGGAGCCGTCCCGTGTCCCCCCACGCAGTGACCTCTGGCACCCTGCGGCTCCGCTGTTGCTCCGTCGTCTCACTGCGTGGTGAGGGGCCAGGGCCCTGATTTATATTTTAGTTAAATGTACTTCAGGTTAAAATTGTATTATGCAAAGTTTGAAATACATAAGGAAATGGGAAGCGACACATATACACCTGTCACGGGTGTTAAGAAATACAAGGATTCATTTTTTTCATAGATTTGAAAATGCTGTGAGTGAAATTCAATTATCAATTATATTTAAAAGTGCAAAAACAAGATTGAAATCATTGCTAAAAGAAAGGAAACTACTTTCATGCCCGTTGTTTCTCAGAGAAAGTCCTGGGGCCTGCTGCCCCCAGGCCCAGCAGGGGGTGGCCAGAGCAGCGAGCAGCCTCTCCTTTCTGGAAGTTTCATCTCACTGAGGTGGATGAATCTAGCTTAGCAGCAGCACGCGCCTCAATGAAACATGGTCTCTGAATTTGATCTGCATCTCGTTTTCAATAAGAAGCCTTCCATGGCAGTGCAGGCCATGATGGAAACGCCTCCTGAGAGAATCGGGTTCAAACTTCGGCTGCCTTTCCTTGTAAATGTGTGACCGTAGGTAAGTTAGGTAATGCCCTTGTGCCTCAGTTTCTTCAGAAAATAGGGCCAGCCTCAGGCCTGCTGTGGATATCGATTGAGAAACTACATATAAGACTCTAAGCCGGCCACATAGAGAACACAGTGAATGTTAGCTATCATTATTACTCGATTCCATAACTAATTATTGGATGTCTACTATGTCCTAGTCTCTACACTAGATGCTGAAATGCTTTTGGACTTCAGCTTTTTGTGTCTGGTCTACAAACAGAGTGCTACAATGTTAGATATGAAACCCTGGTAATCCAGGCCTGGGGGCCCAACTTGGTCCAGAAAAAAGGCCATTTGGAGTCAGAGGACTTTTTAGACTCAGGAGGCATGTGAGATGTAAGTGAAGTACCTGCTTATGGTTTTGCCTTGAAGTTGCTCAGTTCCTGCCCAGGTTTTAGAAAGTGCATTGTGACGCCTATTAAAGCTACTGTGACATTCGAAGAGCTAAACATGCCAGATTAGACACTCTTGTCCTGTATTTATGAAAAGGTTATGGTGTATTTCCTTGTAAATTATTTTTGGCTCTTACTGACATTAATGACTTTGATAGTCTGTATAGCATAGTGCATGTAATTAATTTGTTCTTGCCATCAGCTTGCTTTTATTTAAGGAGATATCGCAGAAGATGCTAATCTGCAGATAGGGGAGGTTTCAGCAGATAGGGAGTAGGCAACATACAGGGAAGGACAAGATGAGAAGTATAATCATGGCAATAGTGCATTCTTACGTAGACTTATTCCGGAAATGGTGGGAAGGTGTGCTTTTCGCCAGTAATTTCATTGTGATGCTTCCCATGATCCCCAGCCTGTTTAGTCAACCAACGGCCCACACACAGGGCATTAAAAGCAAGTGTCAGGGGATGACTTCCATGAAGGGGCTGACTGACCATTTGGTCTCCACCTCAGGTTGGACTGGCATAGGCACCGGCCAGTTGGGTTGTTTTTTGGTGACTCAGGTAATGCTAAGCCATGTTAGTGATAGCTATGCTGTACGCGGGCCCACAGGGTTTTGACAGATACTGAATATTTGGTGACCACCTCCTCCTATGGCCCCTTCGCTTGCACACGTGGCACAATCTCTCTTTGTAAAGGAAGGGAGGGCATGGGCCTCTGAACAAAACAACAGGCACATCTGGTCCAGCACTCCGCAGACGCGGGGGAATGGGACCTCAGAGAGCTTTGGGCCCTGCCGGTAGGGAGGGTGTTTAGTTAAGAAAGATAAAAAAGTTGTGGACGCACTTGTCCTTGGCACCCCAGTCCCATGGGACTGATGGCTTCTACACATCCCGCCCCCAAGACGCACGTCGGAAAGCACCGCTCACAGGCACAAAGCGCCCGTGGCACTCCGCCTTTGGGCAGTCTTGGGTCTCGGGAGGAAGGGGTCTCTCAGAATTAATGATTTGGGTATCTTTGGGCCACACATTGGTCCTTCCTGGTAAATCATAGAAACAAAACAATGAACACCGCCCCTCCTCCTCTCCAAAAGCAAAGATCCGAGGCGCCGCTGCTGCTCCTATTAGCGGCCCGGCCTGGCATCTGGCGGCGAAACGCAGAGGCCGGACCGAGCCTGAGTTGCTGCGACCGGGCGGTCCGGCGGACGGCAGAGTCCGCGTCCGGCCGCTGGGGGGCGCTCCTGGACTCGCACCTGCTCGGCCGGCGGCGCGGGGCGGGGCCTCGGTGGAGGGCGGGAGGAGCCTCGGCGGCGATTGGGGCGCGGGCGG
Source organism: Eidolon dupreanum (assembly GCA_028627145.1). Lineage (NCBI taxonomy): Eukaryota > Metazoa > Chordata > Mammalia > Chiroptera > Pteropodidae > Eidolon > Eidolon dupreanum. Next base: position 654,833 of record CM053517.1, read on the forward strand.
TGGGGGCGGGGCCGCGGCCGCGGGGCGGGGCCTCGGCGGCTGTGGGCGGGGCCTCGGCGGCGGGAGGTGGAGTCGCTCCGCGCCAAGCCGGCGTCTCCCTGACAGGCGCCCTCCGCCGCCTCCGTCGCCTCCGCCGCCGCCTTTTCTTCCCGGTCCCCGGCCGCCCGCGCCCGATCCCACCTCGGGCCGCCGCCCCCGCCGCCCGCGCCGCTCGCCGCCAGGCTTCCTCGCGACAGGAACTGCGAGGCCACGGTCCCGCCCGCCTTCGGCGCCGCTCCGGCCCCCGCTCCCCTCAGCCGCCGCCGCCGCCGCCGGGGTCTCGCGGCCCCTTCGCCCGCGCGGTCGTCCCCGGAGGGGCCGGCGCCCTGCGGTCGCCATGCCCAGCAAGACCAAGTACAACCTTGTGGACGACGGGCACGACCTGCGGATCCCCCTGCACAACGAGGACGCTTTCCAGCACGGCATCTGCTTCGAGGCCAAGGTGAGGGCCGTGCTGCTACCGGACGCTCGCAGCCCGCGCCCGGCGCGGCAGGCCGGCCGGGGCCCCCTCTCCTAGACGGGGACCCCGCCCAGGGTGCGACCCGCGCCTCCCGCCGGGACTGCGGGAGCACCAGCAAAGTTCGAGCGGTCCTGATCCCCCTCCCACCTGCAGACCCCCGTCCTCCCCTTCCCCCTACACACCTGTGTCCTCCGCTCCCACCTGCAGACCCTCGTCCTTACCCACTCCCACCTGCAGACCCCCGCCCTCCTCCCCACACCTGCACACCCCCACCCTCACTGGCCCAGGGTGATGGAGTTACTCCCAGACCCCGCTGAGGAGGACAAGCCGGTGGGTGAGTGCAGCCTGGACCCCTGGCCCTTTAGAATGGGTTCAGGGAAGCTCTGGTGTTACTTACCTGCCGGATCCCATGGGAGAGATGTTTTCAGGAAGGTCTTTCAAAGGGGAATACCTGCTTCTCCATGGAGGAAATAATACAGGGTGTATTTTAGGTTCCAGGTAACCAAGTCCAGGTGTCAGAGTCACTTACCGAATGCCTGGTTTGCCACAGCTCCTTTGCAAGTGCCAGTCGTGGGGTGTGTGTGTGTGAGTGTGTGTGTGAGAGAGAGCGAGCGCCACCCTTTTGATAGTTTTGTGGTGCAATGTTACGCTTCAGCAGCTAGCAGGAAACCACTGGTGAAGAACTTGGGGGGATGACTGAATTCCCAGGGCCGGGGCCACAGCCCCAGGCCGGTCCTTGGGGAGGGGCGGGCGGGCGCCTGCGCTGCACCCTCGGGCGAGGATTCGCTGCCCCAGAGCTTCCCAGAGTGAGGAGTCCTGGTATCCGAGCTCGCGGCTGGCGTTGCTGCTGCCCGTGGCCTGGGGAGCGGGCTTCTCCGCGGAAAGGGCGGAGACGGTTTTCGTCTTCGTCCCCCTTTGCTCCCTCGTGCCGTGGCAGCTGCAGGCGTCAGCCTCTGGCGCGGGGGTCAGCGGGTCCCTCGGAGGGCTCTTCCCCCACTCCGTGAAACATCCGGTGCTGCTGTGTGCCCAGCGCTGTCAGTTATCTTGAGATGTTTTTCCTTCTCCTGGAGATGTGAGTCGGTGAATCTTGCCTTTTTTTTTTCCCCCCCTGAGTGACCTTCTCCTAGTCATCTGGGCTAGAGCAGGGAGGACACCCCCTTGGCCCCTGACACTTAGCGCGTGGCGGAATGCAGAGCCGAATTACGGGGTACGGCTGGGACCAGAGCAGGGCTGCGGCCCGGATCTTACCTCGCTTCTCTCGGGATAGATGTGTTTGGTCCGAGATGGGATGTTTGGGTTAATTTTTGTCCAGGCCTGTTGCTTTGGTGAGCAGGTTTTTTATTTTAAAGTATGAGTTTTCAACATGGCCATGACTTAATTTTTTTTGACATACGTAAACTGGGACCTTGGCTTTGCCTTGTTCGGTTCACTAGTGCTCTGTTTTGCAAGAATGGGGGTAAAGAGAGGTCAGGGTTAAAATGTTTTTAAGCCTTTTGTTCTTTTCTCACAGTCATTGCATTTGATCCTAATTGGGTCTCAAAACCTAGCGTGCATGAGAATCACCGGGGGAAGGTGTGTAAGAGTCTGATCAGTGCCACCTCTATTCTAATTTGCCACGTCTTGGGGGAGCCCAGGACCCTGGACCTCTAATGGGCTCCCCACGCCGTCCGATGCAGGGGCCGGGACCAGGCTGTGGGGAGGCCTGGGCTTGAGGCCTGCCTCTGCCTTGCTGGGGCTCACCCTGCGGTCCCCGGCGGTGTCTTCCAATCAGATGTCGCTCCTGTAGTAACTTCTCGGTTCACACACAGTGGTGCTCCATTGGGGGGGCGGTTGGTCTGGGGTGTCCTTGGTGCAGACCTGAGGCACAGGGACCACGGGTCTGCTTTGAGAATGAGGAGTGAGAGAAGAAAGGACAGGGCTGGCTTTGGGCACCGGGCCCTCAGTGCCAGCGCTTCGTGACCGGAGCGGGACAGCTGCGTGCGTCCAAGCCCTGTCAGCCATGACGCGCATCGCGGGGGAAGCAGAGCCCTCTGTCCCACGCGCACCGCGAGCGCCACCCCTCGGCGTCCGTCCCTCCAGAGCAGGGTGCGTGGCACGGCCCCGCCGCTGCGGCTCAGGGCGCGATGCCCAGCACACGCCCCCTTGTTTTGGAAAAGTGCAGGCCATAAAATGTAAACAATCTGTTGCTGCCTTGCCAGGCACCCTCGGAAGGCAGGCCCAGGCCCCTGTCCCCAGCGCTGGTGGTCTCCCAGGACCGGCACTGCCTGGAGTGACTCTCTGGACGGCAGCCTCGCATCTCAGGGTTCTGCCGAGGTTGAAAGGTTCTGGCTAGGGTCGAAGGGTGTCTGGGTGTCAGAGGTTCTGTGCATTTAAAAAACACCGTGCGTCTAGTTATCAAGAGGATCCTGGATGTTTTCACCTGCCAAACTTCGTGTGATAATCGCTGCTTCCCTAGCTGTGGGTGTCCTCGTGTCTTACGAACGAGGACACGGGTTCGGAGGTGGCCGTCACATCAGCACGCACAGCTGTGCATGGCGGCGCCAGGATTCAAATCTGGGCGCTTCGGCTTCAGGCTGCCAAGGCCGAGGCTTGGTCGTTGGATGGCTTTCCGGAGTGTTCGCTCTGCTTCGCACTCAGCCTCTCCGGCTCCGCCGTGGGGAATTTCCAAGCTTCTCATGCGGGGCTCTCTGCAGACCTGCCCCTGGGCTGGGCGCTGCTCCCTGCGGTGCCTACCCGCGGCACCTGGCCCGCAGACCATCGTGGGTGGGTGAGCGGTCAGTCTCATGGGGCTGGAGAGCCTGCGGGGCCCCGACCTGCCTCTCGCTCTCCTGGTACCGCCCCGGGGCCGCCAGCTGATGCTACCTGCCAGGTGAGAAAGAGACGTGTAGTGAGCTGTACGGAGGGTCAGGAGAGTATTGATAGCGGGCTCGCCTGCATTCGGAGGTGACGTGATTTGCCTAGGACTTTCGCGTGTAAAGAATTTCCTTGTGTGGAAATAGGAACATCAGTGTTATCTGCATTTTTCAGATGCAAAGATGAGGCTCAGGGGCATTAACTTGTCTGGAGTCACTGAACTGTTGGGATGAGTCGGGCGACCCTTTCCCCCGACTGCGAGCCGTGCGCCGTGTGGGCCTGGCCTTCTTCAGTCCTCACTCCAGCACTGCGCCCCCGGCCCGCAGCTCTCCACGGACCCCGAAGCAGTGACTGTTTTGCGTCCATAGCCCTCCGGCCCAGCGCTTTCCCGGGTCCGCCCCATGACACAGACTGTCAGGGCCGGAGGCACCGTGGCTCCGATATGGAGGTTGGGTCCAGAGGGGAAGTTGTCCACGCAGGGTCATATAGTTCCATGGGAGCAGAGTCGGGGCCACCCTAGCTCCCTGGCCTCACGCTGGTTTCAGCTATAGCCAGCTACCTCCAAACCCAGTGGCTTAAAACAGCATCTGTTAATTTGCTCGTGATTCGTGGGTCGGAATTCGGGGAGGGCTGGGTCATTCTTCCGTTGCATGGGGTGTTGAGTAGATCACACGTTTGGCTGCATTTGCCTGTGGCAGGGGTGGGCTGGAAGGTCCTAGAAGTGCCACTCACAGGGCTGGCCCTCCAGGTGGCTGTTCTCTCCACTGGGTCGCTTGGATTTCCTCACAGCATGGTGACCCTTTCATCTGGCAGCCGGCTTATAAGAGGAAGTGTTCCAGGCGGTGAAGGCAGGAGCTCTGAAGGCCTGGTCTCTGAAGTTACACGGGGTCACTTCTGCATTCTGTTGGTCAGATTGGGCCATCGGCCAGCTCGGATTCAGGGCAGGAGAAGTGGACTTCACTTCTTGACGGGGAGTGTCAAAGTCCCATGCGCTAGTGCTCGGGAAGAGACGACAATGCCGAAGCTGCTGCAGGGCCGCAGACTACACCTCTGTGTTCTCCCCTTGCATGCACCTCCAGCGACCCGGAGTGTTCTTTGGGGACCCGTCTCATGCTCTGTGCATACATCTCCCCGACATCGGGTACATGCAGCCTTCAGTAACACATTATTTGGCAAGTGGGAGAAATCACCTACTGCAGGAAGTCTGAAAGCAGTAAATATTGTCCTACTGCTGAGTCATCTCACCCTATCGTTTCAGTAAGCTTCCGAAGGCCTCCACCTTGTCCTGTGAACTTTTGTTCTGTTAATTTTCCTGGAATATAATCCTGTTATCCTCCTGCCCCAAACTGCAAAGAGTTTCTAAGCCTGTTCTGTTAGTCCCCCGACTCCAAGGGCTCCGTTTTTGAACAGCCCCCTCCATCACCCTGTGCTTCAATACAACAGGGTGCTCACGAACCCAGAAACCTCCCTGAGGTTCCTCACGCCCCCTCAGGCCCAGCCCACGTGTCACCAGTGATGTGGCTGCCACCAGTCCCTCCTCTACGTCGGAGGCACACCAGACCCTGCTGCGGATGAGAGCTGCTTGCCCATCTGGTTTGTCATCGTCAGGGTCCCTGCTACTCTGCCCCTGCCTTTTGTGGTGCTGAGTGCGGTCCTCTGCATGTCGAAGATGCGTTTTGAATGAGTGAATGCAGTTTCTAAGATGGTCCCCACAGGGACTGCAGGGCCCCCGTGTGTTGCCAGGTGAGGGCGATGCCCCAGCCGGCTCTCCTCCCGACTTCCTCTGGCCTTAAGCCTGCACCTCTCGGTCCCCAGGGGCCTGAGGGACTGCCTGCTATCCCTCCAGGTACCCCTCACCCCCACCTCACAGAGTGCCACTTCCTTCCAAAGAAAGTGCCAAGGACACATTTTTTCCTCATTAAGTGGAATTCCAGTGATGGGCGTGCAGTGCGATTAATATAATCGTTGATTATAGAATACATGATCAATTCCAGGAGTGAGTAATTGTCATTTATTAGTAAAAATATATTTTCAACCTGTTGATATATTCTCATTATATTCTCATTAACGAATTGATACCTTTCTCATTAACGAATTGATACCTTTCTCAATTCATTGTTTTGTTTCCTTTAATATTCTATGTTATAATTTTTATGACATTAATTCGGTTGACAGCATAGCATGGCGTGGATTCAGGAGCCAAACTGTGTTTAGGTTTAAATCCCACTCGGTCCCTCACTTGCTGTGTGGCCCTGTGTGTGTTACTTAAATCTCTCCCTTAGTACTGTCATTTATAAAAGGGGGTGCCAATGTCACACACCTCAGAGGGCCGATGAGAAGAGTAAATGAACTATCTGTGTAAACGCCTCGCACGGTGCCTGGCAGAGAGGTGGCCGTTCCCATTACCGTTGTTATTTAACCCTGCGGGTTGCAGTTTAAGTCTCCCCTGTGCATGTCTCACTCAGTGTCGTGGTACCCGCCCCCCACGATGCAGAGGCCTGGCCGTGTGGCATCTCCATTCCACATGCCTGCTCAGAACCCTCGCTGCAGCAGTTCTCTGATTCCTAGAGTTGCAAACCAGACAGCATGACTACTCTGTGGGCGTAAAATAGCTGTCAGCTTCCTCGGGAAGGAGCGAGAAGGGGTTACCGGCTCCCCGGGCGCCCCGCACGCTCGCTGCGGCCCTGGATCCTCGTCGGGGCCGGAGGTCACAGGCCCCCGGTGCGGTGCGTCGTCCCTGCACCGTTCCTCTGAATTTCTCGGATAAATGTTTCTTCGCGCAGAGGAGCTCTAAGCAGACGCGGTCTCGCATCCTGGGATTCATCAACACCTCGTGCGCTGCTTACAGTCAGTTCCCTTTTTAATTTTTACATTCCGCATCATTTCCTTTTAAGCACTGCCGCGGCTAGCTTCAAAAGTTACTTAAAATGGCCCTTCCAGCGAGTCCTGTGCCCAGAGCGTTGCAACGCCTCAGAACCCCCTCTTCCACCCCGTGTGTCACCCCGTCGGTGTTCTGCAGCATTTCAGTGAGACTCGTGTGTCTGATGACCCGTCTGAGAGAACTGAGGACGGCGCTGCTACCCCCATTTATTCTCGAAGCTGCATCGCTTCCCAGGAGCGCCGCCGCGGTGATCCGCCGTGGCAGCGGGCTGAGCCTGGGCCCCCCAGCACGGGGTGGGCAGGAGGGGGCCACCTGCCACTCGGGCACCCTGTATGCTGCACTCCACCGGGGAGAAACGCTCCCTGCATGCTTGCAGCGCCCACGGCCGCACATCCCCTGCTGGCTGCGTGTGTGCCTTGTCTCCTGACCTAGGCTACAAGCTCCCCCAGGGCCAGGGGGGCGCCCCACATGCCCATCTGTGCTGTCCGCATCCTAGAATACCGGCATGTTAGTCACTGTCATTTAAACAGCACTCACTACGTTCCAGGCACCATGCCGAGCGCTTTATGCGAAGTTATTAAGCCCCCAGCAGCCGCGGGCGCCAGGGCGCTCCCGTCATCCGAGTTTTACAGATGGGGAGGCCGCGTCCAAGGGCGGCGTGACTCGTCCACAGTCCGCAGTGGACAGACCCCGAGTGGAACCCAGGCGCTGCCCACTGCTGGCAGGTGCGCAGGTCTCTCAGACGCCAGGGGCTAACGTTTATCAGGCGCCCGCCACGTCCTGCACGTGGCTCTCAGCGTGTGACGCTCGTCAGCTTGCTCAGTCCTGGTGTGGCCCCGTGAGGGTCGGCCTTGTCCCCACTCTGCAGGTGAGGGCACTCAGGCACGTCCCGGGTTGGGTCGGACGGGCAGCTGGGCTGTGGAGGGCGGCGGCCTCCCGGCACGGCTGAGCCTGGGCCCGGGGCTGAGCGGCTGCTCTGTGCCGGGGGCAGCGGGCTGCTTGGTGACCTCTAGATGCAGAAATGGGCTTTAGTGAGAAGGGGCGAGTGGGGGTGGAGGCCGGGCAGGAGAGGCTCCCGGGGGCCTGTTCCCACTGCCATGTGCTTCCAGCCCACCGTCCCTCATCCCCGGGCCCTGTCCCTTGCCATCCTGGTGCCATGCCTGAGGGCGAGGGCCCACAGCCCAGGGGCCCTCCCGGGGAGCTCGTGTGAAAGCGAAGAGCCCTCGCCTGGCTGGCGGTGAGCCCCAGGGCCAGGAAGGCTCTTGGCTGCATCCTTTCCAATGCAACGGCTGCTCCCCCGCCTGCCTCGGCCTCTTCACAGGGGGGGCGCTCACGCAGAAGTGTTTTCTTTCTCTGCCAAGAGGAAGATTAACGTCCACGGTGGGCCAGGTGGCAGTTGACCGCGTTCCTCACGCCCTGCCCGCGCCGCAGCTGTGTTTCCACGCTGGCCCTCGGAGCCGCAGGCTTTCTGTTCTCAGATTTGGTGGCCCAGTTAAACCTTGTGTCCTCGGCAGCCATGGCTGACATGTGGTCTAAGCTTTTTTTTTTTTTTTTACTGTGATCAAAAGTTTACCTTTTGCTTAAAGGTCACTTGAATGCAGCTTTTTCTCATTCAGGTCAAGATTTTGCAGCCTCCTCAAATGAGGGGGAGCAGTGGCAAATCTCCTTGACCAGAGAAAGCAGCAGGTCTCTTGCTCGGTGCGTCAGAGTCACCTGGACACTAGACATGGACAGAGGCCCAGGCTTGTGGAAGTGGCTGCTGGGCCGCTGTCTCTGTCAGGGTTTCCAGGTGGTGCTGACAGACGCCCGAGTTTGGGAACCCTGGAGCCGGAGCCTGAGGTCTTGGCTTGGTGGCACCCTAGGAGTTAAAGCGTTCTCAGCGATTTTAATTCAGTTAGTATGGGGTGCGGCCTGTGTGTTGCGATTTTTGTCTTTCTTTGCTGAGACTGTCTTCTCGTTTGTTTCAAGAATATTCATAATTTCTTGTTGAAGTGTTTGTGTCCTGTTAACACTTACGTGCCCGTTTTGCGATTACGTCGGTCCCTCCTGCCATCGTACCCCCGGCCCGCGAGGTCCGCCAGCAGACACCGCGGCCGAGTTACTTTCCAGGACGCTGCACAGTGCCTGACACATAGGCACAGCCCCGACCTGGGATGGATGCCATCGATGTCGCAGAGCGCGCCCTGCCCCGGCCCTCAGCACGCGCACCTGGCGCCCGCCAGCGCAGCGTCCCGCCCCATGGTCCTGGATCCTTGTCGGCTGCGTCTCACAGGACGGTCTGTTGGAGGGAACGCGGCGTTCGATGCCTCCGCCTCCAGCCGGTCCTTGGCAAGCTGGTAAAGGTTTTTCTGGTGTGGGTCTCGTTTTTCTTCTGCCTGAGGTGGCCTCGGGGTCGGGGACCCAGGGTGGCCACATCAAGTCCTTGCCGGCCTTGGGAGGTGTGGCTGGCCCGAGGCGCGTTTCTGCCCTCATCGCCAGCCCTGCATGCTCCGTCTGCTCCGGGCCGTGGCCGCGTTTGTGTGCTGGTCTGGCCCGGGTGCCATCAGAACGGCTGGAGCTTCCATGTTGTCCACAGGCTGGCAGGGCCCTGCTCAGGAAGCGTGTGGCCCGTAGGGCAAGGCCGACACCCTCGGGGTCCTGTGGCTGTCAGGTGCCTTCTGACAGGGATGCCTTTTAGGGATCCCCTATTTCCTCTTTCCAGTGTGGCCTGAAGTCATCTCTCATTTAAAACGTCTGAAGCACACCCTTGAGGCTGCTGACTCACCTCTTGGGGGGGGCGGGAAGTCTGGGTGCCCGGGCTCGCCGTGTGGGAGGGGTGCTCTCGCCTCCCATCCGCTTGCTCTTTTCTCCCTGAGACGCTGTTCGCGCGGTGCTCGGCAGGGGGCCGGGCCGGGCGCCGGGGCCTTGCTCGGGACGGGCCGCGCTGCCAGCTGCCCCCCTCGGCTCAGCAGCCTGACCCAGTCGCTTCGGCGCCCTCGTCGGAAAGTGTGGAGCTGACCGGAGCGTAAGTCTCGGCCTCCGCGTCTTCTTCTTTCCGCACCTCTGCAGACCGGCCCCGTCCCCAGGGAAGTCACGCCCCAGTCACTTGGCACCCACACGCTGGCTGACGGAGCCTCAGAGCAGATGGCCGCCCGCATGTGGCGCTGGCGTGTCCCCCTGTGCCGTGCCTGGCGCCGGGTGTGGGGGGCGGTGACCATGCTCTCGGCCCTTGGCCGTCGTCCGTCAGCACTGCTCAGGCACCGCGACACGGAGGCAGCGTTTACTCGTCGCTTGTCTCCTGTTCTCGAATATTTACACCTTTGGCTGCTCCGTGGAAAAAAAATCTTTTAAAATTTCAGCAATTTGCCCTATTATAGTGAAAATAAAAAGGTGGTATCCTAACTCTGGAAAAGTGGCAGCAGTATAACTATTGGACCTTCTGCAATTCCTACAAAAATGATAGAGCAGCTGAATAGCAAAGCCAAAAACTCATGGACAGCAGGTAACAAAATTGGGCGACCAGGTATCCCCACAAGCCCCCAAATACATTCAGGTGGGGACAGTTCACCAACAGCCAGCACGATACTGGTGTTCATGTGGGAGGGAAACAGGGAGCCCCAGGGTCCAGGGCGAACGTGGACGAGGAGAACCGGGGCCCGTGGGTGCACTGCAGAGGGTGGTGCTGACGCCTGCAGGGCGAGGCCATCACAAGGCCAGCCCCAGGAGCCCCAGGGGGCTCGCCAGGCCGGAGCCCGTGCCCCGCCGAGGCCACCGCAGGCCATGCAGAAGCTCAGTGGGACTGGCACCGGAGGCAGAAGGGGAGTCAGACCCCAGGGAGTGAAGCGGCACCACGCTCCCCCGTCGCAGAACGGGGACCGCGGTCAGGAAGCTTCCGGACACAGGAGAGCAGGGTCACGAAAGCATCGACAACGGAAAAGCGTCAAGGCCAAATCTGAAGGCATTTCCATGGGGGGGGGAGAGAGAACGAGGAGCAAAATATCATCTCTGGAGATGTGTGACAACGAGCACTGCCAAAGACATGTATTCAAAGAACAGACAAAAATATAACATTATTTCTAAATGGGCTAAAAATGTTTTAAATTATGCAAGACATGAAGGAACATAAATTAGAATTATGAAAATTCAGAAATAAAGTGACAGAATTCAAGAAAGAGTCAGAAATATAGAAATTATTTTAGAAATGAAAACTAGAAGGAATACAAGAAAAGATAAACCTAACGAATGCTTGAAAAGTAGGGAAAGTTTTAAAGTGAAAAAGAATTATAGAAAAAGATAAAATAGATTTGAAAATGGCAGATATTGAAGACAGGCAAAGAAGAGCTAACACACGCCTAAGAGGGGCTCTCGAAACACAAAGCCAAAGCAAGGGAACAGGACTCCAAAAATAGTAATTCGTGAAAATTTCCCCCAAAAGAACAGTATCTGAAACCTCGCACTGTGAGCACACAGTGTGCGCCCGAGGACGCGGACAGCGGTCACTCTCAAGGTGTGCGCTAGTGGCAGCACCCGGCTTTAAAGAAAAAGATCACCCAGGCACCCAAGAAAGAACACGAGTTATAAGGGAAAGGAAAGCTAGGTTGTCAGACTTACAACAAGCCAGGGGAAGTGGAGTGACATGGAAGCCAAAACGAACCAAGGACTGTGTGTGCAGCAGTTCTGACGTGTGGAAAGCAGGGAATGATGTTCCCATGAGCCCCGAGGGTGCCGGAGAGCGGACCTCAGTGGCCGGAGTGGCCAGCGACACGCGTGAGTGTGGGCACTGTGGAACGTGGAGCTCTTACGGAACGAAGACTCTGTGAAGGTCGCAAGCGGAGGTTACGTGCGGCAGGTACGTGATCGTAGCAGCTCACGGTGGCGGCCGTGACAAACTGCTGTAGTGCTGGTGGCCTAAAACCCAGAAATTTACTCCCACAGTTCTGGAGGCCAGAAGTGCAAAATCGATTTCATTCTCCTGGAATCAGGGCACTGGCAGGCCGCCCTCCCTCCTCAGGGTCCAGGGGACAGTGCGTCCGCCGCGCCTTGGCTCCCGGTGGCTGCCGGCATCCCTGCAGTCTCCGCCGCCGCCAGCACCGCCGCCAGCCTGCCGGCTCTTCCTCTTCGGTGGGTGACGCTCTCCGCCTCGTCCCTGTGCAGCAGCTGTGAGGCGTTTCGGGCCTTCGCAGATGATCCCCCCACCGGAGACCCTCCCCCACCTCTGCAGCGTCTGCCATGATGGGGTGACAGTCGCAGGTTCTGCCGACCACAGGGATCTAGGAAAACCGTTTTTTAAACGGTGGAGGAGGGGTGACGTGCGGTTTTCGGCCTCGTAACTGAGGCTGCCACCAGCACCGCCACTGTCTGCGTGTTGGGGGCGTAAGCGAGCGACTGCGGGGCATTCAGTTCTGTCGTCCCCTGGGCACTCGAAAGCCAAAATGTGGTGTGGAAGATGGAACAGATGAGTAGAAAAGGTTAAGTAAAACCTCGCAGTCTAATAGGAAATATCAATGTGAGCCCCGACGTGTGTAACGTCTGCCACACTCATTCTCACGCTCCTTCTAACCTCCCGGCTCTGCTCACGGGCGGGGCGGGGAGCACGGCTCAGGGGGTGCGGCCAGCAGTAATGTGATGGCCGGGAGGAGGGCCAGAGGGAGAGGGAGCAACCAGGGGGATCGTTCCGTAAACTACGTGCATGTCTAACTGATAGACTGTATACTTGAAACTAACAATGCATTTTTAAAAAGTAAAAAAAATTAACAAAAGAGAAGATCTAGAAACAGCAATGGCGCCCAGAGGGTGGTCTTGAAAAGCCGGTTTGCATTAAAAGATACCAGGTCTTCCTGGAGAATTATCCGATTCAGTCCCAGGCAGGAAACAGCCGGGAGAGAGCAGAAGGGGAAGGGGAGCAGGGGCGCTGGGGGCAGAGGGGAGGCCTCCCGGCCCGGGAGGTGCCAGTACTGGACGTGTAGGACCACGAGGGTAAAGAAGAGGGTCACAGGGGTGGGGCGCGGTGCTGCTCAGCCCCGGACGGTCCCATGTGACGTGCCGAGGCAGCTGCTGGCAGTGTCAAGCCAAATACTTGGTAGAGGGTGGGGAGCTTAGACCTACAGACTTTGCATGTTCTGGCTTCCTGCGAAACCATGACCTCCGTGTGGGTGGACACCCCGCAACTTCTTGGCCTGTTGCCATTTCCCATCCTACCAACCTATCAGCCTTCTGATGGAGCCCTTAGGGTGCCGCCAGCCCCGCCCTCTTCCCTGCAGGGGGCAAGCTCTGGCTTTGCATCCAAAGAGCAGCTGTCACTCACTCGGTTTCTGATCTTGCTGTAGCCCACAGGAAAGCGTTCGGCCTGAAGTCAGGCTCCCGCATCTGGGCCTTCTCCTGAGCGTCTCGGTCCCGTGTATGTCAGCAGTCCTGGCTGCACGCCGCCATCACCAGGGAGCCCTTAAAATCACGGCAGTGGCGGGACCCCAGCCGCGACAGGGACGATGACACCCTAGGGGTGGCGGGTGTCTATGTCTTGTACGTTCTCCAGGTGACGCTGCGTGCAGCGGGGCTGCAGAGCACTGTCATCCAGGGAGTTAGGGCTCTGAGGCAGCAGGCAGGGCCAGGGCTTGATGCATGGACGCCGGGCAGTGACCTTGCCCCGGGAGGCCCAGCACCCGGAGGCCGCCGCCTGCCCGGTTCTCCCAGAGCCCCGCGGCCCGGTCCTTTCTCGCCTTTGCCTTTCTGTAGAACTGGACCTGCGGGTTCTGCTGCTTTTCACAGCTCTTTCCTTTGGGCTGCAACAGAGAAAAATTGATGACTAAGTCTTAAAAGACTTTTTTTCCACGGAGCAGCCAAAGGTGTAAATATTCGAGAACAGGAGACAAGCGACGAGTAAACGCTGCCTCCGTGTCGCGGTGCCTGAGCAGCGCTGACGGACGACGGCCAAGGGCCGAGGAGAGGGCGGTCACTGCCCCCCACGCCCGGCGCCAGGCACGGCACAGGGGGACACACCAGCGCCACATGCGGGCGGCCGTCTGCTCCGAGGCTCC